>JAJLUT010000009.1:0-495822 GCA_030564305.1 Suzukiozyma glaebosa
TCCGTGCCTCAAGCGTGTAAAGATCCGTGCCTCAAGCGTGTAAAGATCCGTGCCTCAAGCGTGTAAAGATCCGTGCCTCAAGCGTGTAAAGATCCGTGCCTCAAGCGTGTAAAAGATCCGTGCCTCAAGCGTGTAAAGATCCGTGCCTCAAGCGTGTAAAGATCCGTGCCTCAATTCCTGCTTCATCACAACAATTGAAACGTTTATGCACATTACAGTTCCTACAATACTGGAATAACGGAATTATTTACGTACATCTCAAATTAAATATGCTCTTGACTCCAAAGTTCTTAGAAACCTCCTACGAAGACATGCTTATTTCAAATTGTTGTTTGCTTTCTGAAGTTCGAAAATAAGCGCCTAGTTAAACCTATTGTCTATTATCCTATGCTCTATGTAAAGCAATATTACAGAAAATATCATGTAGATGTGTCTTTTACTTGATGCAGCGATTAAGTACTCATTTGCTAATCTCGTCTGAATACACTAATTGGTGCCAGGTGCAACTGGTGGCGACGGACAAGTTCCACACTGTGATGGTATCGAATTTGGTGCTGGTCCGTTATACGTGAGAGTGCGGCCATTGTTCAAACTGAAAGAATCTTGACTATACCCTGTACCAATGTTGAAATAGTCTGTGAAATGCAGCGTTTTCAATGCTAGAATACCTGTTTGCTCGTTATACTCCTGGATCATGTCATCGTTACACAACTCAATAGCATTACCCCCTCCAAACCCAGCTACTGTATAAGTGGCACCACATGGTGTAAACCCCACAGTTGCTCCCGCACCATCGAGTACAATTGTATTATCAAGTGGATCATTAGGATCAATGATCCCAAGAAATAGCAACGACTGATCAATGACGTGAATACACCCACCACCATATACCTGCAGACTCATAGAGTAATATTGACCAGCCAAACATATAGAACCCAGATTTTGCACTTGGCCAGTACTTTGAATTGTAACCACTGGAAGCGGTTGAGCTCCAGTACCCGAGATAGCAATAACCCCTGTATTTGTCCATTGATCTGCAACGAGGTCAACAAGGTGTGCATTTGATACAAATAAAGTACCGTAGTTTTGCATCTGAGCTCCTGAAACTTCGAAATAAATACTTGCTAAATTATTTGGATTGAGCATCGCAACAGTATTGTAATTTACCAAAGTTTCAAAAGACATAGTCTCACTTGGTTCAGTAGAAGTGATGTAGAACAGTGCTGACTCAACCACTTCAAGCTGATCGGACCATATACTCCTATCCAGAAATATTGACCAATATACACCCTCGCTGATTGATATTCCTTTTTGCATATCACATGTGTCCAGAATATGAGTAGATATAGTATCCTCTGTTATAACCATAATTGACAGAGAATATACATGGCTCACAGTGATTATTGCTGCTAATAGTTTGGAGAGCATCTTTTTAGTTTTCCAATATTTACGTATGTTCTATCATTGGACTTTTATAACTCAAAATCCACAGTGAAAAACTTGTGCTTTTGGTATGGAAAATAATAATTGCGTTAGCGTCTTCATGGTCATCCTTGAGAGACTTACCTTCGTAACTCATTCAAAATTTCTTATTTTTCGCTTTTGGCCAATTACCAATATTTCCTTCCTAAGTGTATAATTAGTATATCAATTTATGCTCCAACATTTTGGAGGAGAATGTCTAGTTTGATTAGTCACATCGTTATAGGTTGATTGCTCCATATACAGTTACAATGAAGATGATCACATTCAAGAGGTATTATCTAGTTTGCACAGACAAAGTAAGTCGAACTGAAGTAGATTGTAAACAGCGCAACGTACAAAAGAAGTATTGAAATCTAGAAGTCAAGCGCGATAATGCTTCGAGACATTTTTTAAGGCCTCATCATGAATTTTTGACTTTCATCTACGTCTACATGAAAAATAATATCGCATTAATAATATCAGGTTTTCTTTTTTTATTCAAATCAATAGCATCTAAGTTTCAACAACTCAATACCATCTTGCCAATCTTGCGCTCAAATCATTACGATCGTTGAGCATTTGTAAAATTATTTCAATATGCAACTTTGGAGGTTTCGTAAGTTGACAAAGATTTCTGTCAGGCAACTTGCTCGAAGTTTTACAAAAAAAAGCTGAATACTAAATACTCCAATATAGTGAAAGTGCTAGCACTGTTAGCTTTCACCACCTAACTGACGCGTCTTTTTCAATGGCCATGTGGATCAAACTGATTGTGTCCATTCGAGGTACTCAAAGCTTTTCAAGAAAGTTCATCTTTGAGTTCGGCAACTAACAATAATTGATACTTATCCCCTCGAATGTCAGTATAACCATGTGGTCAATTTTTGATTTAGTATCAAGTAGCGAGATCAATTGAAGCACATTTTGGCACCATGTAATTTCAACGACTCATACATTTAGGCACGACCGAACTAATACATTTGGGTAACGGTGACTTTGGGCACATTGATTTCGTTCAAGAATCAACGTCAATATTGTTTTCCAAGATTTCAGAGTTCAGAGTACTAACGAAACACTATGCTTTCAGCACTCCTAAGCACATTGATAGTGATCGAATAAATTGAATACAACTTTATATAATTAGATAGTAACTATACATGAAAAGTATACATTTTTTAGTACCACCAAAACTTGTTATCAAGTTCTCGGATATATCATCAATATATAAGTTGGTTTGGAAATTCTGACCTATAAATTAGATCAAAGCTTCGCGTCATTGATGGTCAGAATGAAGTTAACGTTATACGATAGGAAAAAAAAAACAGAATACAAAACTTAGATGTGCTTGATACCCGACCAGATGTCTATCATTATAGTTAGTCAAAACCTGTATAATTGAACAAATAATTACCTCCTGAGAATGTGTAGAGACTTGCTTAACCAATGAAAGCCAATATAAATAAGGTAGTTCACCGAATGATATTTAACACACGATTAAACAGTACAAACTCAAACCTACCTACTTGAATTATTCAATGATAGCAAAACATTATCATCCAACTTATCTGTAACGGAGCTTTAGTTCATGCTTGAGTTGGTTATTCAATGAATTTATCAATCTTTACTTCTTTGCGGCTGATTACAAAATAATTTGCTGCAAGAATTTATGATTTTGATCCGTTAGACTGAAAAAACACTTGGACCAAGTTAAGCCGGAAATCCTTCCATCCAAGCTGGACCATAACTCATCAATTCAGGCGTCATTCCTCTATGGATAATAAAATTACACCGTAAATTGCATTCTAGCTTCTTACATAAACGTTGACCAAATCAACAAAGCACAATCACATTATATAATGGCTCCTGGGCAAATCATGGAAGCTTCTCAAAAACTTTTGTTTTTAGCACCTGGGTTTGTTTACTTGGCTTTCGTTGTAATTTTATTGCATTATATACTTATTTGCAGCATTCTTCAATGAGAAGATTTCGTATTGTGCACTCAAAACAACTATACTGTTGCATCAACATTGTGCAACACATGTAATGTAACATGTATCTCTCTTAACAGCTAATCTAGATTTTTGTTCATGAATAGCCACTCTTCCGGCCATATTTGCTTCCGTTGCAGCTGCAATTTTGTCAGCTGCTGAAATTCGAGAAGTAGGTTGGATTGCATCGCTATTATTTGCATTTCGGATGGCAAGTTTTTCTCTCTTGGTGACGGTTGACGTTATCAAATCCTCAATTTGTCTCCATCGAGATGGGTTGTCTGAGTTATGTTGGCTCGTTTTAATGCTACCAGCTTCGATTGCTTCATTAATTTGCTTGCTAATGCTCATTGCGAAAACCACAGTTAGCAAAGTCATAAGTTTGAAAATAGAACTGGACAACATTATTGATAAAACTTTAGAAAAGGAAGCATTCGATTGACAAGATTAAATATAAACTGATTGGCTTTTTCTGCTCATCAAAAGGGCTTTCAAATTCACTCAAAATAAATTGAAAACACCAAAATCGTCGTATTTTTAATGCATCAGAGGAAAAATAGAAATAAACTTACTTACGAATCCAAAAGCAACTTGCGTTAATCTCACCTACTTAAATTGCAGTGAAATATTTCAGGCGACATTTGCGTTTTATGAAACACATAATGATCTTGAGGTTTTAAAATATCTCAACTGTTTTGTTTCTCTTATGGCGACTACTTTTATTCACATTAAACCTATTCTCCTTTTGTTGATTCCCGTATATTAATTATATATTTCAAGCTTAACCTAGGATTCTGTCACAGCTATTTTGTGCCCAGTAATTGTAGACCCAAAAACTCTCGTAGGCAACCAACTGATCAGATCAGATTAGTTGTCAATGTAGTTTGTGGGACATTAGCACCTGTGCTCTCCGAATCAATAGTGTCAAAAGGTACACTGGTAGTGGTGGGTTGAGTGTTCACCCATGATGACGTAGATACTACTACCGCTTTCACTCTTTCGGCATTAACATTTGTTTGCACGCTATATAAGTTCCCAAAACCATTATTTACTGGGAAACGAGAACCAACACATTTGTATGTGTTGACGTAGTTGATAAATATACTTTCGTCATAATAAGATGCCTTTATTGAAATAAAAGGTCGACTTCCTGCTTCTAAAGCACCAAAATTGACAAAGTAACCACCTGGAGTGCACAGGCTAGGATAACTTGTATCATTTTTTGTCATTGGAAACATGTATGGGTTGAAATCGTTTGAAACCCCTTGAGCTATGGTTGAGCAATCAATCAAAGGCTTTTTCAATTCAAAAGCAAGGTTAACATACTCGTAACCATTAGGGCAGTCTCCAGCGTAAAGGTAATTTGAGTTCATATTCGTTTGAGAGATATGAACATAATCTCCGTAAGCAGTTTCAACATTGGGGTTCAATGAATTTGCAAAATGGTTCATATAAATTGACAACTCATTATCTCCATCATAAAAGGTTATCTCAGTGTTGTAATCGTAAGCAAATCTTGCGGCACATTCCGTAGTGCTACCAGGATCAAATACGATATCAAAATAAACTCTCCATGCGTTACGATCCGTCAGATTTGTAGTTACCTCACAATTCAATTGAGAATATTGTGTGAGGGTTTCGCTCGCTACGGGCGTACACAAAGCCCATTCCTCCTCAATCCTTGGATCGATTAATTGGATGTTTCCTGGTGCAAATCCGAAAACACATGGCATTGTCAATGAAAATGTATCACCAAAATTTGATTCCTCAGGAATAGTCCACGACATTTCAACATTCCAGAAGGCATTCCTAGGGTCAGGCCCAAGATTTTGTTGAATCGGATTAAATTCAATTGAATCAATACTTTGAAATACACCTGTGAGAACCTTAGCATATGCCAACGGAATCGAAGCTAACGCGAAAAAATTCGATTTCATTTCTAGCGACCAAAGATATACAAGAGCATTCAAATTACAGATATTTCACTAGTATTTATACACGAAGGTTTTACAACATGACAAGGATTGTAGAATCAATCTTTGAAGTAACTCACATAAGATGCAATGAAAAGCGCATGTATCCAAATGTGGCAAAGATCTGTCACATTTGAGGGATTTCAGTCTTCGTTGCTGAATACTTTTCTGATATTTTGAGTCGTGAGAGGCTACCTGCTCAAAATCTTTGTCTTTTGTGTTCGTAAACTCTTTTACCATCCTTCTTCGTCTGGAGTCGCATAACCAAGTAGTATATTTAAGCTATTGTCAGAGCAAATGTTGGGTTTTGTTTTTAACCCAATCTCCCAGACAGAAAAAATGAAGCATTATCGTATCTAACCAGAAAATAAAATCACATATGTTAACCAATACGAGGATTATTTCGGTGAAAAAGAAATACCAAGTGCAAGGTGAGTCAATCGAGTGAAAATAGAACATCGGCGACGTCAAAGATTTTGATGTGGTGTCTTGGAACAATGTACATGTTTCCGCCTTGACTGATGCAATCCATTGTCACAAATGAAATAATACCTGTACTCGCTTTAAGTTGATGACCTGATGTTGACAAGGGCCAGTTTAGTTCAACAAACTACTTCGTCGAAAATCTATAACAGAACCGAACTTAAAACTTTCGAAAGGCGTATTGGCGAGATAGTCGATGAAACTGAAACTGAATAGAGGAATTGGCCAAACCAAAACTGGGTACAAATCGTTATTGGCGTTGTCTTTCGAGGGAAAGGTGGTAATAGTTGAAATCCGTCAACTTTGACGCTGAAGATGAGACTGTCTTGTTTCATACCATAGATCACAGAAAAGTTGCTGTGAGCTTTGAAAATAGATCACCAAGCATTTAAATATACCAAACATAGTTGCACAGAAGGATTCAGCAAAATTGCTTTTAGTTCAAACTAAAGTTAACTGATTCTGAATACACAATAGTAAAATTCACAGGTAACTGGTTGCCCAGTCCCTTGGATGTACCAGAAGTTTGGCGAGTTGTGAAGCAAATATCAATCTGTTACAAACAACAACTTTCGTATTGACTTGGTTGACATGGTTTGCTATTATGTTGTACAGATTATATCAATACAGTGGAGTTGTCAACTAAGTTTCTTTCGTAGAATCACTCAGTAGAAACGACGCAATAAGATCGCGCATTTGTACTTTCTATTTTGTGGACCTGTAGTACGCGTAAATATTATTACGCAAGTGAAGCTTTCGAAAGAACGAGGTCCCATCATGGAAGAAGTCAAATCACTTGATGACAAAGCTTTTCGAATTTGTAGCCCCACGTATACAAGGTAAAACTTTCAGTATGCTAACATGGCTCTCGCCTGTTCCTTGCATGGTTAACTTGAATTTTTCAAACCTGAAAGAGTTGTCAGTCCTAGCTAACCTTAAGTCAGTCAAACTGTTTACCTTGTTCGGATTTCTTGAGTGATACCTGCTTCAACGCACTTGAAATCCAGAACTGGTTACTTTGCACTAAAAAATCATTAAGTTCGATATAAATTCATTCTGTCAGTGTAGATCAAGATGACAAGCTACCAAGTACTAATCCAAATGACTTGTGTTGAGTTATCCTTAATGTGACTTACAGACCACGTTAGTGTTTAGCTCGCCTCACGCACGTCAGCAATGAAAGGCAAGTTAGTTTTTCGACCATCACTGAACTCAACAATCGATTAGCTTTTGTCTAAAACTCAGCAATGTGTGTATATAGATAAGTAATTCACTTTGTAACTATTGAAATGTGATATTAGTATGATGGCAAGTGTAACTTAACAAACAGGTGAGATCGTCGCCAGTTTTGTAAATTTGATTGATCTATACAGTGAGTATACAGCAACACATGCACTACGGCTTCATTAACTAAATGTAAAAACACGGATTGAAAAATATAGCTATCTCCGAGTATATTTCTGTCAAACAATATTCTAATTACTACCAGGGGCAATGGGTATGGGTGGGCAAGTACCACACTGTGCGGGTACTGGATTAGGAACCGGACCAGTATAAGTTATGATTGGTCCCTTAATGTATGAGAAGTACTCCTGGTTATAACCTGTACCAATCATGAAATAGTCTGTGTGATGCAGAGACGTTAAAGCTAAAATCCCTAATTTTTCATCATACTCATGAATCATGACATCATTGCATAACTCGATGACATTACCTCCTCCAAATCCAGCCACTGTATAATTTGCCCCACTAGGAGCGAAACCTAAAATTGCGTTCGGACCATCAAGTACAATTATGTTGTCAAGTGGGTCTTCTGGATTGACTTTCAATAAAAACATAAGCGATTTTCCAATTACATGAATACACCCACCCCCGTATAATTGTTGATCCATGCTGAAATATTGATTTGTCAAGCAAATAACACCCAGGTTGTATAACTGTGACAGTCCTGAACTTAGCATAGTGACTTGTGGATACGTCTGTAACACCGGACCCGTGATAGTGATCACACCTGTATTCGACCATTGAGTCGCATCGAGATCAACCAGATTTGCATTCGAAAAGTACAAATTACCATCATTTTGCATTTGTGCTCCGGAAATCCAGAATGTTACGCTTGATAAATCACTTGGATTAAGCAATGCGACATTGTTCGAGTTTTGCATACTTGCAAATTGTATGTTCATTTTACTTGATTGTGCAGTAAAATAGAACAGTGCATCATCCTCTACCTGAAGGTCATCTGACATAAAGAACATACCCAGGAACACCGACCAAAATACTCCCGTGGTGACAATTATCCCTTCCTGAATGGCACAAGTAACTGAAATCCTGGTAGAAATTGTATTTTCATCTATAACATAAGGGGATTGAGCATATACACATCCAGCAATTAAAAGTGTCACTAATAGTAAAAACATCTTCTTTTGTCTCCCCTAAATATATCTACGTTCCAACCAAAGTTTTTTATTGAATTTCCTAAGTCTCATCCCCTTAATCAATAGTTTGTTAAAATAATAAACATTTCATCTCGGTATCGTATCAGGTGAGTAATTATTTTCCTTCTATTTGAAAATAATATATTTTCACTTGTGAGCGATTTTAGTCAAATTTTTCTAGAGTCCACTTCCCAAGCCTAGTTTAGCTTATTAGACCGCTTTCTATTTATGAACTTTCATTTAGGTGTTAAGATAGTGAATTATAACAATGTGCGCACAGTTGGAATTCTAGACTTACGTAGTAGAACATACGTCAAGTTCTACAGCTCATCAGCCCAAGAATTAAGGTTTTGACACCTTCATTAGCAAATATGTCACCAGTCCCCTCTTCAAGTTCTTCGCAATCAAATAAAGTTAACTTTCTTGACTTCACTTCGGAAATATATGCGATAGTCAATCTTTTCTGTCCTCAATTGAGCTGAGGGGTACTCAATTACCTTTTACAACTGAAACTTTCGAAACCATTTACTTGGAAGTACTTAGTGGAGATGTTTTTGCGTAATAAAATCAGCTAATAGGCGGTTGCACATCAATGTATTTCAATCAATGAATTCAAGATTAATCATCTCATTGATATTTCACAGTTTCTGAGCTAAAAATTACGATGATTGTGCAGCATTTGACCAGTAAGCATATTCATTTAAAATCTCACGAATACATCTTCAGTGAGCCCTGGAACTAAAACAATCTTACAATCTAAAGCTTTTTTGAGACCATGAAATATATATCAATCATACTATGCCTTAAAGTAACGGTCACAAACACATCTGTCGAGTGTTGAAATATTTGACTATTCTTTGGTATGAATGTTTCCAAGTCGAATATTGTCTTACTGATTAGTGGTGGAGCATTGTTTCATCTAATGAGCGCGAAATCATAAGCACCAAGGACTATAGGTATTTTCTGACCTGTCAATAAGATTGTGGTTTTGTTGTCCAGCCTTATTTGTGAGTGAGCTTGCCATCAAAAGTGATGGTTCTCCTTCACGACTCTTTCATTACTCTCAAGTTCTATGAAGTTTTGATGCACCTTCACGCAATTCAACAGCACAATATTATCAACACTGAGCAATACATGGGACATAACAACCATCACTTTTTGAGGACTTCGAAATTTTCTTGACTGCGACAGCTTTCAAATCTATGTTAGCATCTGCAGCAGCTGCAATTATCTCAACCGCTGAGACTCGACCACTGAATTTTTGTTTACTGTCGGATTTTTCTATTGTTGCCGCAGAATTAGTCTGACTATTGACAGGCAGTGCAATAGTCATAGTAATGAATATAATAAGCTATATCGATGAGTTGAATAGCAACATTATTGACCTTTTCGAGTAGTTGATGCTCAAACGACCACGCTTAAATACTGACTGTTTCTAATCTACCTCATGAAATGCCTACGTTCCTCAATCGATACGAAATTCTAAGAATTTGCAGTTCATTCTTATTTTTAATGCATGTGTGTAAACATTGGGCAATCGAAGGTTTGGATCATTCTCTCAACATTCGCGTGAATTAAAGCCACCACAAATGACATGTGACCCAGATATATTTGGGCGACTTTTCAAATTTGAGTTATCTGGTTGATTACAAGTTATCGAATGGTTGAATACTTAGTTTGCAACCATCTCTCACAATGTTTCCAAAGTGCCCTATCTTCTTAAAACTAATCTATCCTTTTTTATAAAATGCCTCGTCAAACATAGTTACAAGCCTCGTAATACACCTCGCGATCGTAAGCTCCACTTTGACTTGCGAAAAATTACACATTGCGTTTAACTTCCTAATACTCTCTTCGGGCAGTTTTCGAGAATTTCGGATGATCATAAAATCAATCCCGGATTCTTTGAACAAGAAAAACTGAACAGTCTGAGCAAAACTAAATACGAATATATGATTGTGATTCAATTATAGTTGAATGACTGAGCTTTCTGAGGCATCAAATTTTAAACCTTAATCTGGACAGTAGTTCCTTGATGCCTTGTCTGGGGGGTTCTACTTTTGGAATATGTGTTCTACACTTCAATTAGCATGGATACCCGGACCTGTATGAGGATTTCACTTAATGGAAGTAAATCTCGGTTGACACTTGAATTGTAATCATTGATAGTCAGTATTAGGATAGAACCCGTGCACCCAATATTGTCCTATTCTGGGGTATATACAAGCATTGGTTCTTGTTTATTACTTGAGGAAATTTTGAAAGATATTTCCAAATCAACTGATAGATATAATAAAGTAACTATATTGGGAGCAACCCTAAATACTAATCGTGATTGATTGTGTGATGCAACTTTAGTTTTGGTTATGCTATTTCGAAAAATAAATTAGGTGCTCCATTTTGGCTAATTTGATCATCACGTCTACTGATTGCATTCTTCATTTGTTCCAATAGAACTTGGTCTCACCGGAATTTTACGGTGCACTCTATGTTTCTCTCTATTTCAAGATCTGATAGGTTATTGTCACTTACCACAATTGTCATGATGACAAAATAAAGCTCAATCGTTAAATTTGGAACAACGAATAAATAGTTGTTTGTTGAGAAGGCTCAAGCTCACAACGTAAATATTTATAATGTCAATGTTGGTGCAATGGGGTCATCGAATGAATCCGTAGCCAGGGCTATTTGCAATTTGCAAAATTACGTCGACGTTTTTGGCGTTTGCCTAGTATTGGCGAAATTCATAAACGCCAAATTTTCACGAGTGTCCAAAAGGCGAGTTCGAACTATTTACGCAAACTCCAGTAGTTTGATAATCTTTAGTATACCATCCAAAAATAACTTCACCACAGAGGATTCAACGCAATACCCAGAATGTCACGTAATAGCGAGACAAAATCAAGAACCAGTTTCCCTTGGGTTCTGTTACTACAAAGTAATCATTGAAAAATTCCAAATTGTTTTGAGCCTACAATATATTCACGCTTTGCATTTGTGTAAAGATTAAGTAATAGATTTCGTTCACGATAAAGCTAACGGTGGTCAAATTTAATTGTGTTTTGTGCCTTTTAACTGCATGCTACTTGAACTTTTTTCTTTAGATTCCCGAACCATAACTCAAATTAAAGTTCTCACTGGAACAATTTGGTAATAAGAAATGTGTCAATAGCTTCTTACAGTCTTGAAATTGGTTTCATTGTACAGGATTGCCTAATCGTGCAGTTGAACAAACTGTATTCAGCCTCAAGATTATATCGTCTGATCAAAGAAAGTGGTACATTTCAATGATTCCACTTGGTTACATTGAGTGACATCCAAGCACTTCCAATACCCGTAAACTTTAACAAACCTCTTGCTTGATTTCCAGTCAATCGGAGCCAGAATATCTTACATCCCTATGAATCTGATGAGGTTTGTCATGTATGCCCTTCGTACAGGATAATGCTTCACAAGTTGTACGATCCAAATATTTTTTCAAGATCTAATTCATCGAAGTAATGCGCTGTCTTGTCGTAAACCTGATGTCTACCTTTGATTTAGAATCTTATTAACAGTAAACACATTGGACTAACTAGAAAACCAAGAGCAATACCCGGCAATATGTTTTTAGACTGCAAGACACTAGTGCTATGATGATGCAATCAAACGAAAATTTGCTCAAAATTTGGCCTTCATGGCTTAGTACAAAAAGTTCTCCATCACAAAAAGCTTCTGTGGAGAAATAAAAGTCACTACCTTGTGGTTGGTTCTCATTGGGCTCTCAGTTTTTCGATTGCGGGCAGTCTTCTGCGATTTGTGCTGTCGCTAAGATATAGTTCGATGGCGTATGGCGTATCACTATTAGTACCACAAAACTTCCTACAATACGTTGAATCATGTGTCGGTGGAAGGCTTCGTATTTTTGCCATTCGTGGGGATGGAAAGATCACAATATTATTTATGTACCAACTCTTTGAAGCTTCGAGAGAAAACTGTTATATTTTCATCGAATATTTGAAAAATATCTGATGTTGGTGTAAGAAGTTTTCATGGCAAATTGATATGAGCACTCTGAGTTACCGAATGCTTTGGTTACTTAGCTGTCAACTTCTATTGTCGAATGCCCCATCTACGTGCGCCTTCAGATGTATTTCGAACTTGAAATGGCTAAGTGCATGCATTTATGCGCAGATAACTCGACTACGTCAAATAATATAATGTTTCTTTGCCGAGTTTGTTGACTTTTTCTCTCACTTACGATTCCACATTTGAAACTATATATTTGATTAAAGGTATATATACAGACATCTCTGTTCATATTCTACTCATTAATGCTTGCGAGGAGCTTATTCATTACGGCATTAACGCTTGTGAATGCTTGGAAACCACTTTCAACGGATCTTATCTCCAATGTTCCCATCGTCCCAGAAATGGGTGAAATTCAACTCGATTCAGAAGTATATTGGTCCGTGTGGAACTCGAGATCTGACATTGATGGAATATCCATCCCAGCGAACTCAAAGTTTTTCGTTACAACGCACGACACTGATCCTAGTTTACATGTTAGTATGTCAGTTTTAATCGATAATGGAGGAGTTATTGCACTCAACTCAAACTTTTCTTCTGGTGATGATCCATCCGAGTTCAAGTTATTTAACCTACAAAGTTTGTACAATTATCAATCGGGTCAGGTCTTTTTCGTAACTAGTGACGGAGACAATCAACCAGCAACATCAATTTCAAGTAATTACATATCAAATTATGGCTCCATAGTTTTCTACAAGGACCTGGCGCCGAATGGTATTGTTACAATCGAAGCTGATTCAATTGATAATGGTGCAAACATATATCTATACAACCAGGAATGGGAAATCAATGTCCCAATTAATAGTGCAGGGTGTATCCACATTCAAGGTTCGTCAAAAGTGACAACACCAACCGATCCTAGCGTCATAGTGAATTCACAGATATACTATTTGGAAGGCCCAGATGCGGTATTTGTGGTGCCAGAGAATACAAACCTGATATTAATGGTAGCGGGATTTGGAGGCGGAAATCAGATTGCATCTACAGTTGGTATTTATGGATGGAGTGTGGAAAATTCGTATCTACTTTTGTGCGACGCACTGGATAACGCCATTGCTGTACTTTATCTATTCGCCGAGTATGATCCTTATCATTTTTTTGCGCACGGTGGCTCAATTTACTATACCTTGCCCGTTCCAGAGCAGACCATCCCTTCTGTTTGTGAGCCACGGCCACCAATACAGATTGCTCCAGGGAAAGCACCCAGGCCTGTTCCTTCCATGAGCAGTTCTATCTCTGAAGAGTCTCACTCAGCTAGTGCTCCAACAAGCAATTCGGAAGGCAGCTCAGTAGCTATAACTTCAAAATCTAGTTCAAGTGCTGGTGTTCAGTCCTCTTCTGCAACTTCCTCAATGGAAATATCGTCAAGCAGTGACATTCCAATCAATTCGAGTTCTCAAAGCAGTCTCCATAGTAGCTCCATTAGCTCATTTTTGATTTCTGAGACTTCCTCGCTCTCCCAAGCACTGGTAGCTTCTAGTACATCTATTAGCTCGGTCATCAGCTCTGAAATTAATTCCATCAATTCATCATCCGGATTAACAGACACAGAATCATCAGCAACTATCAGTTCAAGTACAGTTTTGATAAGTACTTCAATGTTCAGTTCGGTAACGTCGGTTACTAATAGTGAATCGATTGTCACTAGCTCCGGTACGTCTTCCGCAGGTCTAAATGGCAGCTCTCATGTACCTTCGACAAACGTCGTATCAACAGTAACTTACTCAAATTTCAGTCTGAGCATTATGTCAAGTACTGGTTGGGATACCAGTTCTGCAATGTCTTCATTCAATACTTCGCACGAAGCTTCATCCATCACTAAACTGTACACTAGTGGTTCGGGAAATAGTACTGTCGTTACCTCGGATATACATTCTATCAGCAGATCATCCGTGACTTCTTCGGATTTCGAGACTTCCAAGTTCACATCCACAAATACTACCATGATAACCAGCTCAAACCGATATTCGGGTAGTTCATCCACAAATTCACCAACTGAAATCTCCACATTCGTCAGTTTATCAACTGCACCCTATTCCAATACAAGTCTGTACTATAGTTCTGGAGCAGTTTCCATTGCTACTTCATCCGAAGTTATAATAAGCAGTCTATCAACCAGAACCAGCTCGTTTGTAACTTCTGATATTAGTTTCAATGGCAACTCGATTTCATCTATTATTCTGACTTCAACACGAGAGTCCTCAAATTCTGAAGCATCTTTGATCAGTGGCTCTGATCTTAGCACAAGTGCCGCCTCAACCATAACTTCAAGTTTATACTCCACCATATCTTCCTATCATGTTACTACCAGTGATCTATCAACTGCAAGTTACGTCAATTCGAGTTCAAGTCAACAAACAAGCTATATTGATTCGTCGCGTGTGTCGCCCATCAACAGACTATCGACTACTTCCGGTTCCGAAATAAGCTCAATAGGTGGATCGAGTGCAATTCCAGATACCACAATCTCAGGGATTACAATTCATGGGTTATCCGTCACTAGTGATTCGATTGTTAGTTCCACTGGCAATACTAGTATCACTTCGAGCACTACCATATCCGGTACTACCTCTCAAGAATTATCTGTCACCACTGAGTCGATAAGCTCTGCTGTCAATCCCAGTGTAACTTCAGATACTATGACGAAAATAACAATACACGGGTTATCTATCACTAGTGATTCGCTTGTTAGTTCCACTTCCAATGCTAGTTTGACCTCAAACACTAAGATCACCGTTACAACTACTCATGGGGAATCAGTCACCAGTGCTTCAGCTGTTAGCTCTGCTGCCAAAACCAATGTGTCTTCAAACACTGTGATTTCGAAGGTTACAATTCATGGGGTATCTGTTACCACTGTTTCAGGCTTCAGCTCGATAGTTGAAACTAGTGTAACACCAGCAACCACAATCTCAGAAGTCACTAATCTCAGCTTTTCGTCAGAAGGTACATCGTCTACCATAACTAGATTTCCTAAATCGGTGGTCACGGCAACCAGTGAAAGCAGCAGTTCTCATGGCACAAGTGTTGGTTCCCATAGTTTGACTAGTGAAACATGGTCAGTGCACCATGAGTCTTCAGCAAAACCCTCGACTGCAACTTCCTGGAATGTAAGATCACACACTAGTCATTCATCGGGTCCAGTTTCACATCGTAATCCATCTGATACTATCGACATCACAAGCAACACATTACCAACCCACGGATATCTATCCGAATCGAGCATAAATCCGACCAGCAAGATTTCAGTAAGGCCACAGTTGGCCTCGAGTGTCACTAATAGAGTTACATTGCACTCCAGTTCATTTCCATCTACAACCACAGAATATTCAAGCACCTTGAAGATACATTCAAAGTCATTCTCTAGCTCAGGCTGCAATTTCCCATCAGCATTTGATACGACTGTCGAGAACACCAGTACTCGTATCACTAATGAGCCAGGTTCCAGCGGTCAAAATATTAGTCACCAGACGGGCAGTTTCCACACGGACTCTGAAAAAACTAATGGAGCCATGTCATCAACCTCAAACACTAACCAAAATCTGAATATTCCGCTGTCGGTTATCTTCAACCCTAGTGCTGGATCCACTAGAACATTAGATATGTTATTTTTCCTTCTTATGGGACTCATGAACTATTTTTAATATGTATATAGCAATTCATGACTTAATGATAGTAGTTGTAAGTAGACAAAGCAGCTCCACTCAAAACGTAGTACCACCATCTAAAGAAAATATGGGTTATCATGACTTTAAATTGTTGGCGTGCTATTTATCAACTACCAAGCAACAACTACAGCGAGATGTTAGATCACCAGCTGGATGTTTCTCACACGTTTCAAGTACATCAACATCAACAAGCCAAGATCCGTAAGGTGGAAGGGAACTGTTCAGTGAAACTTAGCCTGCTTCAAGTTAGCTCCATCAAATTGGGCAACTGGTAAGGCGGAACGTATGCTGTCGACATTCACGGCAATGTGAAGAACAAATTAGATTGAATGCAAGTTGAGTTAGATCTACCAACTGCCAGGTTCCAAATCTACCTCGAGAGGTTGTGTTTGACCGCGACCATTGTTTTGAACAACTTACACGATATAAGCAACCAGGGCTATCTATCTACCGATTGTGCCTGCTTGCAAAGTGTGCGGTCTCGGAACCGACAATTGTAAGTGAGTTGATATGATACTCAAGCACATCTCCACCATCTTTACTTCTAGTTTCAAACACTGATTAGCAAACTCGAGAGCATGGATTTACATGTAACATATTCCAGCTTCGATGCAAGCAGACTGCCAAAGTTTCGTAAGTACTTTTCAGGTCTATTTCACACCATATGCTACTTGGCGATGAGGGTCAACTAGCTAATGATTGGTGCACCCGGAATGTAGTGTGGCTAATTTTCTTGGTCAAACAAGCGTTGATGCATTAATAATCAACATTTCAAACATACTATACTCATCTCCTCACCATATCCCATCGAGGTTATCGTCACTATCGCTTCCAAACCAACCAATAACACGCCAACACCCGTTTGTGGGGATCAATAAAGCCCATTTGATTGTGAGTTACCCCATAATCACGGATATTAACCTGCGAGCAGCGTCCATTAGTAATATCCCAGTAATGTCAACCCCAAGACGTAATCAGGGTGTATCGAAAAAAAAAAAAAATCGAAATCGAAATCAACAATCCCCCGTCGCATATTATCAGATCTGATACTGTTAATCCTTGAGCATTGAACCCTGGAAATTGAGATGGCTTAATTGTTATACTTTGCCAGGCTATTCGTCGACAATGCTGGTATTTTTTTTTGCACCCGCCAGAATTTTTGCGACGCTAGCATTGCAGCCAACCACGTAATTATTCCGCGCGGCAATCGTGAAAGTTATCCGATGCCCCATGTCGTCAACAAAATCAATAGCCAACAACCATGATGGGTGTATGCCCACCATCCTAACCATGTTCTCCACTTGTTTCCACACTCCCACTGCCAATATTCCCACCAGATCGACACTTCCTTTCTTGCGGTGTACCCACGAGAAACTCCGGGTGTCATGCATGAAGAATAGTTCCAGGTTTGTGGGGGACAATATTTCTTGGGGAATGCCCCAGAAGTTCGGACCAACCTCCAACTGTGATAATGACTAGGCAGGTATTTTCCCGGTCTAGCCACGCGTAACTGTGGTCAGAATGGTAATCATCCATTGTTTCCATTGAGTCATCCATGACTTCATTGTGCTTGGTTACCAGGAATTAACCCAAAGGGGCAATGGTCCCCCAAACTCTATCACCCAGTTTCTCCACTCTTGATGATCAACGATGGTCAATACCTCAGTTTAAAGGCAAGCTGGTGGCGAGTTCGGCAATGGCTTTTCAAGTGTGCCGATAGGTTTGGTAAAGGGTATAGTTATGTTTTCTACAAGATTTGAAAAACGGCCCATGTTTCACTACTGTTGGCGGCTTCAACAAATAATCTCCGGACAATGCCCAGGTATTCGCATGCCAAGTGGTGTTGTTTCTAATCGACTGGCTCGACTGATTATGCACCTTGGCCCTTGGTGATAAGAAAATATCGTCGGAGTTGTTCAGACGCCCGGCATAAATCTCCCAACGCATCTCCTCATTTGACCAAAGGTGTATGAACCTAAATATTTTTGGGCTGGAATCTAAGGTTTTTGGAACCAGTGTTCTCCCATCGTAAATGGTTAAACCCATTCCGAGTTATTTGATTGCCAACGTTGTCGATTGGAATATTTTCCATCGCCGAAAACCCCCCTCCTCCCCCACAAATATTTATTGACGGCAACAATAGCAAACCTCAGCTTATTGTTCATGTATAGTCTTCACAAACAGGGATTTGCATGCATAGAGAATAGCCAGGATGATCGAGTTGGCTGTAGATTTGTGGAGTCACCAACACCAGACCAACTGATTTTGATTCCAGGTTTGCCATATTATTCAGTTGACGTTATGTCAATGTCATTTGATTTGACATCAATAATTTTTTGAGGCAACAAGTATACAAAATTTTTTTTTATGATGCCATTATTGGTGGTTTCCGGGTTTGGTATTGCAGTTGCAACCCCATGTTCCCCATCTTTGTAACAAGTGCCCCAGCAATATTATTATCGTTTTGAATTCTTTTTTTTTTCTCGTTTTTGTACCTCTTGATTATCGCGTTACAGATGCCTAGGTGGTAAAGCTTAAATTGAAATATAAATATAAATCAAGATTGCCGACAAATTATGGATTGATTTTTTGTAATATCAATAGCTGGTGCACCATGACTACTGTCAAACATGAGCAAGATTCCATGCACTCGGAACTATACGAGCATGAACCAAATTTGAATGAACACACCGCGAACATTTACAATGAAAAACCGGATATGTCATGGCCCTCAATCAAAAGATATATCAATACTCGAATTCCCACGTTATTTGATATTCCAATTAGACACGAAACTAGAAGATGGTACCAAGTATTGAACCCAATTCCCGGTTTGAAACAAATGAACTCGTTGGATTGGAATTTTTATGGGTTGGGATTCTTTGCTTGGACGGTTGACGCTTTGGATTTCTTCTGTGTTGGTTCAGCAGCTACTAGTATCGCCGCATCATTGAAAGTAACCACGACGCAAATCACTTGGGGGATCACCTTGGTGTTGATGTTGAGATCCGTGGGAGCGGTGATTTTTGGTTTGTTGTCTGATTACTATGGGAGAAAATACCCTTATATTGTCATATGTTTGTTGTTCATTGCAGTCGAAATCGGTACAGGGTTTGTCCAAACCTATTCTCAGTTCTTGGGAGTACGAGCTATATTTGGGGTTTTGATGGGAGCGATGTACCCAATCGCATCGTTAACTGCTTTGGAAGATCAACCTAGTGGGGCAAAGTCAGTTTTATCGGGGTTGTTCTTACCCGGTTACAACTTTGGTTATTTATTAGCCATTGTCTTCTTCAGAGCATTCGAAATGACTCCATTCTTAGGCAGACATGGTGAAGGTTGGAGAAATTTGTTTTTCTTCTCTGCTGGTCTCCCTGTTCTCTTGATTACCTGGAGGTTGTTCTTCCCTGAATCACCCACATTTATTAAATTGAAGGAAGCTAAACGCATTTTGGAAGCCAAGAGAGTACACGAACAAGAACTTGCAGGTATCAAACCAAAAACTGGGTTCATGAGCAAGTTGAAAATCGATCATTCGCTCATTGTCACATTCAAAACCGAATGGTTGATGATTATCTATTTGCTTTTTTTGATGTCAGGATTCAATTTCATTTCCCATGGCTCTCAGGATTTATACCCAACAATGTTAGTGAATCAACATCAAGTTACACCTAACGAAAGAACATATATTTTGGTTATTGTTAACATTGGTGCAATGTTAGGAGGTATCTTTTTTGGTCAATTGACCGAGTTGTTGGGTAGAAGGTTGACAATCTGTATTTGTATGGTATGGTCGGGTGCATTCTTGTACCCATCCTTCTTCTCCAAGAGCCTTTCTGGTATCATTGGTGGTTATTTTTTCCTCAATTTTGGGGTTATGGGTGCTTGGGGGGTAGCACCATTACATTTGATCGAGTTGGTCAACACAACGCATCGTTCGTTCCTTTCAGGGGTCATGTATCAATTGGGTAACTTAGCTTCGTCGGCTTCTTCAACAATCGAAGCCCAATTAGGTTCGAAGTATCCTTTACCTGAGATTGGTCCCAAAGTCTACGATTACGGTTTGGTTATGTGTATTTTTTGTGCAGCTGTGTTTGCCTTCATGTTGCTTTTGATGTTGGGAGGTCCCGAGAGGTTCCATAAAGACTTGGGTGTTCATATACATGGTGAGGAAGCTGCTGTCATTCAAGACCATCACCTAATCTCTGATTCCAACTCTTTGGAAAAACCTCAAGTCGTGCTCTCTGCTCGGGAACGTCAGGACGAAAAACAACCTGTTTGATTGCCGTACCATAGATGTACCCCACAAGCAACGTTTCCAAAATTAAAATAATAGTAAAGCTTTTTTTTTTTTTCGATTTGATTGAGACGGCGAAATTACCAAATTGGTTCAAGTATTTATTGATCTCCTGTGATCTAGTTTAATAGTGGTGTGTAATAAAGAGTTCAGGTAACTTATATATTTATGAATATCCATAATTTTGACACCCTTCTTGTCTCATGTTGTATCGATTCACTCAATTACACTTAAAACATGATATATTGGTGCATCTCCATCGAAGAATTCAAATGCATGACGGCTAGCGACATTCGTGTGAATTTGCCGTTTAAGAAATGATACAGAGGCATTAGCATTAAAAGCGAAGGTAGATGTAACAAGCTTTTCGTTATAGTTTATGGCTTAGAATGGTGATGACTATGCAATACCAAACACGTAGTGGAGCCCGATGATATAACGCTTTCCTCGAAGTAAACGCCTGTTTGTAAGAGATTTTCAGCCGTGATTCAAACACCGACAATATTGTCACGGAATTCATCGTGGTTTTCCGTGTCTAATGTTTTGACATTAATTCATATCCCGTAATGGGTGATGTCGTCAAGTTTTCTGTAACAAATGTGGTCGTAACGAGCAGCTCCATGTTGGATACTTGGTGTTGCTGTGATTGAATTCGAAGAGTAATCTCCAGTTTTCAGCTCTGGTATTTATTGCTATAGACATATGATAAATTTGACAGCGGGTGGAATGTACCAATTCAGTCAATACTCCAAATAATGTGTTTTCGAATAAAGCAATTCACTAAAATCATGCTAGAATACAACTCGACACGTTGAGTAAAATATTCTTTTCTGTGCTTTAGTAGCATACTTATCATTTGGTTTTGAATTGATAAGATATGAGTAGAAGCCTACTGACATGGTTCGAATAGTGCTAATTTGTTGGTGCTTATCAACGAATAACGTCGCTTTGTGCCAGGTCAAAGTCACTCTTACTGCTAACAATACCGACCTTGTTTTTTTTTTCTTATGATGTTTATTTATGTACATATACTCTAGGTACTTCAGAAATGAATGAAATGCAAATGTCAGTTAACTTATGAATAGTATGCGGCACCAATGGCAGCACCAATGATACTACTATTCTCGATCAATTTGAATTCGACGGTTAAACCCGATCTTTTGATTTCGTCGTCATTGTTGATCAAGGACGTGATTAAATTTCGATAATTGTTGAAATAATATAACACGGAACCAACAAACCCAATGTCTAACTTTTTACCTAAATGCAAATCTTGATTGTGCATTTTCAACAACTTTATGGTCGCCAAAATAATGATCGACACGATTATGGCAGCACGTTTGATTATATCGGCAATAATACTCTTCAAGTAAATCACATCACTTAATTGAATAAGTTTAGTGGACCAGTTGTATGTTGAGGCTATCTTGTTTATAATAGCATGCAAGTCATCAGTTTCATCTATGAAACACATCAACTCTCCCGAAAAGCCATCATAAGGTATAGAAAATGTGTGCAATGAATCTGGATTGATTTGTGTAAAGATCTTTTTTGATTGTATCGAGTCAACAACCACTAACCGAGTTAACTCAGGCAAATATCTTCCTGAAGTCATCAATTCGTGTGGTTGCAAGATTAACTTGGATAATGGCTCGACGTCCATGTATGATTTGAAATCTGGACCAACGGTGCCAAATCGGGGGTCAATATTTTCATCGTATTTGTTGACAAAGTCGGGTATCAATTTATCACCAAAGAGGGACATCTCAATATTATAAAGCATTTTCGATTGTGCTGGCAAGATTTTATCCTGATGAATCTTGTCGTTTGAATTCAAGCTACAACACATATTGATTCCTGTGCCCAACACCAATCCCATCTTGATATATTTATCAATGAAAGCCCCTGCAGAATACACTGCCAACGAATCATTGACAATCACTTTAACATCAAGATTAAGATTGAATTGTTGCAAGTTCTTCTCCAAGATATCTTTCAAGTCATGATTGTAAATATCGGTTCCAATAGTGTACCCTTTGGAAACGTGAACTATACGACCTCGGTTGTGACTGATCATCTCCAACGGGAAGGACCATGTTATACCCGTTGAGATCACACTGTTGCGGTCAATCACTGACTGGTTGGTAATGATTTCATTGATCTTTTCTCCAATAAAGTCGAAAAAGTTATTATCAATTGTCTTGAAACTGTTGGGAATGATCCAGGATTTTTCTGAGATGATGTGTATACGTGATGATCTATCAGTAGAACTTGTAGAAGTGTCCGAGTCGGTGGAGGCCAACGACTCCATGGAACCATTGGCGCCAATTCCGTTCAACTTAGCACCGAAGCTCGCACCATTGGAATCAACTAACGAATTGCCGTTAGCCAAACCATTACCATTAACCAAGCCATTGCCATTACCATTTTCGACCCCCACATCTTCGACTTCCTTTTCGTCAATCTTGATAACGGCTACTCTCAAAGTACTCCCGCCCAAGTCCACTACCAAGTACTTCCCATGCTCCTCTCCCGTAGGTTCGATGTTGTAGTTGGGTAACATGGTGATGGGTGAGTTGTTGCTCAAACTATCATTGAAGTCTTGAAGCAAGTAGTTTGTCTGAGTGTTTACTACATCTGGCGCCAACCTGGAGGTGAAACGATTGTAGGAATCTGTGTGTTCCTCGGTGATAGTCATTATACTGCCAACCCATCGACAACAGCAGCTGGGATATATATATATATATATGTATTTAATCTGGAATTATGGTTATTCTCATGATGTAACTGGAATAATTTTAGGTTACATTTTTGCGAGGTTACATGAAATCAAGTTGCACTTATAAAAATTACAACCCCATGAAACTGTTACGGTAACTAACGAAACCACCACCAAGTATAGTCGGCATTAGAGAAATTATAGTGCTATGTAGCCTTTGGTTAAGGTTTGGATTGTTGTACCGGTGCCATTGTATAGAGAGGGTACTAAGTTAAGGGGAACTGTGACTTCAGGAAAATGCTCAATTCGTCGTCAGGTCGTTAATTGTAAACTACATTTAGTTAGAACAGTTGCATCTACTTTCGATGCAACGGTTCTATTGAAACTCGAGTAACTTCCCCAGAATTGTTGTTTTCACGACAAAAATATTGAATGACAGGTAGTGCTGGAGAAAGAATAGTCGGACCTGCCGTAGACATTGTGTTGTAATGTTCACTCCTACATCCTTAGTTGGTTGATTGTTAACTTCAAGTTTGAGTTTGGAATGAGTAGAATGAGCCCTGGCGGGACCCAGACCAAAGAGAATTAGTCGAAAACAAGGCGAATTGACAGCTTGGTGACGATTTCTAAATTGCGTAGATGGGGGCTCATTCGTAGCGATGGTTGATGCTTCAAGGATCGTTTACCGTTCTCATGGTTATTGTGGGTTCATCATGCAAGATGCTGCACTAACGAATGAAGTCAATAATATTAGTTGTATCGCCGAGGTTGGATAGTGGAGTGCTTATATTCGCTACACTTTTTTATAAACATTACATGTCTTGTAACTCAATCTCTTCTGGTTTGCTGATTTTTCTCAAATTGTGCCCATGGGAGTTTGGGTCGTCCAACAAGAATTCTCGTAACTTTTCCTTACCCACCGTAACACACTCGTCAACTAATCGCTGTATTACTAGCATGGCCGGTTTCAATAAGTTCATAGTGTACAACACATAAACCCCAGTCGCCAGGATCAATAGCAACGAGAAGAAGAATGGATTACGAATTATCGCCATAAACTCGTTCCAACCTAATACCAAGATAATCAAGTATATGTAGTACGGTATTTGGGTGATATGCTGGATGATCGAACGTTTGGTCTCGATAAATTGGGCATCGATTTGCTTTTTGAATTTAGATAACACGATCGCTTTATCCTCCTCGGATAAGATTTGATCGAAGTTTGGCGTCTCGTCGTCGTCGTCGTCGTCGTCATCATCGTCATCCTCTTCAGTTTGCAAGTACTTAGCTCTTAATTTCTTGTCGAAAATATCGAAATCGGGAATGATTTCTGAATCGTCACTCAATTTCGTATATGTAAGAATGGGGACGATTTCCAAGGCATACGATTTTGAGTGAGCAAACTCGTGTTCCAATTCCTCCGCGTTTTGATACAATCTAGGTAAGCCTTGCTCGTCATATCTGAACTTGTCGTCAAATCGGTCTTTCAACAACGTCAACACGTTATCTTTGTTGATCAACTTGTGGATCGTGTCATAGAACACCACCCAAGATCTGAACTTGTAAGTTGATATTGCCTTTTCATTGTCCGCCGCAGATGTACCTAATTCGAAATCGTACTTTTCGTCATTTGTGCGGTAAGCGTCAACGAATTGGTTAGTTAATTCGTGGAACTTGTCCAACACGTTATCCCAAGTTCTAGTAGATGGGTTTCCCAATTGTTGTTGGATATTTTTGCTCAATCCATTACTTAAACGTTTACCACCTTTATCCACAATATTGTTCAACTCGTATTTTTGTTGTTTAACGACCAATTCTTCCATCTGTTGATTGAGCTTCTCCAAGTATCCTTGATATGACGCACCACCACAAATAAGCTTTGACTTGAATTCGAAATCAGTGACTAAATCTTCAGCGTATAAGTCAACTTGCGATTTGAATTTTTTGCCTTTCAACTGTTTGATATTGGCTTCGAATTGCGTCAATTTGTTGTTGGTGATATATTTCAAATGCGAATCAATCAACTCTGCAAGTTTGCTTGCGATTTTGTCTTGCAAAACCTCTCTTCTCTGTTGGTAAACCGATTTATCATATCTGGATGCATCTATATCATAATTCTCTAATACGTCGTCCGTCAAATCGGTCAAGAAATTGCCCAAATCCTCGTAATCTGTCGAATCATCTGGTTTGAATTTTACGAGTATTTCGGCGAATTTACCACTAAAGTCATCGAAAACATTGGTTAAGATCTCGTCACACTTGAACTTAGCCACCAAGATTTGTTGAGTAGGTAAATCCAAGTCTTTGTTGTTGTCTATTTGATCCCAGCAAGTTTCTGCATACATGGTCCAGCCATCAATGGGGATATTGTGATGATAATGAGGTTTCCAAAGTTCGTGGTTCACAACCAAACGATCACCCAACTTGGCCACATCGTGTTGGAAATCTTGCGGCTGTAACACCTTGTGATGCAAGGCATGAAAGTCGATATCAAAGAAATCGTCAAATTTGAAGTGAGCTAAATCGGTGGGTTTGTTCAAGCTATCCCACATTGTGACCAAGTCCGAGGTCAATGTTTCTGCTAATGCCTTCAACGGAGTGACACCCACATGGTCTCTTATCACGAAAAGCAACAAAACTTTATGGTTGTCATTTGCCGTCAATTTATTTTTGCCAAACAACGAGAGATTGACCTCAAACACCGTTTTCAACAAACCCATATTGGCACCTTGATACAACCCAATTTGTGTTTCCCAAATATTTACAATAAGAATTTCCGAAGTCGATAATGCAAATAATGCTGCTTTCCTTTCGAAATCCTGGTCTTCACCTCGCTCTCTACCATCGGTACCTTCAATGTCCATGACAAAGATGTTCTCCGACGATTTGGAGTACTTGTTGGTGGTTGATATCAACGGCGAGTACGCCATCCATATACCTCTTGTAGTTTGCTGCCGTCTCAGCTCGTTCATAACGTCGAAATTTGTGTTGAACAAGCTGTTCAACAACGTCGATTTACCAGTAGACTGAGACCCAAACACCGATATGATATGGTAGTTGTTTCCAATCGAACTTGGGGCCGTCTTGTTCACATAGTCCAAAATCGCTTGGTTGAACAACTTGTCGTCGTTGATTATCTGCAACGCATCCTGAGTTTCAACAGGCACAAACGACGACGAAGAAGAAGAACTGCCTACCAGTTCGTCCACACCTTCAGCAGCAACATAACTTGTATCTATTCCCGACATTGGTGGAAAAGAATGTTTCTATGGCAATACGTGGGTTGAAATCGGTGGATGATTATTTCGGGCGCATATGAAATAAACTGAGATACAAAAGTTTGGCACACGAAATGGCTCTGAGTAATGATGTAAAGAAGATTAGTGGGTATGTTTATTAGCTAGTATTGGGTATGGTCTATTGACTAATGGTTTTTTTCTGAATTTTGAATTTTGTTACTGTCGTTGCTCTATAAATTTCAGCGCCAAAGCTAGAGTATCGGTATCATAACTTCTGCGTCAATTCAGGGACGGCCTCGTATAAGTCAGCTTGTAAGCCAATATCGGCGATGTTGAAGATGGGTGCGTCGGCGTCCTTGTTGATGGCGACAATGACTTTGGAGTCTTTCATACCCGCCAAGTGCTGGATGGCACCCGAAATGCCCACGGCCACGTATAACTCGGGAGCAACAATCTTCCCGGTCTGTCCCACTTGTAACGAGTTGTCGCAGAAGCCCGAGTCGACGGCCGCTCTCGAGGCGCCAATGGCGGCGTGCAATTTGGTGGCCAAGGGCTCTATGAGTTCGTTGAACGTTTCTGGGTTCTTCAATCCTCTACCGCCAGCCACAATCCTGGTGGCCGAGCCCAACTCGGGCCGGTCTGAGGTCACCAACTGCTCAGAGACAAATTCTGTTCTTCCTGGTGCTATTTCGGTCGTGAATGGTTCCACGGGAGCTTCTGGTGCTCCTGACTCTGCAGGTGCAAACGCAGTGGCACGTACACTCGCCAACACCTTACTGTCGCTGGTTTCGACAGTGGCAAGCGCGTTACCGGCGTAGATTGGTCTTACAAACGTCTTGTTGTTGATGACCTTGACGATATCAGATATGGGTTGCACGTCGAGCAACGCCCCTACTCGGGGCAACACTGCTTTGCCTATTGACGACGCCGATACCACGAGATGGGTGTATTTAGGGTCCTGCAACAACTCCACTACCAAAGGACTGACGTTTTCGGGCAAATAGTGGTTGTACTGGGCCGCATTGGCCACCACCACCTTATCCACCCCTTGGATCGACGCCACTGATTTCACCACTTCTTCACTCTGTTCACCCACCACCAACGCCGTGACCGGAGACCCCAACTGGGTAGCCGCTGTGACTGTCGAGAGTCCGCTGGGACTCACCTTGCCCGAAACAATTTCCAACAATGCAAGTGTGTCTAGTCTAGCACTGCTTGACGAGAAAGCTCTTATTCCACGCAACATGCCTGTCTAAATCACTGTTGAATCGCCGGTTGGTTTCGCTTCTGCCGCTATGAAAATGTTTGATGTAGGGCGCTACCGTAAAAGTGAAAAATTATTAACCACCACCAACAACAACAACAACCACGATTAATGATTAACGATAAAGTAGCATAAAGTTTTCAAAGTGTTTAAGTGGTGGTGAGTGTAACAAGAGGTTGATATGAGTGTTGGATAGAAACCCGCTTTCGTTTTAGTAAATTTTTCACCTACATGTGATATCGTTGGTTTTCTTCAATCGTAGTTTGAACCAGCTATAGTTGAAGATGCTAAGTAATGGTCAATAGTGTGTGTAGGTTAACACTGTGTATACTCCTCTCACTTTCTTCTTTTTCACTGTGGTGTCTGGTTGTTTTACAAATGGCGCTATAGTCATTTGCTGCGACAAAACAGTAAATGGGAATAATATCGAACCATATCAGTTTGTTTTTGTTGTTTTCTTTTAGACAAAACAGTGGTATACCCAGTGATACAGTTGCTTTTGATGCTTTGATATGAGTGATAGAGACAGGATAGACGCCAGGCCCCGGAGGACCACCTCCAACGAAGGGAGAATCAAGTCACCATCGCCCAGTTTACGACACATCTCGCAAAGAAGAGTTATCAACGCCAAATCCCCCTTGATCGATGCTAACATCGCCAGCTACAATGCCCCTCGCATCCACCGTGGCAATAGCTACGACTCAAACCACACCAACAGCACCAACCACATCCACTCGACCACGTCGATCGAAGTGGTCAACTACACCCCAACCATGACCACCACAGTAGACGAGTTGCCGTGGCAAGAGTCCTTGCCTTACTACTTCCCCATCTTGTCCTGGATCAGCGATTACAGCGTGGGCGACTTTGTGGGTGACTTGATAGGCGGATTGACCCTCGTGTTCTTCCAGATCCCGTTGGCACTCTCGTACGCAACAACATTGGCCCACGTACCCGTGTTGTCAGGTCTCTTGTCCCTTGGATTTGCTCCCTTGATATACATGGTGTTTGGCAGTGTGCCGCAAATGGTGGTGGGCCCCGAGGCACCAATCTCGTTGGTGGTGGGCCAGGCGGTGGAGCCATTGTTGAAAAATGGCCATTTGGACCCCTTGTTGTACGTAGTGGCCATCACGTTTGTGTCGGGTGCCAGTTTACTCGGGTTTGGCTTGGGCCGCTTTGGTTTCTTGGATAACGTGT
The DNA here is from genome assembly GCA_030564305.1 of Suzukiozyma glaebosa. Lineage (NCBI taxonomy): Eukaryota > Fungi > Ascomycota > Pichiomycetes > Serinales > Debaryomycetaceae > Suzukiozyma > Suzukiozyma glaebosa. The sequence continues at coordinate 28,799 of JAJLUT010000009.1, forward strand.
TGAGCGCATCGTTACTAAAAGGGTTTATCTGTGGTGTCGGGATCGTCATGTTGATCAACTCAACCATCAATACCTTGGGGTTGGAAGACTTGCTCCAGAAAGTCATTGACGATCCCGATAAAATGGACGTCATTTCGCCATTCGACAAAATACGGTTCTTGATGAGATATTGGCACCGCTATAATTCGTTATCGTGGAAGATCAGCTTGGCGGGGTTTGTCGTGATTATGTCTGTGCGAACAGCCAAGAAGTACGCCATGAAGCGAGGTTATCCCAAGTCAGCTTACATCCCTGAAATCTTGTTTGTATTTGTCGTGTCAACGTGGTTGTGCTTTTTGAATCATTGGGATCTCGAGGGAATCAAGATAATTGGCAAAGTAAAAAACGATGGCCAATTGCTCACATTCAACCCGTTCTCAAAGGAAATCCTTCACTTGATCAAACATCTCTACGTCCCCGGATTTTTGTGTGCCATGCTTGGGTTTTTCGAATCAACCACAGCATCCAAAACTTTAGGTTCTACTTACGACCTACCCATTTCATCAAACCGTGAGTTAGTGGCCCAAGGTTGCATCAATATATTTGTTTCCCTATTTGGAGCCTTGCCGGCTTTTGGTGGTTACGGCAGAAGTAAGATCAATGCCATGTCAGCAAGAACTACAATGTCAGGAGCAATAATGGGGGTTTTGACCTTGTTCACTGTGACTTATTTGTTGGACTACTTTTACTACGTTCCTGTTTGCATGTTGTCGGTGATATCTGCGGTCATTGGTATCTCATTGATTGAAGAGGCACCGCATGAGTTATACTTTCATTATATCAGTAAAGGGTGGAGTGAGTTGATTACGTTTTTCGTGACAGTGACGACAACTTTGTTCTTTTCTATGGAGGCTGGTATTGCCGTGGGCTTACTCTATTCATTAATTAGGGTCATTAAAAACTCGGCGAAGTCAAGAATCCAAATCTTGGGTAGACAGCCTGGTACTAATACGTTCTTGAATGCTGACATTCAGATCCATCGTGACGAAAAACAAAAGTCATTCTTCACTGATGAATACTCGACAAAGCTAAACACGCACTTGTTGGAGGAGATTGAAGGGTGTTTGATCATCAAAATACCAGAACCATTGACATTCACCAACAGTTCAGATTTGCGGGCGAGGTTGCGTCGAGTTGAAATTTATGGATCGACCAAAGCTCACCCAGCACTGAAACGAACAAGGTCAGCTTCGATGAATCAGTACATTCTTTTTGATTTGAATGGTATGACAGAGCTTGACAGCTCGGCAGCACAGATTTTGCTGGATATTTTGCTTCGATATCGATCACGAGGTATCCACTCGTTTTTCGTTAGAACCAGCAAGGACGTCAAGGTAAGACGTAGACTATACGATATTGGGGTTGTTGACTTGTTGTTGAAAGATTTACACGATGTCAACTACTTTGAATTTGAAGCTACTACCGATGACGAGGATTCTTTGATAGAATCAGTAGATGCACCCTACTTCAACCATCTTCAAGATGCTTTACGAGTGATTGATCAATATGAAGTTGATCAACAACTTAGGCTTATTCACGAGTCCTAGATAATGCGTGGTGTATAGATAGAATAATGACTAAACCTATATATATCAAATAATGTTCCATCTCTGTATGATTGTCTATCCGAGTTTGTCTCTATGATATTTCAAATCCCAATTTGTCCAAATTTCCGGCGAGTATGAGTTGAATTACTAATTCGTTGTTTACCATACTATAAGTGACGGAGATTATTCAAAAGTTGGCGAAACGCTACAGACGGTAACGCCGAATCATGACCTTGGTAATGTACTTGGCCAAGAAGATTGAAGAGTCATTAATCGTTCCATGAATTTTTGCGAGAGAATTTCCGTCTAAATTAAACTTTTAGCATATAAAACGGTAGACTTTATCCAAATTGAGCTTGAGAACTGGAGAGATGGTGATTGCTGATTTAACCAAGCAGGAGTTTTCTGAATTCTCGGGCTTGAAGACTGAGATCGATCAAGAATTGGTTGATTTCGCTTATAAAAACTTGAAGAACTTACCGTTCAAGGACCAACGAAGTGAAAACTATGAACGTATGATAAGTGGAATGCCTTACAATGCATTCGACCCCAGACTCGAAACCACAAGAATGGCTGTTAGAGACACTTTACTTGAGTATGGCGATATCAGAATGAAACACTATCCTGATGTTAACGCCTACAACCAAGCTAGAAGAGAGTACTTGGAATCGTTTATTGGTTATTGTGGGAAGAACGTGTTTATGGAGTACCCCATCAACTTTGACTATGGGTTTAATACATACCTTGGCGATAATTTTTACTCCAATTACGATCTAAAGATATTGGATGTTGCAATAGTCAAAATAGGCAACAATGTCATGTGTGCCACTGGGGTATCGATTTTGACAGCGACACATCCAACCGATCCGTCTTTACGGGCACAAGGCATAGAGAACGGCTTGGCAATCACAATTGGCGATTACGTTTGGTTGGGCGCTAATGCAACCGTGTTACCTGGCGTAACCATTGGTGACTACTCGGTAGTTGCTGCCGGCGCTGTGGTCAACAAGGACGTGCCACCATACTCGGTTGTTGCAGGTGTCCCAGCTAAAGTTATCAAAACTTTGGATCCAATAGAAGAAAACTTTGATGCTCAAGAAGTGTTGAAAAAGCATGGTTTGGACTACACGCATTAGATTGAGATTGTGGAAATGTTGACGTGCGATAGAAGCTGACATTCAGTTGGTACTCCCAAACAACACTCTCATAGAAATATACATATTAGACTTCTGTTTCTCATTATTGACCAGTTTTTCAGTAGATATAACAACGAAAGGGAACTAGTCTCTCAGTTCAAAAACATCTGACTTCATAATTTCAAACCACTATTCAGCTTGAGTTTAGTATGGTGTATACGTATTTTCTCATCTTGGTTGCGACGTACAGGAGAGCAATAGTTAACTTGGTGGTATGAGTATCGAATGGCATCTGGAGCACGATATTGATTGTCAAAACTATCTGAGTGATCTTGCAACTACGGACAGCCTGTGAACATGCCTCGACGAACAAGTTGTTAGGCAGAGACATGGATCTCGTGAAAAAGGTTGGCTTGTATGGCCAATCAAGTTCGTTATAAAAGTGCTCGTTCCTCAACCCCACTAAGAAATCATGGTGTGAATCCAAACACTCTGATTTGATGTCATTTTTGAACCGTGCATATCGAGCTTTAGATTCTTCCCTCATTCGTGTAAACTTCTCGACCATTTGATCAGGTTCAATGGGCTTTCGGAAATGATCATCGATATATCGTAGACGTTTCGAAGGTAATTGTTAAGCATTCGTATTTCATCAGCACTAATGTGACCAAAAACTGGGCCACTGTAAACTTCTTGCAGACCTCTTGCTGCAACTGTGGCTGTTCAATGTGTAGTAATCTCAAACGATCCAAACAAAGAACCTCAAACAAAGCATTGTAAGCATACCTTGAAATGTACAAAAGTTTGAGAGGCAACCTTCTCTCGACGACAACGCAGTCACTTATCACAAAGTTACCAATCTAGATGGCTTCCAATAATGGTAACATCAGACGATAATCAACAAAACTTCGCCGGGGTAAACATTTCGTGCATAAAGATAGTTAAGTAACCGCAACTTATGGACAAGCTACTGAGAACGGAATATTATATGGTTGAAGGAACCCCGACCCACGGTTGAGAGTGATCGTTGGATGTGCTGCCTCACCGACATGGAAATCACTTTTTTGGAACAGCTTCCTAAGCTGCTGTATATATGAAAGACTTAGTTCTGCTGGCGGTTCAAGAAACAAAAGCATTCGACTAGATCCAGTCTCAATCCACGTGTTTTCGCTTTGAAGGATCAAAGCGAGCTATTGTGTACTTTGGAAAGCGAATACGTTCGGTAGATGGCAAATCTCTCAAGTCCAATGTCTGATATCCGCGTCTGTAGCACAAGATGGGCAAGTTTGGCAAATCGCTTGCACACTAAGGTCAAGCTTAGAATTCCTTCCAACAAGGTGAAGTAGGCAATATCATCAACAAGTTCGTTGGCTAAATCCACAAACTGGACTGGTTTGGTCACAGAATCATTTGCTTTCATGAACATGAGCACAATCGACATTACCAACTGATTGCAGTGACTCGTCAATCTTTTTGATGCTCCTGCCACTTAACACATCATCCACAATCAGTAATACTGCGCTCTTCATACACTTGTAACTTCTCAGTAATCATGTTACTCAAAAGATGTCATTTGAGGTAATTGTAAGACTTGAGTAGTGCTCGCCTTTGATTCAAGTTGACAAAACCGGGAAGCCCGCCAATTTGAATTCACAACTCATGTTGTGTGCGGGTGTTTTGTAGTATCCTACCAGCGCCCTTCGCTTCTCAACCAAGTTTACTCGTAATTGCAATCGAATTGGAAACACAACCAAAAATTGACATCATCTCATGATAGAGGCAAAATTAACGCTTTTCGTAAAAACAATTCATCCTTTGTACTGGTCGACTCTTCACCATATATCATTCAATCCAAATCCATGGAACTTCATGAATCTTTGAGGACCCATAATAAATCGTAGTGATACTTCCCATACTCAAGTTGAGTCAGCAATTCCAGGAACACCCATCAGCAACACCCATCAGCGTAAACCAGCAAACCCCAAGTAAACCAAGTAAACCAAGTTTATCCATTATATGTGAACGGTAGCGCCCAACATAAACTCAATCAAAAACCACAACAAACCAAACTTTCGAGTTTGGTAGAAGCCATGTCTGACACTGAGAAGGAGGAAGCCCAGCAGGAGGTGACGATTAAGGAGGAATACGAACTATGGAGGAAGAACTGTCGCTACATGTATGAGTTTGTCTCCGAGACGGCGTTGACGTGGCCGTCGCTCACGATTCAATGGCTACCCAACCACGACACCGTCGATGGAATCATAAACGCCCGCTTGTTGTTGGGAACACACACGTCGGGCGAGGACGATAACTATTTGAAGTTGGCGACCACGCAGTTGCCCAATGGCCAGACCCAAACCAACCCTGCAGTCAAGGTCAATACTAGATTGAAGACCATTAGGAAGTTTGACAACGAATACGAAATCAACCGGGCGCGATACATGCCCCAGGACCCACTGATTGTGGCCACGATCAACGGCAGCGGTCAGATTGACATCTACGACATCTCGGACGAGTCTGACGGCAGCAAAAAGCCTATTAACTCGCTCACGCCCCACACCGAGAATGGGTATGGTTTGGCATGGAGCCTACACAACCAGGGCCACTTGTTGACGGCGAGTGACGACAAGTCGGTGGCGGTGACCGACATCACTGGCAATGCCAACACCACCATTTTCAGCAACACCCTGAGCCACGCCGACATTGTCAACGAGGCCAAATGGCACCATTTCGACGCCCACACGTTTGCCTCGGTTTCTGACGACAAGTACACATTGGTGTTTGATGTCAGAACGCCCCAGCAGCCGGTATCGCGCTACTACAACACCGACGGCATCAACTCGCTCTCGTTCTCGCCATTCTCGCACCATTTGCTCGCCATTGGATCGACGCAATCCAACATCCATCTCCTCGACATGCGGAAGCTCTCGACCGCCAAGCAGCTGCGCCTGGGTCTCTTGCACTCGATGATGGGCCACTCCGACTCCATCACTTCGCTCGAGTTCTCGCCGCATCACGATGGCATCTTGGCGTCGGGATCACAAGACCGCCGATTGATCATCTGGGACCTCTTCAAAATTGGCGAAGAACAACAACAAGAGGACGCTGAAGATGGGTGCCCCGAGCTCTACATGATGCACGCCGGCCACACCGGCGCCGTCACCGACTTGAGCTGGTGCCCATACAAACCATGGACATTGGCCAGTGTCGCCGACGACAACCTCGTGCACATCTGGGAAGTGGGCAAGTCCATTCTCAACGACGATGACACCCCCACTGCTGTAGATGACTCCTACCTCGAGTAGCATCGCTGTATATTATGTACTTTTATCGAATACCGTTTCAACCCCACGACATTTTCAAAGTTGTCGCGCTGTTGACCGTGAAACAAAAATTGGCGCCAGAAAACACCAACGGGACCTTCTCTTGTTTTTAGCCATGTCAGACTTCCCGCCCAACTTATCGATCAGACCATTGACTATTGAAGACATGGACAAGTGTCTCCAGTTGGAGATCAAGGGTTTCCAGCCCTCGGAGCGATGTTCGCAGGCAAAGTTTGAGTACCGGTTGACGGCGTGCCCCGAGTTGTGTTCAGGGTTGTTTATCAGGGACTACAACATCAAGTACAATGCTATCAACTTGCCCGAGGTGGCCGAGCGTTTGACCAAGGAGCAGGCTGACGAGGACGTGGACGTGGACGAGTCGAAAGAGTTGCCCGTGAAGTCATCGGTGATCAACGAGACGTTAATTGGACACATAATAGCTACCAGAACCAAAAACCACACCATAGACGAGGACTCGATGGAGTTGCCCAGTTCCGACAATCCAAATGCGGGCCATTTTGAGAGTTCAAGATACATTGGGGTGCATTCAGTCGCCATTGATCCCGACTGGCAGGGGAAGAACTTGGGTACCTTGTTGCTCCACGACTATATCCAGAAACTCTCCAACCAGGACTTGGGCGATAAGGTGATCATTATTGCCCACGACGAGTTGATTCCGTTTTATGAAAAAATTGGGTTCACAAACTTGGGCCAGTCGAGCTGTAAGTTTGCCGGCGAGACCTGGTACGACTTGTCAATTGATTTGGTGGCTGAAGACGACTTGTAAGTCGCCAAACCGGGTCACCAAGGGTGACTTGGCAGGTGAACCTGTCGTTAAGGAGATTTCTCGTTGAAGCCTACTGTCAAACAGATCAGTAGAACCTCGTTCCGACCCAATCCAGTTGGATTGTGGAGATGCTGTGCCAGATGGATTGTGTACGCTACGCCCACTCCGTCTGGATGGCAATTGTTCCTGTAATATACCTTGTTCTAAGTGTTGTAGTACCTAGTTTATTAATATATACATTTACGCAATTACACAACATGTATGTGACTAGGTGAACTGGTTGTTCCCGACTACTCTGCCATTTATCACAATCACCAAGTTCATTGTCTGACTCTCATACAAATCGATTGCGAAAACAAAATCTGAGCTTACAGTTAGATAACCCAGAGAAATGAAGGTTCCTCCGCCGGTGAAGGCTGTTTTTGATGCATTTCCCTTAGTAACATACCCTCCAGTGCCCAGTACAACTGCTAGCAAGGTACAGGCTGAAGAAACAATAAAATACTACTTTCAATCAACTAGTAAAGACGAAGGAACCAAATTCGGTTTAGGAATTTTCAACACTATCGACGTCAATGGCACTATCGTGCCATCTGATCCAGTGTCGTGTGGTACGGCATTGATTTTGGCTAACATCAACCAACTCAAGCTCCCCCAGACCTCAAATGAACCATCAAACTATTGCCTAATGAAATTGTCAATGTATAGTTCACCCGACGAACAATTGCCAACATTGATAGAGGATCAGAACGAGACACGAAGCATAAAAACATACCAGGCGTTGGACGTGTTGATAGCAAAGCACTTGACTAACGAAGAGGAAGTTGTCAATCAGCTATTTACAAATTTGTACGATAGTTGGCTATTGTGTCTATTGACAGAGGATTTACCAATGAAGGTATGGAAACTAATTTTTGAGTTGGACGATACAATCACCAACCACTTGCAGTTGTTGGATTTGTTGCAGAAAATTCCCAATTGGCATTCTTTCAATATAAGAAATCCCGAGTTGTTTGAAAATAACTATAGTCTAGTTGACTATTTAAAGGGCAAAAACACAACCGCATTGAAACAATACTATAACTTGAAGTTGTCACAAATATCCCAACAATTGCCCTTGTTGATTTCGTATAAGCTGTCCAAATTCATTGGGTTGAAGCTATTGGCGTTTATCGTAACAATCGCCGAGACGTTACCAACAACAAAGCTAGGTGAGTTGGTTCAAATTGATCAGGACTTCTTGAATGAGTGTTACCAAACTATTGCCACTCTCTAATCATACTTGTATATACATTGCAATATCAACACGCTTTCCATAGTTGAATGTAGCTCTCTTTGGCAAATAATAACTCTCGTTGACACGGAAGAACCTCGGAATCATGGATCGTGAACCAGGAGTTCGGGTTTTGTTGCAACTGAATCAACCAGTTCTGTTTATCGTCATGGTGATCAATCTCCAAGCCGGTGATTAGTTCGTGCTCGACGTTGGCCACCAACTGGTAAGGTATAGGCCCAGTCGAGTCCTTGGTATATGGAGCAAAATCCAAAGTTGACGGAAAGGTTACCACTGTAGGGTTACCCCTAGTCTCGCCATCTTCCAACTTCCGATCAATGTGGAGAAGGATATACGGCGGTAATGGCTGCGCGAGAGTGTAAGTCCTCAACTCAGTGGGCAGCACCTGGGTGGTTTTTTTGCCATTGTACTTTTCCAATAGTTGAGTTAGGTCGACTTCACTGATTTTATCTTGAGTGAACACCAGATATGCGGGTAGGTCTAATTGCAACATCCAAAATTTGGAAGACGCTGGCTGTCCTGCTTTGGTTTTGAATTGAACCTGCTGATTGATCTCCTCTGATATTATGGGAAACTTGGTGATGACCAAATTTCCCTGTAAGCTTTCACCTATCACCAGTTTTTTCAAGTTTTTCGTCAACTCGGCATTCAAGGCATTTAATAGCCACACCAAGAACCGTTTGGGTGATTTCTGAACATTGATAGGAAATTGGCTTTTAGTTTTGTTTGATATATACTGTAACAAATCGTGGGGCGATATTTGATTCTTGAATAGGTATTTGGACCATAGTTTGCGACAAAGTAAGCCGTATTTAGCATTCAATCGACATTTTAGGTCGAGCGTGTCCTGCTCCGTCTGGTCAAGCTCCGCATAAAAGTCGCGTATGGGGAGTACATGACCCAACAATTGCAAGATCACATTGGCGTAGTCGTTATTTGACAAGTTATCCATCCCCACATAACCAACGGGATAAGAATTCCCATTGATGTCTGACGATTGTTCTGGTATATCCTGAACCTTATACCTGGGATTCAACAACTGCACGATATCATTCAAGCTCGCATTGGCGATCTGGTAGTTGTCGGGCAAGATGTAAAACTTTTCAGTTGACAAGTTCAAATACACGTAGTGGTTGGCATCGATTGAGTGCAAATACGCGGGTGAGCTCGAAGAGCGGCCCTGGAAGTACTTGCCACACACTAGGCATGCGTACACGTTGTTGTTGCTCAATGTTATCAGACACACCTTCTCGAGATCAAAGTCGAGCGCCAGGCGATTGATGGTATTGAGGTACTGCGATGTGTTCAGCGTGGATTTTTGGGGTTGTGTAATATAATCAGGTATATCGTCATCGGAACTATCTTCTTCTACCTTTGTTTTCTTTCTCGCTGGCCCATCATCATCGTTTGTCATGATATCATTGAATGTTGGTAATTTCCAGCGCGATGAAGAAGATCTCGATCCGAATTAGTAAAACCAATTGTGCAACAACCTCAAGTTATGGACGATCGAAGCTCGCAAAATGATAATCTTTTATTGTTAGGTCAGTTCAGTTCTCTTCGGTATATTATTATAATACCTCGATTGACTTACAATATCTCTCTACTCGAAATCCAATGTTTTGAAAAAGGGAGATATCCAATTGCCAATTAGAGAACTAACTAATCTCAATACAAGACTACGTATAGTATAACCCAAGACTTTGTATCAACTTGCAACCTGTGGCACTTTGCAAATGGTGATTATCTTGAAGTCGTGAATTTCGCAATTGTGGTACCAGCCAATTTCGGTTCTGGTAGCAGGCAGTAGTTAACAATCACACAGAGTTTGTGTATCGTTTGTCACATTTGGGGTATTTATACTGAATCCATGATTTGATTATTGTATGCAATGCTTTGTTAGAATCGAATTAGAAGTTTTTTTGCAAATTTCTTCAATAAAGTTGAATCCATCAGATTCAGGCTAAAGTAATGCATTGGGTCTCTAAGTCAAGTAATGGTTAAAGATTATTCACTGGGTGCGAGGTTCGAAAGTAAGTGCTGTTACGGCAACCCGAGACCCCAAAGTTCAACCCAACAAAGGTAGACGAGGAGTTTGTATTGTTGGATGGCGACCCCCAAACTACAGCTTTCACATCCCGCTGTCATCAATAACCACCAAACAACGAACGACGATGTACGCTAGAGTACACTATTCTACTGACGCAAGCTATCGGCAGCCTTGAGTTGAGATCAACGAAAAAAAGCGTTTGGCGTTGGCTTTCGAGGCGCTAATCATTGATGTATACTTTGGAACGCTAGTGTACCTTCTATATAGACTCTCGAAAAGGCGATATTGATAAAAGTAACGGCGATCGATCTTGATCGTTGGGTGCTACACATTTGTATGCTAATGTACATTATTCTATAGATGCCTGACAAACTATTGTAGATTTTCAGGGACAAAATATTGTGAACTTGTGGTTTCTGAATCAAATCAACAGGAAGTTCATTGCGGTTCCACGTTCACTTACTTTATGGCCATTGCATTCAAATTACTCGTCAACAAGCTCGATACATTCTCTTCGATCAACTTTTCGGCGGTATCCTGCAAGTGCTTTTTAGGGTCCTGTTTCCCCACGTACCTGGTTTTCAACTGTTCTGGCGACAACTCCGACTCCTCCTGCACGCGCTGGTTGTACAACTCGGTGATTTTGACCATGCTGTTCAACCCGGCCAAGTTTTGGCATTCGTGGGTGTCGTAATTTTGCAACTTCAAACTCGACTGCCAGTTTTGCTTATGCAAGTTCAACAACATGTTGGTGTCGTTCACGGTTTTGTGGTAGTCAATGTTCAACGAGTAGTAGTGGCGGTTGACCCCGTGGATCAATGCTTGGATACTGGGTTTGTTCAAGTAGCCGATATTCGAGGTTGACTGTCTTGGTTCTTGCCCCATCATCAATGTGGTGTTATCTATGGTTCTGAACGCATCAATGACGACTTTTCCCTTCACCGATTGGATGGGGTCCACCACCACGGCCACGGCGCGTTTGTTCAACTGTTCAAACGATTGCTGAGTATTTACGTCCACTGACGATAACCAGCACCCGAAACCTGGGTGCGAATGGTACCACCCCACCACCATCTGGTCCCTACCGGTTTGTTTCAACATGTCCATCATTTTCGTTTGAAATACGTCGTCCACGGCTTCAACCGAAACCCCGGTCCCCGACTGGGGCATGGCGAACACGTCAATTACCTGAATGGTAAACTCGTCGATAAACTCACCCAACATCAACCCCATGACCTCCATGGGCACCCCTGCTCGTGCGTGTTTCAACATCTTGAGCAATGCGAGTGACGATATGTAGACAGTTTCGGCATTATCTATAGCAGGTCCATCTGTGGCAGTGGGCTGTCCTCCACCCAAACCCCCACTGGCTCCTAGCAATCGTTGTAATCGTTCCATAACTGGTTTGTAGTTGAATCAAACTCGGGCGCTAATTGAAATTTGGTGGCAATGAAGCCGCGACACAAAATGTCGTGAATCAATGTCGTAATCTTCTTTAGTGATATATAAATCAAAATGGAGTATAAATAATCCATACTGAATGAGAAACTTGGTATAGTGATGAGGTATGAGTTTTCTCAATGTCAGGTGTTACATGGTTCAAGATGATTATTCTAGTATTCTGAAAAAGTATAAATGATTATAACATCAGGAATAAAATTAGTAGTTTGTACTAGTAATACCATAGTGAATTAGTAAGGTTGATGCTAAACAATTTAGTGGGAGAGAAACTGATCTGGCGATATAGTTCCCACGATTCTTGCCAGGATTTTTGCCACGATTCTTGCCACGATTCTTGCCATGATTAATGATACCATAGTAAATTACTACTTGTTAAGCTAATCAATGTGAAAAATGGGAGAGAAAGTGAACTTTCAATTGAATCCAGGCATATTAGTGCCATAATTTTTGCCATGATTCTTGCCATGATTCTTGCCATGATTCTTGCCATGATTCTTGCCATGATTTTTGCCAGGATTCTTGCCAGGATTTTTGCCATGATTAATGATACCATAGTAAATTACTACTTGTTAAGCTAATCAATGTGAAAAATGGGAGAGAAAGTGAATCTTCAATTGAATCCAGGCATGTTAGTGCAATAATTTTTGCCATGATTCTTGCCAGGATTCCTGCTACGATTTTTGTCATGATTCTTGCCAGGATTCTTGCCAGGATTCTTGCTACAATCTTTGCCATGATTTTTGCCATGATTTTTGCCAGGATTCTTGCCATGATTCTTGCCAGGATTCTTGCTACGATTCTTGCCATGCGATTTCCGAAATATGGCATGTTAAATTTAACTTTTGCTAGCGATTAATGATAAGATTTCAGCTGGAGATGTGCAATATGACCAAAGTACCGATGGTGGTGCCATTGGTGCTGGGTTACGCTAAGCAGAAAAGATAAAGCAAACACACAATGTCCGGATGAAGGAATTCTTGAACGCTGGTTCCTGCTATTAACTACATTGGAAATGTACAAAATACCATATACAAAGTTGAAATAAAACACCACATTAGGGGCATAATAATTTCATTGTATGAGTGCTAGTAAAAGTGGTTAGAATTAGCTGTACCTTTCCGCTCACATGACATACTTCACATGACCTTCCCCACATGACTTTTTCCGAGTCATTTTGGGCCATGTCTTCGCATGGCTAATGATTATCCAGGCTCACAACCAAGGAGAGAGGATATATACACAAGACAATTCTCCAATAACCAATCTCTACTTTAATCATGGTTTGGGGGATAACTGCATTAGAAGGGAAGAAGTACCCAGCCAAGGAGCATGCACGGAGAGTACACCGTCATTTGTGTACGCGCAACCCTAGCAAGGGCACCACTGCTTGGTTTGTCTCTGGTGATGATTTGGATGCTATCAAGTATTGCGACCAGACCAAACCTTTTAGACAGAACCGGTATTTCTTATACTTGTCCGGGTGCGAAGTTCCCGGTAGTCATGTGTTGTACGATAGCCAAGCCGATGAGTTGGTGTTGTATTTACCCAATATCGACTGGGAAGACGTCATGTGGTCGGGTATGCCCATGAGCTTGGAACAAGCACACGCTCGGTTTGATGTTGACCGGGTATGCTATGTCGACGAGATCAATCTCGACCAGTACCAAAAAGTATTTGCCCTCGATTTGAATGAGTATAATAAAAAATACCACTCCAAACTCACACCATCGGATCCCGACTGGTTCTGGGCGTTGGACGAGTCGCGGTTGATCAAAGACGCGTTTGAAGTCGAATTGATGCGCCAGGCGGCCAAAGTCACCGACTTGGCCCACCAAGCAGTCATGGAAGCTACCCCCATTACCACCAACGAAACCCACATCCACGCCGAATTCACCTACCACGCCATGCGCCAAGGGTCAAAGCACCAGGCATACGACCCCATTTGTTGTTCGGGGACCAATGGTCTGACTTTGCATTATGTCACCAACGACGACGACACCACCGATAAACACTCGGTGTTGATTGATGCTGGTGCTGAATGGCACGGGTACGCCGCCGACGTCACTCGGTGTTTCCCAATAAACGGCAGTTGGACTCCCGAGCACTTGCAGATTTATCAAGTGGTGTTGCAGATGCAGCAACAGACGATGCAGCGTATGCAGCCGCACCAGTCGTGGGATGAACTCCATTTGTTGGCCCATGAAATATTGGTGCAACAGTTTCTCGAGTTGGGTATCTTCAAAGGGGAATACACCGTGGAGGAATTGATGGCAAGTAAAGTTTCAGCCAAGTTCTTCCCCCATGGATTGGGCCATGTCTTGGGATTAGACACCCACGATGTGGGTGGATATCCCAACTATGAAGACCTCGACCCATTGTTGTGTTACTTGCGCTTGCGTAGACCTTTGGAAGCAGGAATGGTGGTGACTAATGAACCAGGAGTGTATTTCTCGCCAAACTTATTGAAAGATATCATGAAAGGGGAGTTTGCTAAATTTATCGATGAAAAGGTGTTGGATAAGTATTGGTACATTGGAGGAGTAAGAATAGAAGATGACTTGTTGATTACGGAATCTGGATATGAGAACTTGACCGGGATCACGTCCGATCCAAAAGAAGTGGAGAAGATTGTCAAACGGGGGTTGGAGAAGAAGTTTCATAATGTGGTATAGATCGGAGGTATAGATGCGAAGCATCGTAGACAAACAAAAGATGCGAAGCATCGTGGATATGAAGACGAAGCAAAGCATTGTAGAGTAAGTTGCAAAAGATGCGAAGCATCGTGGATATGAAGAAGCGAAGCATCTTGAGAATAGATTCAATAGATGCGAAGCATCGTTGAGAGATGAAACATAGTTGCGAAGCATAAAGAAAACAAATGCGAAGCATCATCCAGCATAATCATTTGATACAGTATATATAATGTCTTTAGAAAATCAAGACGCATGGAAGATAGGTATATTTGTAGCATTGTAAAGAGATGAAACATAGATGCGAAGCATGAAGAAACCAGATAAACATCGTCCAGCATAATCATTTGATACAGTATATATAATGTCTCTAGAAAATCAAGAGGGATGAAAGATAGGTATATTTGTAGCATTGTAAAGAGATGAAACATAGATGCGAAGCATGAAGAAACCAGATAAACATCGTCCAGCATTAGCATTTGATACAGTATATGTAATGTTTCTAGAAAACTAGGAGAGATGGAAGATAGATGAGATGCATTGTAGTGAGATTAAAGATAGATGCGAAGCATCGGTGTGGGTGCAGAAGTCTCGTAACGAGGTGTATGAAAGAACTGTTCGTTGGACTAAGATCCGTTGGACGTTGGTTCAACTACTTACAACGTATGGTTGGTTGAGCATCAATGCCAACATTGAACAGGCAGCATATGCGGATGATATCCAGCACATCCAGGTAGCATTCTAGTATACATTGTTTGCACACATTTAGCATATAGTAGGCAGCACGTGTAGTAAACAGCACGTATAGCGACATATGTAGATAAGATACAACACACGTAGATAATGCCCAACATTTCAGAGTAGCATCCAGCACATGTACATATAGAATACACCTACTTATCTATCTCGAGTGAGAAAGTGTTGACGTTTAGATATGGCCAGTATACACAATTTCAACTAATCTGTTTGCGATGGTGTTGGGGCGCTTATAGAGAGACGTAACTTACTCTATCGAATAGGTGAAATTGCTACAAGTGGCATTCCAGCTTACAACATGTAAATTTTGGGGGTGTTTTTTGGTGAAATATCTATTGAGGAAGAAAAACTACCACTTTGTGGTAGCCAGTGCACAATACTGAGCTAGTCAATTGAGAGGTCCTGGACTAGGAGGGTATATATAGATGCCTGGTAGAAATGGGGGATGCCCACTATATTTTCCCAGCGTTCAGTGCCAGCTCGAGCTTTGGAGACTAATTGGCGTGGATGATAGACAACATATAGCCAACTATCAAGATTGAGAAGTTAGTGAAAGGGCCACATGTAAATAAATTACTCATAGTCCATATTGACAAGACCACGACAATGATGTAGACGACGTCCAGCTTAGCTTAGTTTGGGGAGTGGACAGAACATTTATTATATGCGTTTCATGATCCATGAGTGAATACTTGGTATGTTGTTCATCAATCAACTAGCTCTTTGCAAAAACAAAACCACCACATCTCGTACAAATTACGAGGTCAATACACTATGAATGAGAAGTTACATACCGTGGATATGACTATCTAAACATTGGCATTGTAAGCTTAAAAGGGGATCATAGTTAATAGTATCAACTCCTGAAGTAATTCATTGGAACTAGGTGACCATTCATGGTGGAGACAAACTCACACTAGCGCCTCTGCCTACGCCAGGTCAAGCTCGACCCAGTCTCAGTCTGAGTTTTGTCTGTACAGTTTTGTTCCAGCCGCAGTATAATGCAGGATGGTGATTGTGCACAAATTGATCAACGACGGTTGTGGCAACAGACGATATCACACCATGGACGAAAACTACGATGTTATAGTCTTAGGGACTGGGTTAACCGAGTGCATCTTGTCAGGCCTCTTATCGGTGGAGGGCAAAAAAGTGTTGCACATTGACAGACAGGACTTTTATGGAGGTGAATCGGCATCGTTGAACTTGAGCCAAGTGTACAAGAAGTTTAAGCCCTCGAGCCAGAAGCCAGACAGCTTGACCGGCAGAGACAGAGACTGGTGCATCGACTTGATCCCCAAGTTCTTGATGGCCAATGGTGAGTTGACTAATATCTTGGTCCACACCGACGTGACCCGTTATATTGAATTCAAGCAGATTGGCGGGTCGTATGTGTACCGTAACGGCAGAATTGCCAAAGTGCCCGCCACCAACGCCGAAGCCATCAGCTCGTCGTTGATGGGCATCTTTGAGAAAAGGAGAATGAAATCGTTCTTGGAATTCATCGCCGCCTACGACGACGAAATCACCTCGACCCACAAGGGGTTGGACTTGGATAAGAATACTATGAACGAAGTCTACACTAAGTTTGGCTTGGAAAGCGGAACCAAGGACTTTATTGGCCACGCCATGGCGTTATGGTCCACCGACGACTACTTGCAAGAACCAGCAAGACAAACATACGAAAGAATCTTGTTGTACGTGCAATCAGTGGCCAAGTATGGTAAGTCGCCTTACATCTACCCGTTATACGGGTTGGGTGAGTTGCCTCAAGGGTTTGCTCGTTTATCGGCCATTTATGGTGGTACCTACATGTTGGACACCCCCATCGACGAGGTGTTGTACAATGAAGATGGCAGTTTCCAAGGTGTGGTCACCAAGGAAGGCACGGCAAAAGCACCCATTGTCATTGCCGACCCCACATACTTCCCCGAAAAGGTCAAAAAAACCGGTAAACGAGTCATTAGGGCCATGTGTATGTTGAACCATCCTATCCCCAACACCCACGAATTGGATTCAGTGCAGATTATCATCCCCCAGAACCAGGTCAAACGTAAGCACGATATCTACATTGCCTGTGTGTCGTCGGTGCACAATGTCGTGCCCAAAGGGTTTTATTTGGCAATCATCTCCACCATCATCGAAACTGACCAGCCCCATGTCGAGTTGCAGCCAGCGTTTGACTTGATTGGTACTAGATTGGACACTTTGATGGGTATCGCCGAATTATACGAGCCAATCGACGATGGCAAGAAGGACGGAATTTACTTGTCGAAATCGTACGACGCGTCGTCCCACTTTGAGTCGATGACTGATGATGTCAACGACTTATACACCAGAATCACCGGTAAACCATTGGTGTTGAAGCAGAGACCCACAGGCGAGGAAGAAGAGAATCTCAATGTCGAGAACTAGGTACTACGTTAAACTTGTGACCCCTTAACTCTATTGATTTTATATGTCTACACCAATAAACGATTGAACATGAATAAGCCTATAAACATTGTGGCTGATTCCCAGTATTGCTGCAAAATGTTTAAATTGAAAACCTAAATCATACCCTTTCACTCACCAGAACTGATGTCTTCCCAAGTATCGTTTGACTCTGCCAAATTACACCCAACCGTTGACACTTATTGCATTCTATTACCCCAGTCAATTAGTAATCAAATTGCGTTATAATCAACTAAAAAAAGCGGAATTTGGCCAATTTTTCAACTTTTTCAACCAGAGATCCAACAGTATGACAAAAGTGGACCCATCTTCAGTCAAATTGACTCATAACTTCACCACAAAGTCGGGGAACCCCATCACAATTGGTACTGGTTCAGGAACCAAATGGCAATGGGCCAAGAAGGCAAGATCGGACGAGTTCCAAGGAACGATCCATCAGGATTTGGTGGATCTGTTGTTGTTGGCGCTCAATGCTGGTTACAACCATTTGGATACTGCTGAGTTCTACTCGACTCAGCCAGAAATAGGTGCTGCTATTGTGCAATCGGGAATTCCTCGAGAGGATATCTTCGTCACTACTAAGTATTCCCCTGGTTACTTGTCTCAATCGGCGTTGACTGATGGCCCGTTACAAAGTATCGATCAAGCTTTGAAGGATATAAACACCGATTACATCGACTTGTTCTTGATCCACTCGCCATTCTTCACAGAACCGGCTTGTAGGGGACAAACCTTGGAAACAGCCTGGAAAGAGGTGGCACAAGCCAAGAAACAAGGTAAGGTAAGACATATCGGGGTTTCTAACTTTACAGTGGGACATTTGGAAACCATTCTCAAAATCACTGACTCGAAAGACGATTATCCTCTTGTTAATCAAATCGAATTTCATCCATACTTGCAGAACCAAACTCCCGGGATTACTGACTTCTGTAAACAGCACGATATTCAAATTGAAGCTTACTCTCCATTGACAGCGTTATCGAGAGTCGAACAAGATGGCAAATCAGTCGACCACCCTTTGAAACATCTCTTGCCCAAATTATCGGAAAAATACCAAAAGACACCAGCCCAGATCCTTTTGAGATACACATTGCAAAAAGGTTACTTACCCATCACCACCTCTTCGAATGAACAACGAGTCAAACAATCATTAGAGATTTATGAGTTCGAGTTGGACGACGACGATGTGACTTTGATCGACACCGAGGGAGCCAAGTTCAAACACCGGACATTCTTTGATGAAATCTACAAGAAGATTGAAGACGGAGCTTATTGAATAGACACTATAGATGATTTTACTATACTATTATACAAATTTGTACGCTAATATATTGCGGCTAAAGGTGCTTGCACCCTTCTATTGGAATAGTAATGACGCCGCCATGTCGATGTTACCGTTGGTCAGTACCAATGCTTTGATGGCTTCGTCTTTACTGAATCCAAGATCAATTAATTGTTTTATCTCGGCTTCCAGTGGTTTGTATGAACTGGAAGATGCAGACGTTGTTGAGGTAGATGGGGTCGGCAAGGATGAAGTTGATGGTTTGCCGACATTTTGTCGTTTGACAGCAGCTTCGCCAGCAGCGTTGTTGGCGGGTTTCATTGGTTCGCTAAATATATTGCCGCCGAAACTCTGTCCGCTGGGGCCCGTAGTGGCCCCTGTGAATGGATTGGTTTCGATTTCAGATTCGGGCAAAAATTTGGTTGTGATATGATCGCCAATCACCAACTGGTCATTGACTAGGTCAATGACACATTTGTGTCTTCGCATCATATCCAACCCAAATAACAAATCGACCTGAGTATCCAACACCATGAAACTACAGGGGATCTCGATATCAGAGTCGCCAATCTTGATTGGGGTCGAGTGAATTTTACCTTCAATCTTTTGCAGCCCCACTCCTCGAGCTTCGCCAATGAAACGTCGGTCGATCAAGCGATCGATACCACACTTCTCTGCCAACCGAGGACTAATGATAGTCGATTGGGCGCCCGTATCCACAAACGCCTGTACTTTGTGGCCATTCACCCACAAGTCAATGTATAACATGGTAACGGTCGCAAACGACTCGGGGGTGATATCATAAGCCAATTTATAATTCTCGTCAATCTGCTCTTGTCTGATCAACTCCAAGATCCGCGCCTGGGCTTGCGGGTCGTCGGGGTTCTGTTCTAGCCTCGCCAACTCTTCTTGTTGGGCTCGAGACGACGAATTTTGTTGCTGCTGCATATCTAACATCAATTGCTTGAATCTGGTGGGATCGTGGACTATGCTTTCTATCTCCGGGTTCGACACTTTGATCTGGTCCAACAAGGACGAATTTGAAAGTAGCTGTTGACGAGCTAGTTCGAATTGTCCATCCATGGACGACGAGGCAGCGTTACTCGAATAACCAGCTTGAGAGCGTAATTGCGCCACCACTATCAAGTCGTTATCTTTAATATTCAACTCTTGCAACAGCTTGTTGTTCTGTAAAGTTTTGCCATTGAATTTCAAGATCTGGCTCGCGGGCTCAATGCCAGTTTCTGCTTGCAAATAGGCCTTGAAGTCCTCCAAAGTCAACAGACCGGGTATATCGACGGTTATTATATCACCTGTAGCCTCTACCGTTATCGTCAAGTTCATGGTGTGTGGGTAATATGCCAATAACTCAATATATATGGCGTTAACTGTGAAATATTTATACAGAATGCGCCAAATGGCCCTGTTGATAGTAGTGGCAAAAAACCCTAACTTGGAGAAGGAAGTTGAAGGCAAAGAGGAATAGTGGATTAGTAAGACTGTCAGTGGCAATACATCTATACATGACTCGTTTAGGTTACTTTTCAACAAAATCATTTTGCAGCCATCGTCGACGTAATACACTAGGTAGACGATTTATATGAATATTAAATCATCACCTACAATCCTTATTTTGATTCCAGTCGTCTTCTTTGTGTATTTATGACGTCTAATATACAAATAGCTAATCAAATAAACCAACATTAGTCGTCCAATAAACTAGTATTGGCTGATAAGTAGCCCATTATAACTTTCTAGTTTCCATTATGTGTTGGTACCCCTGCTTACAATTCAGGAATGATCATGGAAATGTGACCCCCGTTCAACAACATCTTCTTCATTGGGGCGCCTTTGCTACCACTGCCATCGCTCTCCTCCACATTGACCATGACCATGTTCACGAAATCGTCGAACCCAATCAATGTCCCCGTGAACTCTTTATCACTGGTCATCAACACTGTGACTTTCTTGCCAATGGCTCTGTCAATCACCTCCAACGGTAAGATCTGGGCTACTGCTGCTGCAGAGTCGCTAGTATCTGACATGGCTTGTTGACTTGGTTTTGACCCAGTGCAAAACTCACAATTTTTCACTATGTGAATTTGAACCAGTTCACGACTGATAGTTTGCAAGTTGGCGATTGTTCATTAGCTTTCTATTCATTAGTATATACTGTTACATAGGCGATTAGTTATGGTAAGTGAATGGTCACTGAGTTGGGTTGTTGTGATTCTTTGGTGGGGAAAGTTTTGATAATTTTTGGTGATGTACTGGTTTTGGAAAGTATTGGACTGGTGGGTGATTGGCGTAAAGGGTGCATGAAGTTGTTATAGGCTAGGTGGCAACTGGTTTTCTGGTCAACATCTTCATTTCCTTGTCTTTATGTTCCTTGTCCTTGCCATTACCCAACCCCAAACTCTTCACTTTCCAGCCGTCGAAATCAATGAGTGCTTGCATACACCCCCATTCGGTGATTTTATTCTGCAACCACACCAAGTTGACCGGTTTGGTGAGGTAGTCGTTGCACCCGGCCATGAGCGCATTCTGGCGATCAACCGAACTATTTGACGATGCCGTCAAGGCAACAATTATCACGGGGCTTCGGAAACTGTTCATGTCCAATTTCTCTTGTTGTGTAAGTTGGTGAAGTTGACTATTGATGATCTCCGACTTGTTAAACACACCAATCTGGTTTATCTTCTCCAAATGGCGAATTTCCTTGGTGGCCTCGATCCCCGACTTTATCGGTAGTTGGATATCCATCAATATCAAATGGAAACCGCCCTGGCGCCACTTATCTATAGCCTCCTGCCCATTCTTGGCAATCTGGTAGTGAATCTTGTGTTTCCGTAAAAATGCCCCTAAAATCGCTTGATTGATGGCATTATCTTCCACCACCAACACCGAAATCGAGGGTAGCACCTTTTCAGTGGTGGATTTTATGGGTTTGGTGTCCTGTGGTCGCGACTTTGACTCTTTGGCGTCACAGTTAGTGTCCCCAGCGGGTTTTTCGTGGCTGGGTGTGTTGGGTGTCCTCGTGGGCGATGCTAGCGTCTGGTTTGCGTTTAGTACTTGTAACCCCGTTGATTTCTTCACTGATTCTGTCGCGGTTGTGGCTGCGGTTGGGACTGTTGTTGACTCTGGAGCGTCAGACAAGTCTTCTGTATTGATTTTCGGCAACGTTGGCGGCAAACGCTTCAGGAACATGCCAAATTTCTCCTCCTTGTCATCATCACTCCGTTTGGACTCATTACCCGTCAACGAAAAGTTCTTGGGCAAGAGCAACACTGCTTGCGACGCTGGCGATTGCGGAGGGTTCGACTGGGATCGGCGGTGGATGGCAGCACCCGACGGCAATGGCGACTGCTTGGTTTGCAATATTGGCGATAGCTGGCTATGGTTTAAGCTTGGCGACAACGATCGCTCCTTCATTAGTTTGTTCATGGTGTAGGTTGGTTTGGGCTGGTAGCAAATATCATTACGCGGATGGTCGATGATGAACGCATCGTACATTGACATCCCGTGGGGGTAGTAGTTGTCTAGTATCGTGTATATGTTCTGGTCTGCCTCCAAGGTGATGTACTTATTACTAGTCAAATTGTTCATACTGTTCATCGTGCTCATACTCTTGTCGGGGCTCGCCGACATTTTCTTATCCTTGGTGTAGTCCAACTTGATAACCAAGTCGGCCGAGTCCCAGGTCTTGCCCAAGCTGTTGGGATACTTCATAATGATCAAACTTTTCAAGTCATCGACCAAATCATCCGCCAGCACCAAGATGGTGGTGGGATTGCCGGCCGCGATCTTCACCCATATCCTCCGCTGGAAGTCCAGGGTGTGTGGGATGTCTATACCAGCCTGGTACCTGTCATAGGACCCTTGCAGGTTCATAGAATTGGTGTAGTAATGGCTGGGAGGACGGGAAGAACTCATGGTGCCGGTGAAACAATCGATCCAGCGCCGATTGTATAAAGGAATCGGCCATAACGGTGGCCTGGGGAAGAATTGGGGTGATTGGAGTATGGATGGGTGTAGACTAGAATAGAGTGGAGTAGAGCAGAGTAAACACTAGCATTGATGTCTATAGAGTTGTGTTTTGTTATTCAATCACAGTTTAAGGTTTATGAAATACCCATCACAATGAATTTGACGTTGCACTCAGTAATGAGATGGTTGATGAGATTTGAGTACAACCAGATGCTACTCTGGACTGAGCGCTCACTCTTTGGTTACAATCACATTGCAACTATACAAGTCAATTTTTCTACATGGTTTCATTCATTCATATATTATCAGACTACTGATTAAAACTTGCTATGGGGCTACTCCCAATCGTCTCCTTCGTCGTCGCTGGGCTCTTTATCACTAGGTTCTTTCTTTTCACTAGGTTTCGTTTCTTCAGTGGAAGCTTTCCCACTTGGCTTCACATCCGGTTCTGGATTCTCCTTCTTCTCTTCGTCGCGAGTGTCGTCGCCGGTCTCGTCTTCGTCATCGTCCCAATCAAACGCCTCGCCCTCATCGTGGGCTTCGGCCAACTTCTTCCTGGTGGCCTCGTCGTGGTCGATCTGGGCCAAGTGGTGGTAGTATACTTGCCAGAACTTGCTGTAGGTCAATTGCACCGGTACCACCTCGTTCATCAACTGGTTCAAGTCGGGGTACTTGGCCAACAATTGCGAGATCTCGGCTGTCTTATCGTCGACATTGAAAGTAGTCGCTGGAAGGTCTTGATTAGTCAAGTATATTTCCCGGCTCGTGTGCAACTTGTACAAGTCCTGGTCGTAACGCGAGGTTCCATACTTCATGGGCAGCACAAACTGCTTGGCCTCGACTGCTGGTGCTGGGTCGGGTTGCACCGATATAACACTGGACCAGAACGAGCCTAGCGATTTTACATAGTTCAACGCCGTGGTCTCAACCACTTCCAAGTGCTGGTCCAACGTGTCCAACGCGGTGTTGGCCTTGGCAGCAAGGTCTTCTCTGTCGATATTGTCGACACTGTGTTTCAACTTACCCAAGTAGCTCGAGTCCAAGTTCATTTGTTTGAACTGCAGCTCCACCAATTTCAAGTTATCAGCAATGGGGTTGTCCTTGAGCTTGGTCAACTGTGCCAACAACTGCTGCTTGTGCTGCTCGACGTACTTGTCGTTGATACTCTTGGCCTCATGCGACGTCTTGGACCACAAACTGGCCAAGTTCAGCTCGATTGTCGAGTACACCACGTCAATCTCATGCTGCAACTTGTCGACATTGCTCTCAGTGGCGGTCTTGGCGTGCTCTGTCTCTGTCTGCTCCACCTCTGGTGCTAGCGCTGGCTCCAGAAACTCCATGGTTCAACTCGATCGCAATATGAAAATGTTAAAAGTTGAATCAATATCAACGACAGATAAACCGATAAAAAGAAACGAACAAGTAGAGATTGTTAGAGTAGAGGAGTGTAGAAGTATAGAGGAATGTACCATATCAACAGTCAATACCAATTGGTTGATTGTACGTAGCATTGGTTATGAACAAGCTACTGCGACAGAGGTTGTGACTCAGTTGTTGGGTTGAAACCAATTCATACTCTGGCTACGCTCTGAGTCAAACGGTTGGATAAATTCTTGTCAACCGATTTTCCAGTTCTGGTTATAGTTTAGGTTGTAAGCGAAATATCATTCTGTATGAGATTTCTTCGTCGATTGAGTTTGGTCAGCTTGAACCAGGCCTGGTTCAGGCTGACGTACACGTCGCCGCCGGTGTTTGCCAACCCACTCACCTGTTCCATCGACTCGTCGTTACTTGTGGTTGGTCCCCAGAAACTGACTTTTTTGAAAGTATTGGCTGGTCAATACCTTGCTGATCCTCCTAATTCACGATGGGTGTCGCCACACATCACCTACGTTGACTTCAACGACAACTCGCGTGATAAGGTCTACTTGTCCGCGAGGTATGAGCTGTACTCGTCCCAGGGCACTTTGGAGCCCGAGAATGCCAATTCAGTGCAAAACTACATTATTGGTGCTAACAACTACAATTGCAACCAAAAAGTCGATGCTAACCATGTTAAGGACCTTATTGCCAAGTTCAACTTGTCCCATTTGACCGGCAAATGGATCAACTCGTTGAGTAACGGCCAACTACGCCGGGCACGATTGGCCAAAGCATTGGTGTCCCAGCCAAAGTTGTTGATTATCGACGACTTGTTCTTGGGATTGGACCCCACCAGCTCGCAATTGGTGAGCGACTCGTTGCAGCAGCTCCAAATACCAGTGGTTATTGGCTTGCGTGATCATGACCATAGTCCCGCTTGGATCAAGGAGCGGGTCTACATTGACGACACGGGAATAGTGGATAAACCACCAATGACTGTTGCCCAGCAGCCAGTGCAGTTGAAATCAGGGGTGCAAACGCCCACCGACAATATCCACTTGGAGTTTGTCAATGCTACAATCCAATACTCGAGCTTGAAAATTATCGACAACCTCAATTGGAAGATTGCCCGTAACAGCAAGTGGCGGATCTTGGGCGATAACGGCACCGGCAAGACCAGTTTGTTATCGATTATCACCGGAGATCACCCGCAATCGTACAAGGGGATCTTGAAAATCAACGACAAGCTCCGTAAGCCGGGCGATGGTTTATCGTTCTTTGACTTGAACAACCAAATTGGTATAAGCTCGCCTGAACTCCACAGCTTGGTGCCCCTGTCGCGGACCATGTTGCAAGTGATCACCAATGGACTCGTGCCCGAGATTGGCAACTCCAACTTCGTGTACCAGTACCAGGGCGAGCTCAGTCCGTTTGCCCAACTGGTATTACAGCGATTCTCCAACGAGTTGGACGTCTATGGCAACACCCCCTTTAGCGAATTGACCATGACCATGCAAAAGTTGGCCTTGTTCCTTCGAAGTGTCATAAAGCAACCGCAGATCCTCATTCTCGACGAGGCCTTCAGTTGTATGAACGATGTCGAGGTGATGCACAAGTGCCATCAACTCGTGGACGAATTGCAAATGACGGTATTGATTATTGGTCATTTGGAATGGGAGTTGCCTGGCTACGACTACGTGATCAAGCTCGTCGGTGACGACGCGAGGAACTATGAGTTCTACCAGGCGGTATGAAACCCAAAAAAAAAATCATAGAGTATCTTTATAGAACAGATGGAAAAACATTGTAAGATTAGCCGATATAGTATATCTTTTGGAATAGATGATTATATCGACCGCATTCTGGGATAAAACGTTCCCTGATAGCCCCCAGCACATATGCATTGTCTATCTTATCTTCTTGTTCATGTACCTACATGCTGGCGTGAGATGAAGTATAATTATGTGAGAGAACAATAGTCAAAACACCCGTAAACCAAGTGGCGCTATAATCGCTATCCTATGCAGCCAGTGTCCCCTGAACTCTCCCTCCAGTAAACACGGTATTGCAACCATATGTCTACGTCGTCTCAACCGCGTCTAACCCCAGGACGAGCTCGACGCTGGTTTGTCACCGCCAATCCCACGTAAAGCTGTACCAGTGCTAGTATTTGGTCTCTGACAAGCCCCCATTCCCACTGTAGACCCTGCCATGCAGCGGTTCTTATGTTAACTTTGTTTCATCCCGTTCGAATTCTGGCGTACTACAATTTTTCATGAGCTTTGAATTTTCAAAATCAACTTTTGACCGTCTTTTCAGTGTTTGTTTGATTTAATGGCAGAGATAGACAAGTTTCCGGGGTATACCAAGGAGATACCCGATGCGCCAGTGGACACTAGATCGAAGCTGGTGATTGCTGATCACGAATATGGGAAATTGACGTCGAAAGACCATTTATACGTGTCGCAGCATCCGTTGGGTGAACCGTTGCCCACGCCGATCGACGACGAGCCTCCATACATTATCTACTTGGCCACATACATATCGTACATCATCTTAATAGCCATCGGCCACATTCGAGATTTCTTTGGAAAAAATTTTAAGTCGGACGATTATGCTTACTTGCAAGAGATTGACGGGTACGCCCCTTGGTACGACGGGTTTGAGTCGTTCTACGTAAGACGTTTGAAGCTGAGAATTGATGATTGTTTTGCCAGACCCATTCATGGCGTTCCTGGGAGGTATATCAACTGTTTCAACCGAATTCGAAAAATCGACAATTGTTGTAACCATTCAGATTTCTTATACGATGGTACCTCCAAAGAGTGCTTGAACTTGTCGAGTTACAACTACTTGGGATTTGCTCAGTCAAAGGGTAAATGTACGGAGATTGCGTTGGAAGTGGTGGAGAAATACGGTACTTCTGGTTGCTCGTCCCGAAACTACTCGGGGACAACTGATTTGCACGTCCAATGTGAACGTGTGATTTCTGAATTCGCCGGTAAGGAAGACTCGATCATTGTCAGTCAAGGTTATGGTACTAATGCCAATTTATTTAGTTCGTTGGCCGATTCCAAGACTTTGGTTATTTCTGACGAGTTGAATCACGCCTCGATCAGATTTGGGATTAGATTATCGGGAGCTTCAGTCAAAGTGTTCAAACATAACGATATGGTGGACTTGGAACGTTTGGTGAGAAACCAAATTGCCCAAGGACAGCCAAAAACACATAGACCCTGGAAAAAGATTATCATTGCTGTGGAAGGTTTATACTCGATGGAAGGTAACATGTGTAACTTACCCAAACTTGTTGAGTTGAAGAAGAAGTATAACTGTTATCTTTTCGTTGACGAAGCTCATTCTATTGGTGCATTGGGACCTGAAGGTAAAGGGATTTGTAACTACTTCCAAGTTGATCCTAAAGACGTGGATATTTTGATGGGGACCTTCACCAAGTCATTTGGTGCTACTGGTGGGTATATCTCGAGTGACAAGGTGACAATTAACCGTTTGAGACAAAATTATATCACCCAAAACTATTCTGAGTCGGTGCCACCTCCAGTGTTGGCGCAAATCATTTCGAGTTTACAGATCATTGATGGTACCATCAATCCTGGCGAGGGTAAAGAGCGTTTGCAAAGAATCGCGTTCAACTCAAGGTACTTGAGGTTGGGATTAAAGAAGTTGGGATTCATCGTTTACGGTGCCGATGACTCTCCAGTCATTCCTTTGCTTGTGTTCTTGCCGGCTAAGATGCCGTCGGTATCGAGGATGTTGTACGATATGGGTATTGCTGTGGTTATTGTCAGTTACCCCGCGACTCCATTGATCTCAGCGCGGGTTCGATTATGTGTGTCCTCGGCGTTGACCAAGGATGATTTAGATTACGTCTTGACTAAATTCTCCGAAGTTGGTGATTTGATCTACTTGAAGTTCTCCAGTGGTATCGCTGGTGGAGGAAAGTCTCCTGGCGAGGTACCTAGATACTCCATACAAGAGGTGTTGAGGACCAATGTTGACGATTGTAAGAAACCGAAATTGGGTTGATACTCAGCAGCAGTATAATTCCCACACTCACGGTATAACTTCAGTCATCCCACCCCAAATGTCATATAATTATCATCAATCATATTACCGAGTAATATGTTCCAATGCACCCGCTGAAGTTTGCCATCTCATACCAAGACACTTTGTTCCATTGTCTGTTGTAGAATTAGACCTAGATCCGCTACTGATAGACTAGTTTTGTTGTATAAATCAATTTATCGTTATTGTTTGAACGTAAAATCGTTGCTGGTGCGAATTTGTTAAGCTGAAGTTTAACCAACGAGAAGATGTCGGTGATTCCCAGTCTGTTTGTGCCGCCACTACGCTTCAACGCAGTAGAGCCAGACTTGTATCGTGGTGCTTACCCTCGACAGGTGAGTTTCCCGTTTCTTGCTACGTTGCAATTGAGAACAATCATATCACTCACTCCAGACCCAATAACCGTGGACTCAGACGCTAACCTTGTGGCGTTTGCAGAGATGAACAATATCCAATTGGTGCACTTGGAGTGTGCTTCTGCTGGGAAGGGTAAGAAACGAGGCGTTCCCATCGACTACTCAACGGTATTTCAAGCGATACAATACATGATCCACAACTCGAGTGGACCAATATACATACATTGCCTCAATGGAGGACAAGTGGTAAGCATGGTGGTGGCATGTTTGCGAAAGGTCCAGTTTTGGAGTTCAATCTCGATCTTCAATGAGTTCATCAACTTTGCAACCAATATTACCGTCAATGATCGTAATTTTGTCGAAGGGTTTGAAGGAGAGATTCAAGTGAAGAAAGCCGACATAGTCGATTGGTTATGGATTGGCATGTCCAGAGGAGTAGTGGAAAACCATCCGAGGTTGAAAATTATAGAAGTGGTATGATAGTAAGTCTACTTGTCTTCATTATGCTATCTATACTCGTTGGTAGAACAAACAATAGGCGTTCTTATTCAACACCTGGCTCTCAGAGCAGTTGAACGTTATTTTGGCGTCATCAAAGTAACACCAACCACGCGTCTTTTTGGCATCACTTTCTTTATACACATACGAAGTGTAATGGCCTGTGGTCAAGTTACCATAATGGTTGGCAACTCCATATAACTTGTACCGAAACGGTGGAGTTTGGTTCCGAGTGGGTAACGTCGACAATATCTCCTGTTCTCGTTCTTTAGTATATGTTTGCGTGAGACTGAATGAAGTGCCCACTGGAGGCCAATACTTAGTTAGATCGAGAGTCTCTTTGACAGGATAGTTGATAAACGTGTCTAATTTGTTGAAATAACCACGAGGCGATAACTTGAACCGCTTGAAATGGATAATCAACACTTGCGGTAATCTAGTAATGGAGATCTTTTTGGTTGATTTGGTTTGTCGCTTACAATTAGGGCATCTCCATCTATTATTATCATCTAATAGTTCAACTGTAGTAAATTCGCGGATACACTCATCCAACAGGATATTCATATCGCTCAACTTGCTCGGTATAGGTAATGATAACACGGAAAACGCATTGTATGTGGTCGATGTTGCTTGACATTCTAAGCAGCGCAATTGTGAAAGGTATTGGCCCTGGAAATAATCAACAATAACCGAAAAGTTCAACTTCAAGTATCTTTCCCATTCTATTGTAGAAGCTAATCTCACAGGCAAACATTCCCGCATCTTTTCTTCTTCGGGACTCAACTCAGAAATGGCCTTCTTCTCGGCGGGGTTCGAGATAACCATTTGGTTCAAATCTTCGTGAAGACTATCGAGCAAGAATGTCAAGAACTCATTGCAATCTTGTTGATCATAGTTGGCAAACTGTTGTCCCGGTGATAATGATCCAACCACTTGTTTGAACTCAACTGGGCTGAAACTTTTCGAATTGTTAGAAAACATGTCTATAAGTAATTTGACAAAATTGTTCGTGAGTATACCTTTGGTCCCAAGTTTGTTATTGATGTTGATATGCTGGCGGTATGATTGAGAGCTTGTGGAATTGCTCAAATTGGGGAAGAAGAATTTTGTCAATTGCGGCGTCGCTCCTAAACATTGTAGTACACTATTCATGTAACAAGAGTTCCCAAGATTGGTCAAACCAGTTGTATATTTGATCAAAAATGTGGTTGGATCAGAGTCGTTTCGTTCTTTCTTTCGTGATTGCAATTGTGATGCTGTAGTTAGTTCGGAATGCGTATCTTTGATTGAGGATGAGTTCTTAACAGCTGGTGGACTTGGTGGCACAACTGACGGTCTTGGAGGTAGTTCCGCGGATCTTCTTGTCGTAGTTCCATTGGATGGCACTGGAAGTGGTTTATTTGACGTTGGCTTGATGTATGAATTTGCTTGTGACTGAGACGAATACGAAATGGTGGGCTTGAACGCATTAGAGTAGCTTGACAAAGTGGACCTGGGAGTTTCTTTTGACGGATCGGATTTGGCAGTGGATAAGTAATCTCCAAAATTTTTTAGGTATGGTGAACTTGTACGCGCGGGAGTTTCGATATCTGGAAGCGACGACTGATTCTTGCTAGGTCCATATTTCGCCAACGACGCCTTTGGGGGCATGATATTCGTGGGTTCGCTTTTGATTATTGCTGTGGGACCATACGCTTCGTACCACGCGAGAATTCCTCCGCGCAAGTATATGGGGTAGTTTTTCAACTGTGATGATAGGTACTTCGAATGGAATGTAATCAAGTCGATTAGTTTACCAAACGGGTTCTTTGAAGGAATGATATCATCGTCATCGTTGACCAAATGGTCTGCCAAGTCCAACAATGAGAATCCAAACTTGTAATTGTAAATGACAATGTAATCGTATTTGTGTCTATTGGCAAACAAGCTCAACTGATCCTCCGGCAAATGCAATTTTAGTTTCGCTTCCAAGTCTTGATCGTTAGCAAAACTCGACGATAGTAAGCTGGGCGGGATATTGATGATGTGTGAGTGCTTGATGTGGTTGTGGTTGAAATCTTTGGTTTCCCGATAGTCTATCAAGAGCACTGAATCGTTCAATATCGAGTGTAAGTGTTTAGCACTGATGCTCTCGGAGGTGATCAATGTCGAAGCCTGTTCCTTTGGTTCCGATTCAAGTTTCTTTAGATTGTTGAATCTCGCCACCAACGGGTCGTCTTGGTCATCTGTCGATGCCGACGCTATTGACGGATTCAAAAAGCGCGATATCAACTCAAACGACAGCTTCTTTCTTAACAAAGTCTCCTTGATTGATAATAGTATATCTTTGTTGTGTGCATTCTTGTCTGTCTTTGAGTATAGCTCAAACGCACATCTATAAGCAACATACGCCATTTCATAATCGCAGTAGTTGATCTTATCCATCTTCTTGACCTCGTGGTTGAAGATCTCCAACAAGCTGATCTGATAACTAATCAACTTGGCGGTACTCGACGGCACCAACTCCCGCGTGAGCGTAGAAGAAATGCCAAAAAGCTCGATAGCTGACTTCATGCTTTTGGGAGACCCAAGCAACAGCTTGTTCATTCTCTATCTTGTTCAAAATCGGTCCCTGTCACCAAAGCAAAGTTGTGATTTCTGGTATCAGACCAAAATTCAAACCTCAAAATCAATTTGCGACCACAGCGTTGTAGACGACCGATTGCAAAATCTACACGAAATGACAGAAATCTGGGGTATATATTAACATCATAAACATAACTACACACTTCAACATGTACTATTGAACACTATTTCTAAACTCACTCAACCCAGCATCGAACCCTTGTTCCCATTCCCATAAAAAGTTGGATTGGCCTCGAGAATGAACGTGCTCAGCGTATCGTGCCATCTTCCAGGCTTCGATTCTGCCAATAACTGAACCATCAAACTTGGCAAACTCGAGGGAGTCGGCCCACGCAGTGGTGAATCCGTCTCTGTATCTGTCATGTTCATATTTTTCCTTGGGGTTTTGCCCGTTCCAATGATTTTCATGGTTACCAGCTTGTTCCTGTAGTTTCTGGTTGAAAGTGTTTTGATCAGGCAATTGCTTATTTCTCAAGGTGTAAAGGTTGCCAATGGCACCCTTGTTTGTCATGGTTTTGAAATCCCATTCACCACCATTCCCCGATTGGAACTTGAATGTCCAGAAGTAGTTACCGTACAACGCGCGATGCTTCAAGATATCAACCTGACGTTTACCGTAGTTGATCACCAAGTTGTCACGCTGGGCTTCGGCATTGTCACGTCTCCACGAATCGCCATCGATGACACAGGAGTATTCACCCACCATCAAATCAACCCCTTTACCATTATTGGTAAGGTTGGTCAACACGTCGTTTTGTAAATCATTGATGATTTGTTGGGGCGACTTGCTCTTGTCTTTGTCGTCGAAGCATCGATAGACATGGTGGTCTACAACCACCCCAATCGAACTGGTCTCGTTTTGATGACTCTGCACCCATTTGACCCACTGATCAGTCCACCAGCCATCGGATATGACAATGGGGATCGACCCGTCGACGGTTCTTATGGCGTTGATTGCGGCCGAGTAGTACCTGGCCTGCTTCGAGTTGTCATTGGAGAAATCGGCTTCGTTGACAATCTGGATACCACAAATGTTATCGAAGCGTTGCAACTTTTGTACCGTCCACTTTAAGGCATTGACAACGTGCAACTGGTAGTCGGAATTACCCCAGAACTCAGCTCCGCCCGATGTCTTCTCGCCCGAATGGTCGCTGCCGTTAGCACCGCCTGGCAAAGCGTGCACGTCGATCAACACCGAGATGCTGTGTCTCCCGGCGGGCTCAATGAACTTTTGTTCGATGATGGCCCACGAGTTCTGGTAAACACTGGCGTACGGGCCGAATTTGGTTCCCTTGGTCGAATTTGCCGGGTCCAAGTTCCAGTACCCCACGGGAATTCTTACTGACCTGACATCGTGCTGCTCCATCCAGTTCCAGTCGTCTTCGGTCATGAAGTTTGACCAGTAGTGTTCAAACTTTTGCCTAGCACCGTCGGCACCCTCCAGTTTCACCAACAGGTGAACAATGTCGAGCTCGGTCTCACAGTTATCAGGGAACATCTCGTGGAAGATCCACTTTTCATTGACAAAGCAGGCACCAATGTTGACTCCGTAGTTGTGACGGTTGCGATAAACCTGTCTCTTATCGGGACCACGTCCCGGGGTAGCAGCTGGATCAGCAATGGCGATGTCCTTGCTTCTTGCCTTCAACTTGATCTTGGAAAACATGGTTGTTTTCAAAAAAGTATTGTAGCGATCGGTACCAAAAGTTATATAGGTCGTTAGGTTGCTGTCGTCATCGTTGGCAATTCTACTGTGCCCCTTAAACAATGGTGTAACTAGTAGCCAAGAACTGATTTAAAAGGATACAGCTACGTGGTACAGACAGCTTATGTGAAGTTGTAGCTACTACAAGCTCTGTCAGTTGGTTCTGATTTCACCAGTTGCAATCTGATTGTTGGTTCAAGAGAATGGTTGAGATGATGATTTGGGTGCTGCAAAAATTATTACCGAGAAACAGTGAGTGGAAAGGGAATAGTAGATTCTCAGTAGTCTAGTTGGTTGATTGTGATACCATTGAGTCGATACGAGTCCATTCAATGCCCTTTTGACTTTGGATGGGTAATTCACTATGAGGAAGGTAGCGCCCAACTGAAATTCTATGGGAAGACGTCTGGGGGAAGAATGGTTGTAGAACCAGACACAGCAGCCCATAATGGTATGGAGAAGCCAGCAACTATAGAACTTGATGAGTTCTTTCAACGACTAGTCAATCTTTTTGGGCAAATAAACACCCATTTCACGTTCCTAGCGTCCCATTCACGAGCCACCATCCCTTCGTTCAAGTTGATTGAAAAGTTGAACTCGAAGATCAAGGAGATAGACCTACAATGCATGAAGCTCCTCTTTCCGCCCACTCAGATCTTTTTCGACTATGTCGACGAGAACCAGTTGGAAATGTCGTTTGTCGAAAATATCAAGGTGGACAAAGTGACTGGTTTCGTCCAGCACAAGACTAGCATGGAGAATGCCTACAGTTTACCTCGAGAGCTGCAGTCGAGTCAGGTCTTGGTGTTTGATTTTAAGGATACCAAAATCGATGGGATCCAAACCGTGGTCAAAGGGGTGAAGCGACGGAAACACGACGAGTCAAACAACCAGCTGTTCTTCTTGGCGTCAAACAATATCAACATACAAACATTGACCCACGACCAGCTCATGAACATGATACGAGGCCGGAACTTGAAGTTTGTCAGATTGATAGAGCAGTACATTGCCCAGTTTGACCTGATGGACCAAGCGGCAGCAGCATTGCTCGCTCACGCGAGTACGTCGCTCCCAAAACCACCAGTGTTGGAGGACCCCATTGAGGTATTGTTGAACAAACGGACCATAACGCCAACCTCGACCTACCAACCAACTTTGGGCGACATGATCAAATCCTTGCAGGCAAGACCATTCTACCGTGACCAGATAGTGGGACAAGACTACTTGACTCGGGTGTCGCCTCCCATATTCCAGGTGTTTTTATCGAATCAAATACACCCAGAATTGAAACAGGCATTGCTAGGTTACAAAGATATCGATATTGAGTCGCAGCTTTACACGCATCAAGCTCAAGCGATAAACGCCCTTTTGGATGACACCGATGGTGTTAAAAACCATATAATCGTCAGTACCTCGACTGGCTCGGGGAAGTCGCTAATCTACCAGATCCCCATATTGAACGAAATTTTGTGGGATAAACTGAAATGCTGGCCCAAACGTTCATCAACCGCGTTCTTCATCTTCCCAACCAAGGCATTGGCACAAGACCAAAAACGCCATTTACAAGAGTTTTTACGCTACCTCCCGTCGCTCGCGAACGTATACGTGGAAACGTACGATGGTGACACCCCCAAGAAGGAAAGAACCCACATAAGAACTACCGCTGATATAATCTTCACCAATCCCGATTCAATCCATGCTTCGATACTACCGAACTATGAATTAGGCTGGCATGATTTTCTTCAAGGCTTGAAGTATGTGG
Source organism: Suzukiozyma glaebosa (assembly GCA_030564305.1). Classification (NCBI taxonomy): domain Eukaryota; kingdom Fungi; phylum Ascomycota; class Pichiomycetes; order Serinales; family Debaryomycetaceae; genus Suzukiozyma; species Suzukiozyma glaebosa. The sequence continues at coordinate 63,999 of JAJLUT010000009.1, forward strand.
TGATGGACGAAATTCATGTCTACAAAGGATTGTTTGGTGTACACGTTGGTTACATCATGGCCAGGCTTTTACGCATAGCCGAATCGAAAGGCAATACCAACGTTCGATTTGTTTCGTGTTCAGCGACCATTCTGAATCCAGAAGTTCACTTCAGAATTGTTTGTTCAATACCAGAACGGGAAAATATCGTACACGTATCTGATGATGGTTGTCCTACCAAAGATAAAAAACTTTTGGTGTGGAAGCCACCACCATTGATGAATAAGAAGGGTGAGGTGTCTCACGCTAACGAACTATCCTCGTTTGTGCCCCATGAAAATGTTATCAACGAGCTGGCAAAGATATTAGTTCAGTTGTTGACAAGTTTACCCAATATCAAAGTGCTCGTTTTCTGTCCCATACGTAAGGTGTGTGAGATTATGATGAAGGAGATACGCTCGCTATTAAAATCTGGTGATTTTGTAAACAAGACAGGTGTGGTTCCAACCGATATCATGTCGTATAGAGGGGGGTATTCCAAAAGCGATAGACGTGTTATAGAGGAGAAAATGTTCAATGGTAAGCTCCGTGCTATTGTCGCAACTAACGCATTAGAGTTGGGTATTGATTTATCCGACTTAGATGTAATTGTAACATGTGGGTTCCCAATCCTGAAATCGAATTTACATCAACAATTCGGACGAGCTGGTAGAGGCCGAAACTCTCAGGGAAGTTTGGCTGTCTTCGTTGGTGGTGCCAATCCAGTAGACCTATACTACACAAAGAATTGGCATCAATTGATCGATAAACAATATGAAGATTTGTGTGTTTCCAGTTTGATTGAAATGGGGTCGAATAGTATGGCGATGGAAATGCATCTACAGTGTGCTGCTTTCGAAATCCCAGTGAGCATCACTAGAGACCTCAAATGGTTTACCAACAAGTTCTCAGGACCTGACGTTTTCGTTCGTATTTGCAAGAAACATTTATGCGAGGATATTGATGGTACATACAAGACTAATCCAAAATATCTCCCGTGGCCCTCTGAAAAGGTGCCCATACGAAATATTGAACAAGTAACTTATTCCGTGGTTGATATCACCAACAATAGAAACATTGTAATTGAAGAGGTGGAGGAATCTCGAACGCCATTTACCTTATACGAAGGCGCAATATTTCTACACCAAGGTTTCACATACTTGGTCAAAGAATTCAACTCAGACTCGCACTTTGCGACGGTGGAGAGGGTCAATGTTGACTGGATCACGCAACAAAGAGATTTCACAGACATAGATCCTCTAGAAATAGAATACGTCAAGCAATTTCATCCGCCCAATGTCGATAAACCAAGCGACCTACCAGTCTTTTATGGAAAGATTCGAAAATCAATAACTGTATTTGGGTATTTCAAGGTCAGTCGTCGAGGAGAGATCATGGAAGCGGTTGAGGTGGGAAATCCACCAATAATCATGAATTCGAAGGGATTTTGGATTGATATTCCATTTACAGCGTTGGATTTAATACAAGATAAAAACCTCAATGCAGCTGGTGGAATTCACGCGGCTCAGCATGCGATTATGAATATGTTGCCGTTATTCATCAGTGGAGGTGCAACAACCAATCCAAATGCACAGTTCACTTCGAATATTGGTGATGCTGAACTCACTACAGAATGTAAAGCCCCCGAGAAAGAATTTGCACAACGTCAGAGTAAACGTAAACGACCCGGTAGATTGATTTTTCATGATTCACGAGGAGGCGAGCTTGGTTCTGGAATGGCAGCAAAAACATTTGAATACATTGATGCAATCATTCATGCCACGTATGAGAGAGTCAGTCAATGTGAATGTGAGTGGGGATGTCCATCTTGCGTTACTGCAAGTTTTTGCAGTGAGAACTCACTAGTGATGTCAAAGCCAGCCTCGATCATTGTGCTAGCTTCAGTCTTGGGGTTAAATCTTGATGAGGTAAAAGATAAAGTCAAGAACGGTCCTGAGGCAAACATCCCAAAAACGAGCATTGAGACGGTAGAGAGATCGGCGCCAACTGTCAGGTTCGCACCAGATGTTGAAATAGTGAAGTTCAGAAGAGTGAATAGACAGGGTCAATTCGTGAAGAAAGAGAAACCAGACGAAGTGAATCCGATCGTCGTGGAGGGAGATGATGAAGTATCTGAAACTACAGCCGTACCTAACCTGACTAGCTCAGATGACAATACTATAGACCCTGACCTTCCGAGATGCGCAGAAGGTATAGTCGATGCAACTAGAGTACCTGATGCGGTGAAAGTCAAAATCGAGGATGAGGACTTGAGTATTAAGTAAAATGTATATCACCTAATGACTATATGACTATCTTAATGCTCGTATAGATGCTTTTCTCGAAAACCTACGAACAAAGTTCTCCTTTGGATTATCGTCATTTTTCAAAGATGAGTCCGAGGTTTTTGTTCCTGTGCTTGATAAACGACTCGATTGCGAAGAATTGCCTCGTTCGATGCCGTAAAAAGACCTTCTGCGGGGGACTTTAGGTGCGACATTCAACAAATCTGTCTCTGATGGTGTCTCTTTCACTGGTGGGTTTGGATGTGAACGTCTTGGTTGCAATGCTGGACTTTGCGGGAGCTTTTGAGGTTTCGAGAATCTGAACACCTGCTGTATGGGTTTGAGGTATATTGATGCCAACGTACCTATGTTCAACTCCAATTCTTCTACTATATGTGGATCGATATTCTCATTATTCGTCACAATCGCCGGGTTTGAATTCAAAATTACCTTTTTAGTGAAGTGCTGGAATTCGTCATCAGAACTGGCATTGGGCGACGAGATCAACCTCCAATAAATGTATCCTCTGTCGCGTATATCCGGGTTATCAACCTCCTCTGTGGCCCACTTTAACACCTTCAAAACTAGGGCCTCACCTTGTTGTGGCATTTTCAAGTAGATTTTTGTTGCTGCTGTTATTGTTGCATATTGCACTTCGATGGGATCTTCTTTGAATGTCGTGACGAATTCTTCAAGTATACTGATGGTGTTGTCAATTGATTCGCCATATTGTCCTAGAATCCAAATCAAAGAAGTTTTAGATTCAGGTTCAGTGATCAAAGTGTAGTGTTTCATCAATTCGTTTATTGCAAAGTTGAACTCTCCAGGGTATTTGCGCACGATATTCTTCAACACAATTGCAGATTCTTGAACAATGTAAGGGATCTCGTTAGAGCACAACTCGCATAATTCTTGTACACATTCATCAGCTGCATTCCTGATCTTGATTGCCAAATTTCCAAAAGCTCTTATTGCTTTCCTCGCCATGGATATATCCACCTCGGTGGCATACTCTTCCAACTCCTGTAAAACAACGTCAACGTTCTGCTCGTTTGCTAGCAAATAAATGATTTCCAATTTTGTATCCTTGATGTAGATTGGGTCATCATAATGACAAAAAAACAGTTGTACATCAAACGACACCAAATCTCGGTTTCCCAACAATAGTAGGATGACATTACGCAACACTACAAATTGTATATCGGCCGGTTTTGAAAGGAGCGACACCAACGACGACCCCAACCTTTTCGATAGTGTAGGCAAGATCAACTCGGGATTTTGGACATAATTTGAGTTGTAGACAATGAGTTTGATGGCGTTGAACACCACGGACGAGTTTTCGTGCTGGAGACTCGGTATGGAAGCTTCAATGATATCCAACGCCTGTTCGCTCGTTTGCGGAACATACGACATCAACGCGTTCAATATATAGATCTGACACCATTCATTGATGTTGGTTAGGTAGCTGATTAACTTTATGCTATGTTCTTTATCTATGGTCAAGGATAACCCCTTCGAGCTCTCGACAATGAAACCCAACGCTGCCAACGAGTTCGCCACCACGACGGAGTTATCGTCATACAATAGATCATTCAAGTCGTTTATCAAACTCGACTTCTCCACTCGACTCGAGTCGTGTTCGTATAATCGAGACACCGCAAATGCCGCCGACTTGCGAACTTGAATATCTTTATCATGCAACAAGCGTTTGATTATTCGCATTGCAAGGTCAAAGAAGTCAGGCGCGTTGATGGTGCTGGCAGTCTTGACTGCCAATATCCTCAATTCTGCCATGGGCTCGGTTGACCATCGGTCTAGAAACGGTAGAGCATCGGCAGCCGTGGCTGGATTCATCACCGCGTAGTTTCGCAAGTAGTAACAGCACAACTTCCGCAACTCCAAGTCATCGATCTTCATCAAGGGTATGATATCCCCCATTAGGTTCACCAACTCATGGTTATTCAATATGATGTTGGCGACAACCTTGCGCAAGACTAGCTTTATTCGACTAGGTTTTGTCTTCTTCAAAGCCTGCTCCAACTCCACTCTAATTTCCAGTGATTTGCTCTTACTGAAAATCCTCCCATCACTCATCCGGTGGTGTTTTCTGATGAGTTTCAAACCTTTGTCTTCATTCGTTTCAAGCCCGCCAAAACAATTGAAAAATCTCCCTGCACACAGCCTGGATGGGGATTAATTGAATTCAGAGAATAACAACCAATTCGAGAGTCATGAAGGGTGATATATGATCTACAATGTATACTATTATTACTTCTACCATTCCCCCTTTTGTCCCAGTCGTTTCCGTGATTTTCGGGGAATTACCTAAAGCGTAAATGGTTGCACAAATGGAATTCGCAGCCATTTTTTAGTCAATGATTCTTCAACTTGTACCACCATGACGACAAGGAGAACCAACTACTCAGAAGGGAACGTCAACTTCTCCATTGACTCCCGGTACCAGATCGAGGAGGTTTTGGGCAAGGGGTCGTACGGCACCGTGTGTCGAGCGGTGCAGATCAACTCGGTGGGTGAGCCCACTCGAATCGCCATCAAGCGAGTCACCGATATATTCAAGAAGGAAGTGTTGTTGAAGCGAGCTATTCGCGAATTGAAACTAATGAAACATTTCAAGGGACATAAGAATGTATGTATTTCTGGTTGTGGGACTTTTTCCTTACTAACGTGCAGATTGTCAGTTTGATAGACATTGATTTGGTGAGTCAGAAACCTTACGACGGGCTTTATTGCTACCAGGAGTTGGTCGAGTATGACTTGGCCAAAGTGATCTATTCCAGCGTACAATTCTCCGAGTTTCACATCCAGAGCTTCGTGTACCAAATCGTGTGTGGGTTGAGTTACATCCATAGTGCTGATGTCATCCACCGTGATTTGAAACCGGGGAACATCTTGGTTAGCGTTGATGGGCTTTTGAAAATATGTGATTTTGGCTTGGCTCGTGGGATCAACCACGATTACATGAACGGTGCCAAGTCGCTGGAGCCCATCACCAACTACGTCGCCACCCGGTGGTATCGTGCCCCCGAGTTGATGTTGAGCGACCGCGTGTATGACAAGTCGGTCGACTTGTGGGCGGTGGGGTGTATTATATGTGAGTTTTATGGGCGCAAGCCCTTGTTTGTGGGTAAGGACCAATTGCACCAGATCCAGGAGATTATGAAAGTGTTGGGGTCTCCGCCCATGGACTTGAAGCTGAAGTTGCAATGGAAGTATACCCCGGCAAACAAGATGGGCTACTCCAAGGTCAAGTGGCACGATTTGTACCCCTATGCCGAGAACCGAGTGGTGTATGACTTGATTGATAACTTATTGAAATGGGATCCTAGCTCGAGGTTGACGGTACACCAAGTGATCCACCACCCTTACCTCGCCGATATTAAAGATGAAGATGCCGAGATCAAGTGCTCCAAGATATTCAACTTCGAGTGGGAGCGTCAGTGCAACTCAATATACGACTTGAAGGAGTTGATCCAAATGGAAGTGAAGCACTTTCGACTCGAACAAAACCCGGGGTAAAATATGGGATAAATAAAGGCTAAATCCTCTTGAACAGCAAATAATTTTGTAAAATCCATCGTAAAGTAGTTCACCCATGTCTCAACCAATAGCCTAGCCTCATCGTATGAACCCACAACAAACCATCTCGAGGTTATACCTTCTCCAACATTAGCACCCCCAGACAACACCAAAATCAACCCCGATCGCAACCCAACTGATAACCACCTATCGAAATCACCCTAACCAACTCAACCATAACCTCTTCATCGCCATTATCACTCCATAAACCCCAGTTCAACGCCAGTCTTCACCATCTCCATATAAATTATATACAGGGCCCTGAAATGATAAATTGCAGACGGTATCATTTCACCGGGTTGATGACATCGCCAGAGGCAGCAGCAGAACGATAGTGTACACCCACAGTTACTAGACAGACCGTCGAGGTACCATGAACCCCATAGTTTCCGAGGACGGACTACCCACAATCCATCACGATTCAATGAATATGCACCAGCCCCAATATCTCCCCACGACTTCCATGTCGGACCCTACCCAGCAGAACCAAGGGCCGGCAGGACAAGGAGGACAAGGATCCGGGACCAAGCACAAGAGGACGTCGTTGGCGTGTATACGGTGTCGCTCGCGCCATATACGATGTCCCGGTGGTGAACCATGCAAAAAGTGTCAGCTAGCCAAAACCAAGTGTGAATATGTGGTTGTTGACAAGAAGATAGTGGTGTCGATGAAATACCTATCGAAGCTCCACGACGATATAGCCCGGTTGAAAAAGGACAACGCCATGTTGCGTAATAAGTTGAATGGTGGAGAAATACCTACTACCTTCGACGACACCATGAAAGAGCACCGCCAGGTGCAAGCACAACAGGCAATGGACCTTGACCAAACACTACAGATGACGTCGAACTCGTCGTTCGCCGACAACATCTACACGCATCAGCAGATCAATAATGATATCCACGCTCAGAACATCGATTTCAATGATTCATCCGAAGTAATACAACCGTCGTTGGATAAGCATGGACGATTAGTTGAGTCGCGCACGGGGGAGAAGGTTTATGTCGGCTCGTCTAGCATGACGCTATTCGGCTTGGAGATTCAAAATATGGTGCCGCCGGTATCGCTCTTGAAGTCAGCGTCCAACTCCCCGGAAGACTTTGCCAACACCCCGAAGTCGCAAATGTCAGATTCCCATAGCATACAGCACGCGAAACGAGAGACGGAAATACTAGAGAAGGAAGGAAATGCCTACAAGATCACATTGGCGAAAACGAATACGCGACCCGGACTCTCAATAAACTTTACCCTTCCTTCATACTCGTACGCAATGCTACTAGTAGACACGTTCATCAACTACAATGATGGTTGTTTCTATTTTTTCAACGAAGGGTTGGTGAAACGATTCCTCATGAACTTGTACTCGGGGAAAACCAAGGAAAATCGTCAGATTTTGCGCAGGAATCTGACTCCACAACCCAGCGAGGGAATAGAAACTTCACTAGATGAGAATGCAATCAAGAAAGATGCCGATGATGATACAATTTTGGAAACCATCTGGTTTTGTAAAGTGTTGTTGGTTTTCGCCATTGGCGAAATGTATCTCGGAACTGAAAGTGATGTGCATATCAAATCTAGGAATACATTGGAGAAATCCCGCCAGTCAGCCGACAAACGAAGAAAAAAATCGGCTACGAGCCTGGGAGTCAAGCATAAGGAACGAAAGAATACTTTACCAGGTTCGGGATTTTTCTACCAAGCATCGGAATTGTTCACCGGTTTATTTGCCAGTGGCGCCATTGACAACATAACCAAGGATGGTGGTATAGAAGTTATGTTGTTGTACGCGTTCTATTTGCAGGTTGCCGATTGTACCATTTCGTCGTACTTCTATTTCGGGCTAGCATTACGTGCAACTTTGATTTTAGGCTGGCATGTGGATGCCGACAAGGAGAATCTCAACCGGTTTGAACTAGAGCATAGACGGAGAATATGGTGGACAGTGTACATGTACGAGAGAATGCTCAGCTCCAAGGCAGGTTTGCCATTAAGTTTTGCCGATGATAGTGTTTCAACTGAATTGCCAACAGACTTCAAGATTGATTTGGTCGATTTCCCCAGAAGTGAAAACGATGTTCGTGGGTACTATATCTTCCCTAATGCTGAATACATCAATAATTGTGTCACTATAACTCAGATCAACGCCATTATACTATCGTCATTGTACACTAAACAACCCACTGTCAACATCTTGCCTGTTGTATCAGACTTGGTTAGCAAACTCATGGCTTGGAAAAATTCATTACCAAAATTCTTAGCTGTTGATTTTTCAGTGCAACCGTTAAGAGTGACCAGGTTGATTGTGAATTTGATGACAGAATACTTTCAAGGTATGAACCTCGCGGTTCGTCCATTATTATTCCATTTTGCAACGAAGAAATTGAAGGAACTACAGCAACAAAATTCCACAAACAAGTATGTTGATTTAACCAAATTCTCAAAAAATGTTCTATCACTTTTGAACGCATCTTTTCAAGCGTCAATCAACACTATCAAGTCAATATGGGCCCTATTGCCAGAAAATATGGTTGCATTATTTGGATGGATGGATCGTGAGTATTTATTCACATCTGCATCTACCTTAATTTTATTCAACGCATCATTTGGGGTACATGATGCCACTAAAGAACATTTGGATCATGCTCTAACTGTATTCACGAAAATGAAGAAACTTGGGAATTATCCCGCAGCTCTTCGTAGGGCCCAATTGTTGAAATTGATACGAGTTTTGGATTTCAACGGAGTTACTAGTGACTTACTTGCGAAACACGATGATGATCGAAAAGAAAGTGATATCAAAGTTGAATTTGGAGACAATGCCATGAATATGAGTAGTGACCATTTGAACCAGATTGATGATATAACCGCATTGAACTCCACGGTCGATTTAGACTTTCTCCAATTCGACGCTGCCGATTCTGGTGTGGAACTGAAACCCACCAGAAATCCTAAAGCCAATAAATCTGGTTCCACTCCGGGTGACTTCTCCACTTCGAGTTTGAATAATGAAACATTCAACTTCAACATATCAGTCCCACAAGACAATAACCAAGGTGGCGTGTACGCCAATTCTGACTTGGCTGGAATTGAAGGCATGACATACCTTGATGATGAACAGAAGTTGTGGAACGAGATTACCAACGATGCTGTGTGGCTTAATGTAGCTGGTGGGAACCCAAATCAACCTCCTAGCAGTATTGAGCAGAACGATTTATTGAAACTGAACGACAGGAAGTTCGACTTTCATGCGTTCAATGCTAATGATAACGATAACTATATGAATTTCTCATCGGGTGGTTACAGTGATTTGGTCAATCTGGAATTCCAAGATATGATGAACCAAGAATGAAGGCAGACGCGGGTCAAACAAAACTAATTATGCATGTATTTGAAATTAACTAATCGGGATAAAATTACATATATTATAGAAGTGTATTGAATCATGTAGACACGATTATTGGAAGAAATCCATCATTGAATTCAAGTTCTGGTCGTTCGTATTCGCTTGTTGTAATATTTGTTGAGGAGACATTGCTTGTTGTAAAGCTATATTATTGTCGTTATTACCCATATTCATGTATTGACCTCCTGGAAAATTCTGTTGTTGCTTGACATTTTGCATGCCATTGGATGGTGGGGGATTATTGGCAAACATCTGCTGTTGGAGCTGTTGCTGTTGATGTGGGTGTTGTTGTGGCTGATGTTGTTGTTGTTGAAGATGTTGATGCTGCTGCTGTTGTTGTTGCTGCTGCTGCTGCTGTTGTTGATGCTGTTGTTGTTGCTGATGCTGTTGTTGCTGTTGGTGTTGTTGATGTTGTTGCTGCTGCTGGTGTTGGTGTTGTTGTCGTTGCTGTTGTAGTATCTGTGATTGGTTCATTTGATTATTCATGTTGAACGGTTGTGGTATTTGCTCCTGTTGGCCTAACGGTGGTGCCATTTGGTTGTGTGGTACTGGTATTTGCGGTGATTTCGCCATTTGTCCTGGATTGAATTGTTGTTGCTGGTGATGCTGCTGTTGTTGCTGTTGTTGTTGTTGTTGATGCTGCTGTTGTTGATGCTGCTGTTGTTGATGCTGTTGTTGCTGTTGCTGTTGCTGTTGTTGTTGTTGTTGTTGTTGCTGCTGTTGTTGTTGCTGCTGTTTTTGTCTCATTTGTTGAATCTTCATCTTCAAGAACTGCACTGCCTCTGGGTATAGCTCTTGTAGCTTGGTATAGAACTGGTTCAACTCCGGCATCTCTTGTGGTGCAGACATTATTATCGGAAAAGTAGCTTTTTGTTGTGATTGAGGCAGCTGCTGGGCGTTTCCGTGGTATTTCTCGTGTAGGTATGTCAACACCAGTAGATTACAGTGTATCCTTCGCGTACAGTTCTGATATGTCTCCATTAACGACTTCTGGGTCGCTGGTGGTATTTGTTGAAATGCCTGTGGGTTCTTGACATTGTTGTAAATCTCGATCGTCTTTCGAATAAGCTGAGTGTTAATTATTAGCAAGCACGTCACCCTCTCCCTATCGATATTCACCGTCAGTGGTGGTCCCCCAGCACTCATACGGTCTAATGTTTGAATCTTCCTCAAATGTTTTTAGTTTGAGTTTTGAATTTGTTTGCGACAATGTCACGAGCTGGTGACAAACTTTTACGACAGTGAATTTTACCACATTTCTAATGAAGTTTTAGGCTATTTACAGTATATACATGGGTTATCTGCCACTTATAGTGGCTTCTCTGGCTTTTGATGCACGCCTCATACCTAAATATGTCATATCAAATGTTCCCCGGCCCTGGGTGATCGATCGCAAGCGAGATAAGTAGCCAATCATCTCGTAAAGAGGAGTTTGGGCGACAATGATCTTTTTGTTCTGGATGGAAGTAGTGGTGCCAGATTTGTTGGTGTAGTCTGGCGGAAGGTATATCTTTTCCGATTCCTCGTTGGCCCACGCTTGGTTGTCGAGGTTTTGCGCGGATTCGTCTTCGATCGAGGTGATGATGGCTTGACATCTTTGCGACAAGTCGTGAGTCACCTCTCCAAGAGAATCGGCATTGACATATATCTTCACCTCCATTATCGGTTCCAAGATCCCGAAAGACGCCGTGTCGCACAGTTGGATGTAACTGGCAACAGTTTGTCGGGCGAAGCGAGTGAGCATCGAACTAGTGATGGGTAATTGGTCAGCAGGAAAGTCCCAATGTTTGATTCTCACAACCATTGAGTTTAATGATAGTCCAAACATGGGACCACCCATTTGTAGTGCCGTCAAACACCCTTGGATTAGGGCATCTTGCAAATCATCGAGGGTGTCCTCGCATTTCCACCTTCTATCATCGATTGCTGCCATGATTCGAGGCGATGTTGCGCCCGGTTCGAGAATGACAATATTGTTATCTTGGTTTATGATCATGGCTCCGTCTTCTTCGGCATATGTTGTTTCCATGGCATTTCCTTCGAAAGACTCGAGTTCAATATCGAGTTTGATGAATGGGTCTTCATTGGTTTTGGAAGTTTTGTGGACTTTGGAGCCAACGAGACTCTCCTTATACGATACTGCTACTTCCCTCAATCTCACCTTGGCTTTCATATCGTTGATCAATCTTTCGCGTACAATGTCCAAATGCAATTCCCCCATACCACCAAGCACCGTTTGACCCAAGTCTTCATCGAACTCAACCACTAACGATGGATCTTCTCGCGTTAATGTCTTGATACACTCATTCATGTATCTTTCGTCACCTGCTGATAAAGGCTCAATACCAGTGTTGAACAATGGTGGTGGTATTTCAATGGGTAGTAACTTTATGTGAGACTCCAACTTATCGAATGTTTTCTTGGGTTTGTGGCCATTGGTCACAAGGGTATCTCCAGTGATGATGTCATCCTCGTGCCCAATGACAACTCCAATGTTCCCTGCGGTTATCTGCTTCACTTCTTCCGGTTCATCTCCATGCATGAGCATCAATTTCTTGACCTGCAAATGTTTGCCGGTCCTGGTATTTATCATTGTTGAATTACTGACGATTTTTCCAGAGTACACTCGGAAAAACGTCATGACTCCCTTGGTAGTGTGTGTCATGACTTTAAACGCCAATAGCAAAGTCAAATTGGGGTTTTTATTAACAACCAACCCTTGAAGGTTATTCACGGCCACGGGAAGATTTACAATTTCCGAAGTTTGATCTTTATTCTTGTTTTTTGATTTGTATTTCGATTGAGTCTTAGACGAAGTGACTTCAGGGACCACTGCTTGTAACGGCGAGGGTAAGAAGTCGATAACAGCATCCATCAACGGTTGCACGCCTATATTTCTGAACGAAGCTCCACACAATACGGGTGTGATATCATTTTGCAAAGTCGCTGTTCTGATAGCATTGATCAATAGCTTACTCGGCACTTTCATGTAGTCTTCGTCATTCTCCAAGAAGGCATCGACAATGGCTTCGTCAAACTCGCCCAAGGTTTCAATCATTGATTCTCGCGATTTCTGGACCATGTCGTACATTTCTGGGTATTCAGCACTAGCCGTTTCCAAGTCAATCACTTTGATATCCTTACCATCGGTAACCGTTTCTGTATCCCATAAGTACGCTCGTTTGTTGATTATATCAATCACACCTTTGAAGATGGGATCATTGGCTTTTGAGGTGACAAAGTAGGGTATATTGACTAGAACCACTCTCGTCTGTAGTTTCTGGACAATTTCCTTCACTGTTCGTGAGAAACCTGCTCCTGGGCGATCCATCTTGTTGATGAAGGCGATTTTGGGGATATTCAACCCTTGGGCTTGTTTCCATACTTTTTCAGTTTGGGCTTCGACCCCCGCCACCGCGTCCAAGATAGTCACCGCTCCGTCTAGTACTCGTAGCGACCGTATGACCTCAAATGTGAAGTCGGCATGTCCTGGGGTATCGATGATGTTGATTTTGCGATTGTTCCACGGTATGGTGATGGCGGCCGATTGGATGGTGATACCTCTTCTTCTTTCGGAAGGGAGGTAGTCGGTGACGGTGTCACCTTCGTCGACGTTACCCACGCGGTTAGTTTTGCCCGAGAAGTATAACATGCGTTCGGTGGTGGTAGTTTTACCGGCGTCGATATGGGCGATGATGCCGATATTGCGGATCTTATCGATGGCGACATCATTGAGCTTGGTTGAAGCGTATCGGTGAGTCGATAGGCTTGATGTGTGTCCTAGCGAGCGACCTAGCCTGCCTAAACCAATCAACTTGTGCTTCATAATCCATCAACCTATGGGCCACACCATGAATTTTCACGTCCCCAAGTTTCCGCCCACGACGGGAATCGAACCCAAAAAAAAAAATCAAAAAAAATATATAAATCCGAAAATGAAGGTCAAACATATCCCATACAACACAAGCACAAGCAGATAACAATAGTAAGTATCAGTAGTAGTATATCAGTTGATATACTCCCCTCGAACAAAGCCATTGAAAAAAATGTCAATTTTTGCAACCAATTGGCAAATGGGGGAAATGTCACCAAACAAATTAAAAATACAGGTTGTTATACCAAGACAATTACCAACAGATTCAAACTATCAGTAACTGCAAATCATGCTATACTATATTCCTCTTTTTCCAATTTCTAACATCACCATAAGGTAAAAACGGTGGATATAAGAAAATCAAGGTATACCAGTATACCAGGAACACATCATGGCCACTACCAATCTGACACTGTAGTCCTATTAGTAAACGATACTATCCTATTCACTATGTATCCCGATAAGATCAATATTTGTGCCACCCATCGCATGCATGGGTGCAACCACAATAAACCAACACCATCCTCCTCAAGCAAACCATATTTTCAAACGACCTTACCCAGTTGTTAACACATGCCTTGCCCCATACAGAATGAATTTCCTCCACCCAATATACCCACACTTCTGACCCACGCACGACCCATTCTCTCTCACCATATTTGATCTAGTCCATATCCAATTCATACCAACACAAATCAGTTGGGCACGTGGTCTAGTGGTATGATTCATGCTTAGGGAACTTCTTCTCATAAAATGCGTGCGGTCCTGGGTTCGATTCCCAGCTTGCCCCAATTGTATTCCTTTTTTTGTGTTATTTTTTGTGTTTTACCCGTTGCTCTCAATTTTCCCCCATCTCCGTTTTTCAATCCTGGCGGTTACAAATGTATTGGGCGAGTCATCGCTGACAAATATACATTACAGAAGAGTTTGACTGGGGGTATCTGCAGGAGGGATGGGTTTGTGGGGGTTCAAATGGAAGCATTGGAAAATAACCATCGTCGACAGTGGGTATATATATTAACCTCCACTTCTGCTCCCGATCTGTTGTAAGTAGAGTAGGTTTTTATTTTTACTTAGTTTTTCATGGTTCACGATATACACTCGGAGTATGACACCCCATCTCCGTGGGAGGTGGAGGCTAAGGTTGACGCTACAAATGATAGGGTGGAGGAGGTGGACCCGATAATGGACTCAGGCTTTGCCTGGGTCCAGTGTTTCTGCTGCTTCATCATGAACGCGTGTACGTGGGGACTCAACGCCAACTATTCCATCTACCTCTCGTACTACTTGAACGAAGGTATGTTCCACGGCAACAAGTACGACTTTGCCATTATCGGGGGGTTGGCATTCGGTTCCGGGATCTTATTCTCGCCCATTTTCAACTACATCCAAGGCCGCTTGGGCGCTAATTATACAATCTTATTGGGCGCGTGCGTCCAGTTCACGGCCTTGCTCTTGGCCAGCTTCACCACTAAATTATGGCAGTTATACTTGACCCAAGGCCTAATGCAACTGACAGGCATGGCCATTGTCCTGGTGGTGTGCCAAATGATCCCGCCGCAATACTTCAAACGCCGCCGTATCTTGGCCAACGGAATTGCTACAGGAGGCGGCGGTGTCGGCGGTATTCTCTTCACATTGGCCATGCGCAAGATCTTACAAACTTATAGCGTGTTTTGGGCGTTGCGGGCTTCGGGTATCATCTCGTTCGCGCTCATGGCCATTCCCATCTTAGTGGTGCGGCTGCGCTCGCACCACCACCAGATGCAATTCACCTTGGTCGATGCATCGATATACAAGTCAGCGGCATTCTACTTGATCTCAGGCTTTGTCATTACCTGTATGTTTGGCTACGTCATCTTGTTCTATACCTTGGCCAACTTTGCCACCACCATTGGCTTGCTGGAAAACCAAGGGGCCATAGTGAGCACCATGGTGCAACTCGGATCGACACTAGGCCGCCCCTTCTGCGGCTGGTTGGGCGATATATACGGACCCATCACGGTAGCTATGGCAGGATACGCCCTCAGCGGCGTGTTGTGCTTGGCCATGTGGATACCAGCACGCTCATACCCAGTGCTCTTGGTGTTTGGCTTCATCGAGGGTTCGTTCATTGGTAGTATATTTGGTATCTTATCGACGGGGATCTCCACCAAGGCATTTGGCATCAAGAAAATGCCCATTGCGTTCCTGAATTTCTGGGCCATGGTGGGGGCGGCGGGTATCGCATCGCCAGTAATCGGGTTGCAGTTGAAATCGGGCGCGGGAGGAATCGATGACCCCAACCAGTACCTCAACAGTCAGATCTTCTCGGGAGTGTGCTTCATCGTGTGCGCAACATTCTTGTTGTTGCTTAGGGGGTATATTAAAGCGAGGGATGCAATCTTGGACTCGGAACAAGACTCGGATAAGATGGACTACACGGGGGTGAAGGTGCCGTGGGCGAAGGCAGTGATGTCGTGCTGGGGTAAGAGCTATGAAAAGACATAACAACCAAAAAAACAACCGAAGGTTGTTGCTGGCGGGAGTTGGTAGTCTGGTTGTCTCCTTCGATGCGAAGCATCGAATTGATGAACGAAGCATGAGTAACGAGATTCCGCGAAGCGACAAATCATGAAATAGTGAGATTTGTTAGCATGCTGCAACGCAAAGCACAAATGAAGATGAAATGGTAACTAATGTGAGTCTCGAAGCGACAAATCATGTTTGAATGAAGTTGCGAAATCACATTAACGACGAATAGATCGTTTGCAAGTGCAACGCAACGAGTTCACACGTAGCGATCTAATGCGAGTTACGACGCAACGAAACTTCAATGAATGAGTTTACAAGCTGCAAATTAATGACTTCAGACCAAGGTCGAGTGCTTTTGAGAGTCGCGGCGACAAACATGCTCGCATGTGCTCACGATACGCAAAGCATCAAGATCGACCAAGACTGAATGGTGTTAAAACCTACGAAGACATCCATATGTTCATGACTTCACGACACGCGAAGCTTTCATTATTTTCAGTGATATACACCAATTGCAGCGTTTCGAAGATGTTATGCTACCTAGCGATGCTTGTTTGAGAGGTGGCAACATCAGTGACTCACCAAACATGTTGAAAAGACAAGATTGACCCCAAAAGCGTTGAAAACCAAGCGTTTGCATTTACAGTGACGTCCAAACATTGAGACACTAGTTGTGTCTCCTACTACGTAATTGACGAAAACCAACGAACCCAGCGCATTAATATGTACAACTTTAATTTGCATGGTTCACAAGGGTTTCAAACAAATAGAAAGACAAGCTTGGCTTGTAGCATTACGAAATAACATACATATTTTAATACATTAATATTAGTAGCAATCAAACATACAAACTTTGGATTTAGCAAATACCTGATTCTATGAATGATGCTGCTATCATCTTTTGTGGTTTCAATGTTCTGCGTGAGTTTCAAACGCTAAATCAGAGTCCCAGTTACTTCAAAACTATGTAAAATTAACAAACCCTGCTTGCCATGACCTATATTTTGTTCTATGGTCTTCTGTTTTGCCATATTCTTGGATCTTCACTTTTAACACATTTTCGTAAATAGATCTTTAACGACGAGCGCAAAATAAAAATTTCAAACAGTAGCAGATCTATTAGAAATGTCAGCTCTAGATAGAGACGCTGGAGAGGGGATAGTGAGGAGTGAGAAGGAGGATACTATAAAGGATAGTATAAACACAACACAACCTGAAATAGAAGACGCCGTGAAGACAGAGACGGCTGCTATGACACATAACCTCTCAATGGACCACGATGAACCCACCCCAAAACGACTAAAGGTGGAGCAAGAAGGAGTAGCGGGCGAAGACGCGAATAAACTACCAGATATGAACCAAACCCTCGACGTTGGCTCGGTTGAAGTGCAAAGTAACCTTGATAATAATAATAATAATTTACAACCCGCAATAACAACAAACCAGGAAGTGATAGACCTTCTGAACTCACCCATTTTAGACACAAGAGAGCTGCCTGTAACGACCAAGCTACCAACACCATCGAAAAACGAAGTCATCATACCTCCCAGTATACTGGGGTCGAATTACTTGACATACGATACCAAGTACAATGGTAATACCAACGCAGGTAGTACCACACTCGCCAAAATACAGAAACCAGCCACGTTCTCGCCCATGGTGACATCCACAATTCAGCCAATAGTAAAAAATCGTTTGATACTACTTCACGATAAACTACGCTATTACCATCTGATCATGCATGTGAGCGAATTGAGGAAACAGGCTCACGATAAGTTGATAATCTTAGAACTACCGCAGTTTGACCAACTACTCACAGATGCTTATATCTCCACGATCCAATTTGATTGCCTCAATATTGAAATCGAATATTCCGAAGATTTCGAATCGACACTATCAACTATCTCGACATTCATTCAATCGCACCCAACTATCTTTCAAAATATCCCCAACATTTCCTATCTAGTTCATTTTGCTCCTAATAAGAAATGGCAAACTGATTATACATCCGAAGAAAAACAACATTATTTCCAATTTTTAGATACTTTGAGCAAAATTGCCGGTGATAACGTCACCCAATGTTCAATCATCAACAAATACGATATGAATACTGTGTACATAACCGATAAACAACAGTTGGACACGTTGGGAGATGAAATTTACGATGATATCAAGAGATGGAACAATTTGAGAATTCTCGACTTTGGTGAAAGCAGCATACGATTTTTTCCTGGAGGAGTGAAACTCCCGGACTCATTGGAAATATTGAATATAGGTGGTGGCTACGCATTGGAAACTTTGACTGGATTCAAGATTCCATCGCGATTGAAAATATTGCTTGCGGGGCAGGGAGCATTGCATGCGATTGATAACTTGACCTTACCATCATCATTGGAACGCTTGGAATTGTGCGATAATAAGATATACTATCTCTCATATGTCGAATTCCCATCTGGTCTCGAGCATTTGGATATCTCGCAAAACCGGATAGATAACTTACGAAGCGTCAACTTTCCAAATTCAATGATTTCATTGAATATAGCTTATAATCCCATTGATAGTATAAAAACAGTAAAGTTTCCCGACAACTTACTTTACCTAGACGTTTCCAATATACCGAACGAGTCCATGGCGGGTGTGAAGTTCCCCGATCTGCTAATCAATCTAAATCTTCAAGCTTCCATGACAAACACAAGGGGTTTGAGGCTACCGCCGCTCTTATTGGTATTGAACTTATGTGACAATGGTGTCAATAGTGTGAATCCATTAAAATTACCAAACAGCTTGACTGTTTTGTACCTCATCAACAATAACATCAAAACATTGAACAAAGTTCAATTTCCAAGTAATCTTAGAGAGTTATATTTGGGTAACAACATGCTCACGACTCTTAAGAATGTTCAATTTCCGTCAACTTTAGAGATACTAGATATAGAGATGGATCCGCACCACGACGAATACGAAAAGCATTTGACGACCTTGAAAGATGTTATATTTCCGCCAAATCTCAAAATATTGAAACTCGGCTACCACTCAATCAAGGTTATTGAGAGTTTTGAGTTTCCTTATTCGCTAACCACCCTTAGTTTGCAATACAACGAATTGAAGATATTGCGGAACGTGCGCTTTGGAAATAACTTGAAGGTTCTCGATTTGAGCGGGAACAAAGAGCTTATCAGCATTGACCACATTTTGATCCCCGATTCAGTCACCGAACTACGAGTTCCTCCCGAGTTAGTTCCAAATTTGCCTCCATACATTGTCGAGCGAGTGAACAAAAAGCAGTTACTTTTGAAGCAGTCATTGGCGTTCTAGTTTACTGAAGGTGATTCTCTTTTATTGATTCGAAATGCAGGGGGGGGGGCTAGCGCTAAAGAGCTATATATTATACAGGAGGTTATTTCCTTCACCGATACTGAATTAGTGCAATCAGGTATCAGAACAAACTTAATAGACGGTATTTTTCATCTGATCTCTGCGTAGCGGGTAATATTGTACAAGTGTCTGAATGATGAGTTGGTAGTTTTGACTTATTCATCATCATCTTCTTCATCCGATGATTCTTTTTCGTCTTGAGCTTTTCTATCCAACAAAGCTTGCAATTCAGCATCTTCGGTGGCAGTGACAGCTTTTGGTGCCATGGTGATTTTACACGAGCCGCCTTTGGCATCGATAACTTGTTGAGTTTTCTCGATCGCGACATTCAACAAGGCAATACCTTGGTTCTTATCCAAGGCTTGCACTGATATGACGTATAAGGGAGCAGCAACCAACTTAGCTTTCACTTGCATTTGTTCGGTCGAAACAGCTTCAGCTGCTTTCAACGCTTCTTTGATAGCATCGATACCTTCGTAGGCAAAACACGACACTTCGACGTCAGCTCTGACTTTGATGGCTTGTGGAGTTAATCTTCGCGAGATGTACAATTTCAATTCGTCCAAGATGTCTTCGGAAGGGGCGGTGATGCCTTCAAAGATCGAGGGATCGGTGATACTCAATTTGAATGCATCGTACGAGTGGCCGTATCTTTTCGATAAAGGCCAACCGATAGTTCTGTACAAGTCCTCCAACGAAACATTGAATTTCTCAGCACAGTGTCTCAATATAGAATGCACTGCTTTGGATTTGTTATATCTTTCGTCACATTTCACGATATCTTCGGCCGAGACTCTTCTCTTGGATAAATCAATGTAACCTTTCTCCTTATCGACTCTCAACACAACGGCGACCTCGTTCTTACCCACTCTAATCAACTTCTGAATCGATCTGATACGTCTTCTCGACAATTCAGACAACAAGACCATACCTTCGATATTGTCGTACTCCAACAATTTGACGTACGCACCCATTTCGGCGATTTCTTGGACATTGACCATAACAACCTCATCCACTTCGGGATACTTGTTCTCGTAGAACCGGAATGTCGACGAATTCATCTTGGACTCTGGTTACTGGTGCTTACTTTCAAAGTTTGACTATCAAATCCACCATGAAAACTTTTCAATTTGAACTGTGTGCAGGGAGAGGAAAAGAACAAAAAACTTTCTAAAAAAGTTTTGTTCGCTACCATCTACTAATAAAAATGATGGGGATTTATACCAGATATAAACACTGAATAAGGCTCTAATATCTTTATATAATGAACAACACTCTAGTATTGTGAGTAGCAAAAAAAAAAAAGGAACTTGGGAAAACTCAAAAACTAAACACTCGACGTGTTTGTAGATTAGTCTATAGAAGTGAAAAAAGGTGCAAGTATCATGGCTGCACTGTCGTGACAAAAAAGAAGGTGGTGCTGCTAGCAAGGGGATGTAGTAGCGATAGTTGTGGGTACTCATAACTTTACGTATCCACTAGCATAGCTCACGCTCGAGTCAAATACTTTTTTGGCTCGATTAGACTGGGAGTAACCGATCCAGTTGAAGACGGGGGAGTCGGAGACGTCGTGGGTGGTACTGTTGGTGCCATTGGCAGTGCCATTGGCATTAGCAGTTCCATTAGTATTAGCAGTGCCATTGGCAGTGCCAATGGCACTACCATTAGCACTTCCACTCTCCTTGACCGATTGCAACAACTTCAACACCACTGCGATTGGTTTCTGGCCGCAGATGGTGTTCCCCGTGTGGCGGATGTAGTCCAACCATGCCTGGTGGTTGCCGCGCGAGGCAATGACCATGGCCATGCGGTCCAACTTTTCGATCGACTCCCACACGGGCATGTCGGTTGGTTTTAGTTTCATGAACGACGACAACGACAACGACACCAACTTGTCGTTGTGGTAGTACTTGGTGTAGCCAAAGCGGCTACCCCAGTGGCAGAAATCGGAGCTAATGACAAAATGGTTGGTTGGGTCTTGGACATAAGGCAAGAGGCACGACACCAACTTATTGGTCAAGGTTTCGTCCATGCTCAGGATCAAGATGGGCACGATTTTCGGTTGTTGGGGGTGGCGGTACTGGCGCAAGCGATGAATCATAAACGGCAAGTGCATTTCGAACGAGTGTTCATCGTCATCGGTGTCTTGCAGCATGTGAGTGATGAAATCGTGGTTCATCAAGTCGGCTGACACTTGTGAGTCAATGTGCAACTGGCCCAAGGGGGTATCATAACTGTCATACTTTGAAATCATCACTTGGTTTCTAAACGCCAACGTATGCGACGGACCCAAGATGAAAATGGTGTTGATGGGCTGGGAGATATCCCAGGCCTGGTAAGTCTCTGCCAACCTGGCACCTGAGTAAGTGAACCCAGCATGCGGTCCTAGCAACACTCGTGCTCCCGGTACCCCTTGGCTAACATTCATCGTGAAATCATCGACGTTTATCCGTTTGAGCGTAGCACTAGCATCAACAAAGTAGTCATTCAACTGGCGTGTCAACTTCTTGTGGTCGTCCGAGTACCACGAACCAGCATGGGTCGCTGGTCTAACACCCACCATCAGAATAAACCCCTAACCCATCATTGACGCCCGCATAGATTGGAGTTTATAAGCAGGTCGCCCAGGAAGGTGAACCTAGCATTGGCCACAGCCGCATCGACCTACAACTACGCCCTCGTTTCTCCCCATCCATTCCCTGGCAATTGTCATAAAAAACTCCCCCTTTGAAAAGGCGATGCATAAAAAATCATAGCTGTAACTACATATACACACCAGTTTATGTTAACTTCTACACAACCATTCACTGTTTCAATTCCAAAGATTGTTAGTGACACTGTGAAAATCTCACTGTTGTCATGGCCAGTTTTTCACGCCCCTTGGGGAATAAATAGAAAAAGTAGGCACAAAAAGCAGGGAATAAGGAAACAAGTATAAGTAGATTTAATGGGAGATGGGGATAGTTAGACAGATAGTTTACTACTTCTTGGTCTCTCTGTCTGTGTTTTTTTTTTAAAATTACTTTTAATTAGTAGGAAAAATTTTCATGCTTTTGTGTAACATTTGTCCCAAAGGTTTTGATAAAATTTGAGCCGGTTGATGAAAAGAATTTGCTTGTTTTATCATTGTTACCTATTTAGTTAGGTGATTAGTATGGACTGGTATTATAGAAACGAACCCATGCCCATGTCCAACATGGTTGGACATGTTGGACAGTTTGGCACTGGGACAAGTGGAGGTTGCACCTCCACTAGGATGGACTCCACCAATAATAACAATAACACCAACACCAATAACACCACCACCACCACCACGGGCATGCCTTGTGGTGGTGCAGAGGGTGCTGTTACAGGCGGCATCAACTCGGTGCTTGAATACGACATCTCCAACATGTCCACCTTCATCTCATGGTGCACCTTCTCCATCCTTAAACAAACAAGAATCCCCAACTACGAGTTTGAACAATCGATCAAATCGGTGCTCTTCGCCACCAGATTGCCCAAGTCCACCATCATCATTGCCTTGGAATACATAAACCAACGCTACTCCTCCTTCGCTCCCGTGCACTTGGCCAACCACGACGTGTTTGTCAAAATCATTGTCAGCTTCATCTTGGCAAATAAATTCAACGACGACAACACTTTCACCAACAAATCGTGGTTCGGCGCCACAGGGTTGGCCCTCCACTTGCTCAACACATCCGAAATCGACTGGCTAAACTCAATCAACTGGAACTTGAACGTGGTCAAATTCGAATTGAATATAAACACCTTGCTAACATGCTGGGACACCTGGTTGCTCAAATACGGTAACAAACAGTGCCCGACTTCACCATTATACTCCCCTTGCATGAACTTCAACACCAACTACTCGCACGGCCAGGGGAACTACGACAATCGCCAACAACATTACCAACCACAACAGTTGCAACTCCCACCACCACCACCGCCTCTCTCTCAGTCGCAGTTTCACCACCAACCATACCAGGGCCCGCCAGTTATACTACCATACCCGCAATACCATTCCTACAACTACCAATACTACCCGTCGCCATTATCGCCCCTGGGCGATATGTACCAGGAAAAATACCAGTACAATACTTATAACGGCTACAATGGTTATAACCAGATGATGCTAAGCAGTTGAACTTTTAGCAGACTTGCTACATTGTGCTAAAAAAAAATTAATACAATAATCAGCCCAGCTCCCACCCAGAAAGTCCCCTGCCACTCAGCAGATACATGGATATATCTAGGAATAGATCCTGGACTTTCAATATTTTATAGACAGAGCGAGCCTGGGCTCCCATTTCCAAGACTCACATTCGGATCCGAATGTGGCTGACTTTCACATAAAAAGGAACTAGTTCATATTGGTTTCACGAAAAGTACGTCCAATAGACACCAAGAACTAGTCGTTTCAAATTCAGTTCACCCAGTTGTTTCTTTTCTTTTTCTTTTTTTTTTTTTTTTTGTACCTACTGTGGTGACTATATTTTGAGTTGATTCAAGTTGAACAAAAGGTGGTTTTGCTTGCAAATCCCTAATCGATTTATGCTAAGTTACAAATCACTGGCTATTATATGAAACTGTGACAAATGTCACAAATTTTTGATAATGAATATACAATTCAAAACGTAAACTAAACCAAGCGAATAATCAATGTATTCTAGATAAATTTATATTATATCTTCTGGATAATACATAAAAACACAAAGTAACGTTATTACATGAAAAACATAGAGTCTATCTATTCGTCATTTTTGACTTCTTCGTCATCTTCGTCGTCTTCGTTAATGACACCTTGTTCTTGGTCCAATTGCTCAGCAGCCTTAGCAAAGTCAATCACCTTGCCTCTGGTTCTTCTTCCCGAAGGAATAATATTGGATTGGTCGATTTCCAATAAATCTTCATCAGACGCGTCTGCTTCGACTTCTGCATCTACATCAGGATCTTCAACATCGTCATCATCTTCGTCATCGTCATCTTCTTCGTCTTCTTCATCTTCTTCCTCCTTGTCCTCTTCCTTTTCATCATCATACTGTCTTCTTCTTCTTTTTCTTTGCTTGCTTTCGTCATTTTTCAGTCTTTTAGTCTCAGTGACTTCTTCAGTCACTTCAGCAGCTGGTGCTTCAGTTTCTTCGACTACCTCTTGAACCTCCTTGACTTCTTTTTCGTTTGTTTCTGACATATTTCTAATGGTGTTTATTGCAAGTTTGGTGAAATTTCAATTTTATCACCAAAACATTTTGACGTCTTCACGACTCTGGCAAAACTTTCAACTAACAAATCATCTGGTTCATTTCTCGAGGCTTAAAGGGATAGTATAAGCAGAGATGTCGTTGAAAGTACCAGTGACCAAGAAGACCAAGATGTCTGACTTGATCAATTATCGTTTGAAGGTGTCAACCATAGATAATCGATCTTTTATTGGAACTTTACTAGCATTTGATAAACACTTGAACTTGGTGTTGCAAGACACCGAGGAAAGCAGGATCACAAAGAAAGGTTACCAAGAGTTGATCAAAGACGGTAAGCCGAAGTACGAGAAGAGAGTACTAGGTTTGGTGATTTTGAAGGGCGATCAGGTTGTATGCTTGTCTATCGAACTGGGGAAGGTCTTGGGAGCTAAAGATAGGGTGGAAAGCAAAGGTTTGGTAAAAGGAAAGGGTAAAGCTAAAGCATTGAAAACAGTCAGTGGAAGCGGGAAGAAATGAATGAGATCATGTACCATAGGTTTCGAAACAACATCGCGATGAGGAAACAATCCACCAAAAGTATTACATCTTACACCTGGGTATCAATCAAGTGAGCTTTTTACATTATTGGTTCTCGCTGGTGACTCAAGGAAGGATGTTAAAAGGTCAGAGTCGTAACAGTTCACACCCAGTTTGTGGTAACAATATCTACCATTCAACTACAGTGACATTGACAAACCAATATTTTGCTGAGTAGAGTCGCACAAGATACATAACGTATCTAACGAGATATAGAATGTAGTTCCATATAATATATTCAACTCTCATGATGTTTGCATGCTTGGTTATGCAAGATTGACAGAAAACAAGTAATACAGTTATTTACAGTCAATAAAGGGTTTGCTTTGCTTCACGTTGACTCTAACCCTCTACTAGAGCAAACCTGGCCTCAACCTGAGAATGGTTCGTTTTCCTCACACTCCAACTCTGTGCCGGCATTAGTTTTACGTATAATTATGTATTAACTAGACAATGTTTTCTATAATCATTTCCCGGTTTAGATCTAATCCCATGAGCCAAGGTGGATGACTAAAACAATCGAGAATGATTCGGGTCCGTCTTTGTTGTGTGACGCGACTCAGTATCGACCCTATATTGATCATTATTCCCCAAAAATTAACACCACGACCACCACCACTAGTGCTTGGTGACGTCCACTCAACAACACGAATCTTTTTTGACCTTCTCCTTTGGCGCTGGCGTCAAACTGATAGTGGGGCCTTTATTTTCACGCTTATTTCCATTCAAGTCTTCCATTTGGTGTTTGGAGATCATTTCGTAGATGTTTTTGAGCAATTGGTGGAAAGATAAGTCAACGTTATCGGAAGATAACGCTGAGGTTTCGGTGAACAATAAGCCATTCTCGTTGGCAAAGTTTTTGGCTTCGTCGGTTGGTATAGCTCTCAAGTGGTCGAGATCCAGTTTGTTACCCACCAACTCTATGATAATGTTCAAGTCAGCGTGCTCCTTCAACTCCTTCAACCACCTCGAAATCGACTCGTACGATTCACTTTTGGATATGTCATACACGATTAATGCTCCAACTGCTCCCCTATAATACGCAGAAGTGATAGCTCTATACCTCTCTTGCCCCGCAGTATCCCAGATCTGCGCCTTCACCCTCTTCCCATCAATCTCAAGCGTTCTAGTAGCGAACTCCACCCCAATAGTTGATCTCAGTTCCAAGTTAAATTCATCACGAGTGAAACGAGAAAGCAAGTTACTCTTCCCTACCCCTGAGTCACCAATCAACACTATCTTGTAAAGATATTCATAATCAATCGAATAGTCGTCTGTTTGGTCTGCCATCGTCGTTATCGTTCACCTGGCGTTGATCTGGTTATAAATTTGCTGGAGCTTGTTTTCTTTTTGGTCGTGTGTGTTCGTGTCATGTGACAATCTACAACGATTGCAAACGACGACGTTGGAGATGGAGAGAGAAGCGAAGGGTTGGTGAAAGAGGTGCTCTTTGGGACTAAGTCATCCCCAATTACATTGTTTCTTTCTAGCTGCACAATTTTTGTTCTGAAAATTTGATCAAGCAGTCTTATATTGCCAGTTGTATACTGGTTGATAATCAACTCGTGTTTATGTTGCTGTGCAAATGGATTTTGCCGTAGCACATAGATAGTGTTGATATTTCACTCCTATCTCTTGCCATACCTTAATTAGTCAATAACACCATAAAGCTGTATAAGTTGATCTGGGAAAAAACTATTATGTAGAAATCTATTCCTTCGTCCCACTACCTTTCCTAGATGAGTTATACTGGCAAACGCTCGAAGTTCCACATCTTCATAGAGCGCAGCTAATAAGTTCTGCGTAAGATGTGACTCTCATTGACTAGTTCAGCTCTGGACACTTCAAACCAATCAAAGAAGCTACTGTTCCAGTTGAGAAGCAAACATTAACAATGGTGCTCATCAATTCGGACCTGAAGACCGCAAACCTTCTCAGTCAATGAAGCTTCACAGCGTCTATTTGTCTTTGTGAGTCGATGCAACACCAACGAACATCAGGAGTTAGGTTCGGATTGCACTAAATTTTAAATCAAGGTATCGACACCAGTAATGATTTGTTAACAGGTTGAAATCATATATGGTTAACAAATCTGTTGAATTAAATGGAAACTCATTCAATCGGCCTCTACTAATCACCTTGACAAAATTTACGAGGCATGTTCATTGTATTCTCGGTAAATCTCGTAGACCAAATGAATAGGTCGCTTAACGAATGGTTGTAAATAACGACCCACTTCACCACCTTAAGTTATATAAATGACCGATTTTTTCTCAATATTCTTCAAAGTTGGCGGGTACACAAAAAGTTGGTATTTTAAGTGGAGTGGGGGCTTTACTGGTTTGAAATCTCCCACCTTATTGACTAGAAAAACAATTCGTATCAACTTGACTACGGATATTGAGAAAACTCAACAAACCACCGCCTCGATTCTATGAATACTTTTGAGGTGGGTATTGATCGGTTTTCTCAGTTGCTAATCAAGAAACATGCATGGAATTGCTCACAATACTAGAACACTGCAATCCAGGGAAATTCGAGTATTTTCTGTTACTTGGGCACACACTGCTTGCCAATAACATATCATTTATCTTCACCTCAGGATTGTACGTGTTATAGTAGCAAGTACTCCCATCTAGAATGTCGTTCAATCAGGCTATTCACCCCCCACTTCTGTGCCTACCATATCACTTATATTTCAGCCCTTGGTGCATTGTAAAATTTTGCTAATACCCATGTAGTAGATTTGTTTGAATCGACATTCCGTTTATACAAAGTTTGCATAGGTCTAAATGTGTAAGGCATTAGGAAACCTAACCTTCATTCTGTTTTGCTCGAAATAAGCTTCGAACACAAACATTTAGCAACAAATTAACCGGCCCTAGGGTTGGATTGTTCCCCTTCGCCGTTCATGATACCTTCAAATAACCTCCATCAGTAGGTTTAGTCGAGTCAGACACTTTTGTATGAACCTACACGATCATGATAAACAAAATCGCCGCTTCAACCCACATCTGCGTCCCTCCTGTTTTCCCTTCGCTAGATTATAAGCAAGGGGTGCTTCTGCAATGTTAACCCCAATAATATTATCTCAGGACTAGGGGTACTTGAAGCTGGTCGAATTCGATGCCGTCATGGACGGGGTCAATGATGCTGTCATTATAAAATTTATGATTAGATGGATGCTGTCACAAATGCGGCAACAGTCCTGGATTGGTCTCATAGGTTGGTCTCATAGGTTGGTCTCATGGATTAGTCTCACAAACGATGGGAAGTACTGGTATGCCAATCGGCTCGTCAAACTTATTCAAAATTGAAGTTGTCAATTCACGAAGGCTAACCTCGTCGAGCACCTTGAGAAAACCTGAAGCTCCTCAACCGACGATATCCCAAACCCTGTTGTCAATCATGGATCAATACAAATATCTCAAGCTGATAATGCCGAACTGAACACTTATTAACACAAAACAACCATCAACAGAAGGCTTGATCGCCTATGGCTACTTGGAGCTTCATAGCACTGACAATCGGAAGGATGAACAAAGTGTACTGGCATTCAATTGACCCTGGATCAACTAATCTTGACGCGATTCGATTCAAATTGATGATATGTATTCGGTCGACATGACTGGTGTAATGATAGATATTGAGTTGAAAATCTGATATGACAATTCGGGAAAGGTTCCAATGCTGGTTGCAAGGTCCAATCTCCATCCACTCTGTCTTAACATGAAGCAGAAAGCTTTGTTGAAATCCAGTGCTAAAGTTTGTTCATCTCCTACAACAAAAACATCAACATCACCCATACCAACCTAAGATGAAGACTCAAACCAACTGGATAGCTAGAGTAGCTTGCAACAACTCGAGCTACCAAGCAATTTATCACTCTGGTCTTTTGAACGAACCGCCTAGTTCACGAAATCACGAGACACCTGCCTGAGACTCATCTAATTCACAACCCTTCACTTTACAGCAATGCAGTCCTTCAACTGCAATACTTAATTCAAGTCCCATGTGGTGCCTTGAAACTCAGCAACAAAGTTTGACATGCTAGCGACATATATCCGGAAGACCAGCATGAATTTGGTTTCCAACAGCAGACACAAACTCAAGCGCATCCAGACCAATACTATTCGAGCATGTACAATTGGATTACCAATACGTAACTCCCATTCAACACAATCAAATATCATTTGTGTTTTGCCGTATCTTTGAAGATCCTTGTGTATTGTCGATATTGTGGGTCAAGATCGCCGTCCTCGCCTCTCAGACAATGGGTACCCATTGTTGATCGATCGACTGTGTGATGGTTTCAAGTTCATTGTCACAACCCGCCCAGGCCACGAGATTTGTCGTAAACAATAACGAGATTTTTATTGTTGCTGAGACGCTGCGAAAGCTGCGGCTTTGTAAAAGTACCACATTTGACGGGTAGACACAACGACGGTCACTGCCTGCTTCTGCAACTACATGTGAACTCATGAATTCGTTAAATAACTATGTAATATACACCTTGATATCAAATCAAGCAACGTTGGGGATAAAGTCTGCTTCCAAGAACCCGGATGGGGTGAGGTTATGGAAGTTGATATGGTCAACAAATCTTTCTGAATCTATAGATTTATCGTCTTCGTAATCTAAGTCTAGATCGTCGTGGGTGAGACCATTGGTTTTCGGGTAATGACAAGGTTTGATGATTGTGTCGGCGAAGCGAGTGATTTCGACCTCGTCAAACCCCACCATCAGGACGAACTGTTGTCTCATGTCGCCTATATCGTTGATGGACAATTTCCATTGGTTTAGCGAGTGAATTGGCGATCTGTAAGCGTTGGTAACTAGGATCTTGTTGAGCAACATCAAGCGATTGTCGAAGAATGTCCCGACTCGAATCAAATAATTGCTGATGAACTGTAAGTTCTGAGTCAATTTGGGAATGCTGGGTGACTTCACATGTTTGTATGACATTTCCGAGTTCAAATCGAAAATGTTTAGGTTGATTGACGATTCAAAGTCCCGTAAGAAGAAGAACTTGACTTGGGGCAAAATGGCGTACAAGATCTTTTTGAATGAGTTGTAGAATAAATAAGTTAGCAATTGCAACGGGGTGAATGTAGTTTTGTAGTCAATGTATTCGCTGGGGAACGATCGCGTCCATTTATACAAGATTTTGAAGAGCTCTTCTTGTTGGATATTCATATTGTCCAAGTTATTGGAGATGATGGGGTAATGAACTTTTATCAACAATTCGATAAATTCCAAGAGGTGCACCAACTTCAAATCGACCATTTCCGCCGGTTCTACTTGTGCTTGCACCACCAGGTAAAACTGGGTTAGTATGATCTGAAATTCCTGCACCACTTCGATGTTGTAGCTGGGCAAGTAGATGGTGCGCAAGCAATCTTTGACCAAATGCAATTGTATGGGAATGAATTTCTGGTTAGGTTTCGACTGGTACTGCAACACTGAAAATAAACCATCGCGGAAGCAATTGACGCTGGCCAACGTGGCGTCGTGGTGGTATATTGAGAGCAAGAGCAACACATACGACACTTGCGCCGACACGTCGGGATCGTTACCTAATAGTTTCGACAAGTCGTGGATGATGTGGTTGAAGTAGTTGATGCTGGTGATTTCCAAGCTGGTTTTCAATTTCTTGTTGGCATTGACCTTTTTGATGGTGCTTGCGTGCTGGTGCTGGCGCGACCACCCGGCGTGGGTGGTGGTGGTGTTGGTGAATTTGGCGCAGCACAAGTAATTAGTTGTCAATGTCATCAAACAGTTGAAATATAATTTGGAGGTGGTACTGCGACACACTAATTGATTCAACCATGACAAGTATAACTGTTTGACTTGAGGTAGGGTTTGGCAGTTGTAGTGGATGAGGTTATGGTAGTAGGCAATATCGAACTCAAATTTGTCCGTGCCGGTAAACTGGAGGTGATTGAGTTTGGGAAATGAGTGGCGATGATTGGTATCCAAAATTGGTTGTTTGTGGGTATACTCGTGGTTCCAATCCAGTTGGTTCAACGAGTAGTACTTGGCCAAGCTCAAGTCGTGGTTGGCGCTCATGCTCAGGTTGTGACTAGTATTCAAATCGTTTAGCGAGTAACCGCGGGTCATATGCAGCAAGTCCAAGTCCCAGTTTATCCACGAGTCATCAAACAAGTGGTGGTGTCCCACAAAGTCATAGTTTACGTCATAGTTGGTGAAGTTTGGTTCTGAGGTTGGCATATCATCAGCACCGATGGTTGATAAGCCCGAAGTTATGGAGACGTTTGAGTCTAAGGGCGACTCCCAGCGCCCCGATGACGAGATGTTTGTCAATGAAGACCGCGAACCCATGGCCAAGCCTGAACCCAAGTTCAAGTCCAAGTCCAACCCAGAACAGCTACGACTGGCGAACGTGCGACCGGTGTGATTGTCGCCATAAAAAAACCCACTTCCACTAGCGTTGGCGTGCGACTGGTCGCTTCCCAACCCAGTCAACCCAGTCAACCCAGTCAGCCCATCTTGTTTTCCCAATCCACTGTTGAACGGCTTCACCAAATCAGCACCAGCACCATACCCAGCAGACACTGGTTCCACCTCCTTTGGAAGTTTAAACAAGTGTTCACTTTCCACCTCCTTTGGAAGTTTAAACAAGTGTTCACTTTCCAACTCCTTTGGAAGCTTAAACAATTGTTCAGTTTCACTTTTATCGAATAGGGTAGCCACTGTCGGTATATCTTGTACTGTCGTGTGTGGCCCATCTCGCTTGGCGCGCAGTGTCGGTGCGGCAGTTGCACACGATCTGGCGTGCGTGGCGCCAGGAACCGAATCGCGGGGCTTGGTGTAATCATTAGCATTCGTTTTATATTGGTTAAACTTATCCAATTCTTGTTGGTTCCAATTCAAATATCCACATTTCTGTTTATGCTTGATACAATTGCCACATTGGGGCAATTCTTCTGTACACTTGATTCTCCTACGTTTGCAATTGGGACACCCCCATTTGGAGTTTTTATGTTTTCTTCGTCCTCGTTTCGGGGTCATTTTGTGTGTAGACTTTTTGTAGGTGGGTAAGTTGGTGGTGGTGGTTGTAGTGTATTATATAAACCTCAAGGTGCACGCGCGCCGGGGGATGTTCATATTATTTACGAATTAACATGATCAGGTATTAATAGAAAATAATGGGCGAAAAATTAAAAATCGCATGTATAGAAACTGTAACTGCTCATCTAAAGCGGTGTATTGTGTAAGGAAACGCCGTATCAAATAAGCGATGCTGCAGTGTCGTATCGATCACGACAATTGTACCTTATCAATGCCGTTAAACTCAATTGACACCCTCAATTGGCGAAGCCGATTGAGTGACAGAGTGATGGTTGAGTGAAGATGGCAAAGTTGGTGGGTATACTCAATTGGCTTTGTCAATTGAGTGATGGTAAAGTATCAATCGAGTATCCAATCGAGTATCCACTTGAGTATAATTGAGTACTGGCTACACCACCAGACTTCCCTTCCCTTCAGTTCTCATTATCACTTCTGTATATCTTCTTCCCTGGCTCTGCTCTATTCAATGACTCAACGTACGATACCCATCCACTGGCTCACTGATTGATTGTTCCATCGGGGCTTGGCCCCATGATCCGGAACTTAACCTGCGAGTGACTAGTCAATCGTTAGTTCTGAAAACGGCAGGGAAGAGAATGGTATATGGTGAACTGATGTCATGGGAACGTTTATACTTTTGAGTCATCGAGGGTTTAGAGTTTAGTTACACCACAAGTATACCACGCAGTGGTATAACTGTTGTTGGTAAGAGCACACACACTCATCATACCTCACACTAAGTACCAATTGGTGTCATTAACTAACCCTTGATACATTTTATCATTACTCAACCAGTTCATACTTCATTCTGGTGATGCTCCGTCGGTGTGCCTGCAGTGGCTGGGTGCGGCTGGGGATAGTCATTGAGAAATGGGAAACCCAAAAGAACAACCACCACATGCCTTCTACCGTCAGCTAAATCATCAAAGCAAAAAAAAAAAAAAAACACCACTGCACTGGCTGCGTTGCGGTGTCGCCGCGGTCCAAACAAAAAAAAAAAAAAAATCATTTGGTACTGACACTGCGCCATGCCCTGAAATAGGTAAAGCTTACTAAGCGCTAATGCACTAATCCAGCCATAGAGTTTGACCACCACCAATAAATAACGTCACATTTCACCAACCAGTTGGGAAAAAAAATTGGTAAGTGATAGGAAATGGAGAGTGGAATTAAGAGTGGAATTAAGACTGGCATCAGCAATCATTAATGAGTAGTAGTCAGGATTGCTGGATTGAACGAGAAAGTAATATAAAAACTAGTGAAATTGAAAGTAAAGTCTTCTTTCGTTAGTATCTACCAGCGTAACAGTACTTGTAAACAAGTACAAAATAGACACAACCATATATTGTACGTTTGGTTCGTCTGCTCTTATCCTATGCCTACACTTTACCATTGTATGGTATGAATGTACTTTCCTCCTTGATTGGTTATCAATCTTCCGACATTCCTGCAGAGTGTACTTGAAGGTTGCTTTGTCAATACTTCGGAGTACTTGCTACGGCTTCTGAACTAGGTCGCCGTTTCACAAAAGACACCACAATTCACGCTACTCCACTCAGATGCCGTCTAGTCTGAACCCTGGCCATTTATTGTTACCCAAGCGTCAAGGCTTTCAGCCCCACACGTCAATGCCGCATTGATAGATAACCGGTTTAGCCCTATATTTAGCATAAAATATGGTAGCGCTGGTATGGGGAAGTGAGGAGGGTTTTTTTAGGTTCAAACCTTGTACACGTATGATTACCAATGGGTTTTTTTATAATCGCCGTCCCAGATCTAGGTTTGGGTTATAACCGTTAGTAACTGTACTATTAATAATTACAAGAAAATATGCAAACATACTTTTATGGGTTATATTAGTTACAAAACATGCCATCGTAACCAGGTATGTAACTCTAAATGCAATCACCACAAAACTGGCAAATGATCTTGCCATGGATTGTAAAAGACAAAAACCTACCCTACCCTAACCATTGGCCCAGTCCAACACTTTCAAACTCACGACAACAATGAATATCGTCGACGGTAAGGTCAACACCACATACCCCCAAAACAACACCCCCATCATCTCTTGCTGGTATATATTGTTGATCTGGGTGATCTGCGATAATTGTATCGCCGGAGGACTGATGGTCAAGATAAACGCCACAATCAAAAATATCGGGTCGTCCAAAATACTCGAGTTGATAAACTTGACACAGCAGGCAATTATGGGTAGCAATATCATGCTCGGCAATATCATCCGCGACAAAAGCGAGGCTATAATGATCTGGTGGTAATGCTGCGACTTGGGGGGTAAATCATCAGAAGGGTACAAATTCGACCCCAACACAATCAAAATTAACGGAATCGACACCGCCGATAATTGAATTATCGCCTTGGTAAGCGTGTTGGTGATGAAACCACCGCTGAAAAATACATCCTTCAATCGCGTCGAGGCAATCACAAGCGATACAAGCATCGCGTATAAGGGCGGGTTCATCCAGTTCAAAAAAACCCGAATGGGCTTATAATTGGTGATCTTTTGCCATTTGGTGGGCTCGGGTTTCGATAAATCGTACCCTTTCAAAGTGGACAAACTGGAAATATTGGTATTCGAAGAATAGTTGGACCCAAACTTAGCCTGGGTCGAGACCTTGACCTTATTTTTGCCAACATCGTCATCTTCATCGTTTTGGTCCGGTTCATTTTCGTGAATTTGATCGCGATTCTCATCGTCGCCCAGTTCGTCATCGCGGTACTTGACAGCGCCATAGCCTTTGGGTCCCGCCCCATTGAGCGCGGTTCCATCGGAGTCGTCGTCGACACCAATGTGCACTTCGACGCCATAAATCTCCTCCACTGATCGTTTTTTAAGCAATTTGTTATACCCCCAAGACCATCTTAGCACTTGTCCCAACTGCTGGAAGATCAACAAGTACAAAATCCCTCTACTGGCGATTTTATCGGAGTTGTCGTCAGTGATTTTATCCCAAAGTAGTACTGTGGGCAATGAGTAAGCCAAACTCATAGTTAGACTCACGGGTAAACTGTTTGAGTTCCCAAACACCGCCATGGCAGTGACGAAATTGGTTTCAGGCACGTTCAAGCCAAA
Organism: Suzukiozyma glaebosa; assembly: GCA_030564305.1. Taxonomy (NCBI): domain Eukaryota; kingdom Fungi; phylum Ascomycota; class Pichiomycetes; order Serinales; family Debaryomycetaceae; genus Suzukiozyma; species Suzukiozyma glaebosa. Next base: position 99,028 of record JAJLUT010000009.1, read on the forward strand.
TAGTGAGCTCATGACGTAGGAGCACACGAACGAGATTGAGGTTGATAGTATGTAGAACAAGGGGATTATGACCAAGTCCTTCAATTTGCCCACCAGCAAGCTAGGAGCTAGTTTGCTGAACACCAAGCATGGGGTGAAGATGTCGACGTTTAGTTGGGATAATAATTTTTGACCTGTCGAGGTGATGAGTTTAGATTTCGCCGAATAAAACCCCACAAAACATATTATGACGACCTCAAATACAATTTCGAATGTGATGAAACTGATCGACTTGAACGAAATACCCATAAAACACAAAAAAAAAAGTTGATTGGAATCGCCATCATTGATTATTTCAGTTTCAATTTATATAGTCGCACTCCTTATCGGAATAAACTTTTGCACTGTGGCAATAGCAACAATGCCCAAATAACTATGGATATATCGTGATCTACTCTAGTGGATGGAGCACAGATCGCATATATTGGTTGCGACTACATGGTTCCAACTACACTTGTTCAGGCTTTTGTTCTTCTAAATCTCTTTCTGGTTCCCATCCCACGTGTGGGCTTAACCCAAGCGCGATAATTTGCACTACCCAGTTAATGGTGGCGGAGAACAAATGATGGTGGTATTCCGAATGGAAGCAGCGAGAATGTGCTCGCTCACAATGACAATTCCACTGCCCACCTCACCCGACCCCTCAATTTCTTGTTTGTTATGATTTGTTTGTTTTCGTTTCTTATCAAAGTCTATTTAGTCGGAGTTTGTTTTTTGGGCTTAGATAAGGTTGGGGGTTCGATCTGATTGTTGGTGTAAGTGGAGACAGAGGGGATGTTATTGTTGAATGGGAGAAATACGAGATGTAGAGAGTTAACTGTAGGAGATGTAGTTGGAAGTGTAGAGATCTGGGATACTTTCATCGCCTACGTCATTGACGTGAGCGAAGGATCTTAATTGGTGCGAAGACACTAAAGTAGGCATATGGCCGATCTGGTGAAGAAAATGAATTACAACTAATGAAACATGGATATGGCTAGAGACCAGGGATAACAGGACTACTTATAGTCGCCAGTTGTGTATGTCAAGCTTCAATGAAAATCATTGCGATGAGAGTGGCTTGGATGAATTTAGATGTCAAACATACATAATAAGATCGTACGCAGAAGCCACAGTAAGAAAAGACTGCTTCGTAGGACTCTAGGTATACTTGAGTCGTGGGGAGATTGTACAAAATGGATAATAGCATTGCATGTTCCAGATTGGACAAATGACATAATTATTGTGAGATTCCAGTCATCTAAAGCAAACAAGGCTTTTTGCTTAGTTTAGAGTAATGGTATCGCCGTTAGTTATGGTGCTTGAAGCAATTGAAAGTAGTTAGAAATATCCACGTACAATAAATTTTAGAAATTCTATTGATAATATCAAGTTTTGATAACTTTATTGGCCAGTGACATGTCCAAATATTGTAGATGGGAAAATTGAAGTCGTTCAACATATAGTTCAAAAAAATACGTTTATATCATTATAGTTCATAACAAACACTGCTTGACAGGATTATTGATCAGAGAGAACAGTTGACTGAAGGTAACCTCGATAAAATTGGCCTATAGCAGCTCTCACTTTTGAATGGTAAAGTTGAAACTTGAGAGTAGTCAGAGAAAATAAAAATGATTGTCAGAGATCAAACAAGAGCTTTTAGATGTATACGCTTAGAAATGACGTGGAAAAGATAGGAGTTGGTGAGGTTAGATAATCAATAATGAAGTATATAGTTTGCGTAGCAAAATGCTGGGTCCTACCCTTGGTTGGAGAAGAGGGAGCCTAGAAATATGCTGAGTCATACCCTATTCGAAAAAGAGGGAACGTCAATGCCACTGAGATCACCGATGCTCAATATCTCTGTTCTCCATATTTTTCAATGATTCACATCAAAAACAACTATATGGGTAATGGTGCTCTTGGTAGTAATATTCCAGTGTTGACTTGGTCGATCAAACTAATACCAATCAACAGAGTTCAAATTAAGAAGTCAACACGAACACTCTCAAAGTTGACTATCTCTGGCCATAGATACAGTCCAACTCAAGTAAAACCTGAGGTCATCTTCATCCAGGCGCCAGTTGCATACATTAAATCCGCCGTGATGGTCGGGACCGAGTTGCTCCCAGGCAATAAAACTGTGAAAGGTGACGTCCAGTGTCGGTGATATCTAACCAGTCATCATTTTTTGGTTTAGGACTTGCCTTCTTTGTTCCAATTACTATTAATAAGTTATGCTCTACACGATGTCACTATTCTAGGCTACGCCTAGAATTCAGTGACGCCTAGCCAAGTCATCCACGCCCGGTGTATCGTCATCGTTTCATTACTTAACGCCATGTTGGTGATGACTAAAGCGTAGTTAATAATAGGCACCTTCTCTTTGTTCGATTCATCGGCCCGTCCCAATGCAACCATTCACCCGCGTTAAATCCGCCGTTTTGTGTCATTTGCAGCCCTGGTCTCAAATGCCGATTCCCCGGTTCTAGAACTCAAGTAAACCCATCGGATCCGATTAACCCACTGGGATTACATGGTTGGAACCAACACTATGGCTACATCTATGTGACTATATCATTCTCATGCTTTTACATTTTCCAATACAACGGTTACAGTGCATATTGATCAATAGACGCCGATCGTGAAAAGCAACAAATAATCCGAGACTTGCCACAAAGCCATTAGTCACTTCCTCCTACCGAGGGAGACCATCGGAAAAATATTTGCGGAGTCCAGACCCTGAGAATTTGTTTATAAACAGCACTAATCGTCGAATCTTGCAATCAATCAATCAAACAAATAGATAAATACATTACCATGCAACAAAACTTATACAAATCTACTGTGAACCAATTACAAAAAGTGTCGTTGGTGACGATATGGACAGTCCACCTTACGGTGATGATGTCGTTGGTGTACTGGTTTGTGTTATAGTACAGATACAACAGTAATGATTGGTTTAATGAATAGTTTAATAATAATAATGATTGGTTTATGAAGGTTAATATAATGATAGATTTAATATATGTTTACAAAAAAGATGGTGTAGTATAAAGTGATGGCCAGTAAAATAAACTCCCTTATATTCAAATCAGGTATTTGAACAACACGCAGAGTGGAATGGGTCTTCAGGCTAATGGATATGTTAACAAAAACATCTTCATAGCAATTTAGGTGTCTATGGTTAGAATATTGCAATCAAATACAATGAAATTGTACCAAATCTGCCACCATAGATTTGGAGACTAAAAGCAACTTGTCCAGACCCACCATGTGACTGATTCTATTCTTATCTTTACTTTCCCATTTTTGCTTCGCTGCGGCTCGCTTAAGTGTTACCGATAACTGGTGCCAGTTCTAGACTCACAAATGAGAAACGGCTGAAACCAAAAGAAAATCACATGTTGCACCAAGGCACACAACCTTCCTAAACCTATTTAAATTCAAAAGGACCATACACATTTTATTGATCCTGATTATATAGCCATGATTTACAAACTATCAGTGCTGTTGTTGTTGGGCTTTCACTTGGTAGTGGACTTGCTCTCAACCGGATGGGACTTGAACCAGGTGAAGGAGTTTACCACAGTGGTGGCTAACTTTAACAAGGTCGACATGAATAATGTGTACTAAATGGGAATATAGAGCTGGGATTTGATAGAGTATAATATTAATATAAATTAGGGTCAACACCAAAAATGTAGAGTAGATGGGCAGTTTGTGGTGTAATTCACCCAGCTACACTAGAACAACAACCACAACACCACGATATACTAGCACGTAAGTAATAACCGTTTCGCCTGGTTTCACTTGGGTGTTCAGGTACAAATTAACGTTAGTGTGGACCCATTGCTCTGGACCCTGTCAAGTAGCGGTGTTAGCATGTGCCGAAAAGGTTGCATAACAGGGTAGGCAATGTGGCGAGTGGTTGCATGGTGGACAAAATAGTTCAAGACCACAGTTAAACCTTCTTGACTATCACCGACAATCACATTCCACGTTTGGTGGGTGAAATGTTGGGCTCCCACAGTAACAAAAATTCAACAGTGCGGAATTTATGTGGTGCAACCACCGTATTATGTTGATACATTACAACTCTCGCAATGTTATAGACAAACATGTAACCAAACAGGTATACTGTGTCCACAGTTTATGTTCACTCTGCAACAATTGATCATTGGGTTTTTAGTGTTGGCGATTACCACCCACGCGATATAACCAGGCTGGATCAGTTTGTTGGTGCACAACAATGGGCAAAAACATGTGCTGGATTTTTTTTCGCAGCCAGTTCACATTGCCTAATTAGGAATGTGGTACTAGTTTGATATCGAAGTAAAATAGGTGACAAATGTGAAGGGTAGTAGTCTGAGAAATCCTCGTTGTTAACTCTTTAGAAACCACTGCCTCCACAGCCGCTGGCAATATACACCGACTTGCCTGGGTCTGTGTGACCGTGCCCCAAAAACACAGCTCGTCCGTTTACACTAGTGGCAAAGTCTTGCTCACTGGTTGCAGTGTCTATCTTGCGCTCAGGACCAATGCAACACAATCCCGCTTGTGAATAGTAGAGCCCCGAGCACTCGGCGAGAATGGGGGCGTGTGGCGGGTCAATGAATGTATCGCCGTTGCTCCACACCACAGTGTCACATTCGTCGTGCTTCCACGGTAAAGATTTACCCAGGTACTTTTTGTGCAACAGTTCGCGTTTGGCACTAGCGGTGGAGGTGGGTAACTCAATGGAAGGATGGAAACTAGTATGGCCTATTTGGGAAGTACTATTGGCTCCTGCCTCCAATTTGGACTTGGATTTGGACCCCAACCTCCTGAAAATCGAGCCAGTCGATGACTTGGTGGCGGAAGCACAATACCAACAACTGCATTTACAATACTCGGCTTTGAATTGGGCCTGGTACATTTTTTTGGTTAGGGCAAAATTGGTGTCCAAAACCACCAGATCGACTTTATCTTCGTGGTCAATCACCCCGGTCTCGGGACCAAAATGATGGAAGTAGAAATACTGGCTTAGCTGGTGGGTGTGCCAGATTAAGTCTATATCTAGCGTAGGCACCATCATAGTGGGGCTTTGGGTCACCATCAGCATAAACCGATCGTATCGCAATCTCGAATCGTTGACAGTTGCAAGCAAATTATCGGACAATAACCAACCAGATTGGTTGATCTTGTCCATGAACCGTTCCTGACGGATAACGCACCCCAACAAATCTTCGGATATACTCATCCCCTGTTTCACGGTCAAATGAATCAAACCCATCTGCAAGTAGTTTCTCAAAACCAATTTACTCTCGGACTTGTACACCCTGGATCGGAAACCAGTCGCAAACGTCGCCAATCGACTATTTTTGAAATTGTCATCGAGATTTATGGTGTCTCTCAAAATGGTTTTGATGCAAAAGCTGATGTTGAACGGGTCATTCATTGAAGGTGACAATGATGAAATCACTTCGGACCAATTCTTGACTACTCCGGGCAAACACTTGTTCGAGTTGACATCAGCATACAATTGGCGTTTTCTCAATTCATCATGGGTTACGATAGTGGAAAAAGGACACTTGCACACCGAGTCCGTCATCAAACAGCGGAAATCTCGATCGCCAAACCCGGTGTTGTCGTTGGTTGTCCACGGATAGTCATAAACCAAGGCCGACTGACACATTGGACAATATATACTAACCAACGGTTGAACCACATTGAAGTCACCTATAGAGTACACTAGATCTTGCGGGTCACTAGTGAACGTGCTAACAATATCATGATACTTCAGTTGAAGTTGTTTATTGGGTTTAAATTCAAAATGCTCGTCAATAGATTGATTAATCAATCTTAAAGGGAATGGGTAGCTTGAAAATTGAAGAAAATGCAATCGAACGAAATTGTCATAACAGGATTTGGGGTTCAATAGCAAGGTGTGCCAAACTATTATGATATCCAACGGCGGTAACCAGGTCTCAAATAGTCTCCCCCACTGTTGATGATTCACCTCGGCCTCGTAAACCAACTGGGACTCATTGGGTCCATCATAGTATTTGACGTGAGAAATCACTGTTTTACTAGCTTTGACGGGTCTGCTTGTAGCATCGGGGCTAGGATTTTCGGGTGTATTTCTCCCATAACCTCGAGGAAGTTTCTTACTCATATCATAGTACTTGTATAGCGCAGATACTAATATCAAAAACCGCCTAATAGCATTGGAAAGGAATATCGTCCACACTTTACTCTTGTGAGCGTCAGTTCCACTGGTACCAACAACCTTTTGTTTGTACACTTCTATTGCTTTTAGCAATTTCATATGAGCGACAACTTCAACCGTCGTTGGCGAGTGCGATGTTTTGTCAGTGAATGCATACACATGAGAAGCATAGTCACTGTCAAGTGCACTGTTGCTGATATCGGTATACCCCATCAATTGTCAAAGCCACTCAATTGCTTGTCTCGTATTTGTTGACAATGGCGCAATCGAATCTGGAGTGTATAATAGCTTAGGTGGTATTTGCAACCATAAGCCTCGGAAGGTTGGATGGTGGGGAGAGGGAATTTGGGACATGTTGCTGTTAATAAAGTATTCACAACATACCATGATTACACGATATCACATTCAGAAGTTAGAACGTTCATTTGTTACAATTCGGTTTGAGTATCTACTTACGAGATTGTTCATTCAGTCATCATTCCCATTCGCTGACGTGTAGTCTTTTTCGTAACACAACCTCATTCTCAGTTGTGGACAAGATACTGACATCACCATCTTCTAAATCTGGATTGGGGCTATTATACTCAACCATTGAAATATAATCACCTTCGAACCCAATCCATGGACCGTACAACGGATCGTTGAGCTCGGGAAACGTATAATCTGTAAACTGCTCACGTTCTTCGTCAAGCGTGCTCCGTCTCCTGCTTTTGCTTGCCATTGACTTGTGTTGAATTGGTTGAGAACTTGATTCATCCAAGAGGAACGATGATTCATCAATTGGACTGAAAACCTCGACGTCGTTTGAGTTGTGTCTCGTTCCAATACTGCTACCAACCAAGTTAATTTGGCTAGACGATTTGTTCGAATCGCTATCGCCGGGTGTGTCTCCAAACTCTTTTTCAAAATCATTGGGATTCAAAATCGCTTTCAACGCAATGAAATTACTCAAAGGTAAGTAATATTTATCGAAATTCCAACTGAAGACAAACGTGGCGAGGATCAAGGGAGAACAGAGTGCAGACAAGGTGAATGCTTTCTCTAGTGCCAAAGTTCCACACATAAAAAGTTGGAAAATGATCAAAGCTAGAATAATTCGTCTAAAAATCATGATCCACACCTTCCCCGTTGAATGAGGTGGATGAACAAAATTGTACACCAATTGATATTTGTAAACAATCAATCCCAAAACGAAATAGACAACACCAGAAACAACTATCTTCGTGTTCACGACTGAATATATCAAGATGATTATGAAAATCAAAAGATGCTGAGGCAACTGAATCCCAAAATCAAATATTTGTGGAGTGAAGTAGTAACTTCGATAATCTCGGGGAGTTCTCAAGAATATGCTCCTCAATAAAAACAACTTGCCAAATATATTCAAGATGAGGAAATCGCTTATCTGCAATAACTTCACGGGGAACATGGCCAAACCTTGTAATAGAATCAAGTTCACATAGAACAATGACAATTTTTTCAATGATTTTGCTAATTGATACGCAATTTTGGTGGTATCACTGATATACGAAAGATAGTCCCATATAGTACCCGTAACTATGAATACCAAAAACAAATTGAAAAAGATGTAAAAGAAGTTTTTTGATAATGTTGATAGTTCGATGTCACTGTTGGAAAAGTAACCTTGATGCTGAGACAAATATTGGTAAAAGTATGGCAAAAACACATTCAATAACGAAAACAACAAAGGTGGTAAGATACCAGTGACAAAGGTCGTCAATAATGCAGATTTAGCGATGAACTTTCCCAATGAGGGCCACAACTTGGTTATTGTTTTCAAATCCAATAATGTTGTCAATGGCGTAACCAAGAATATAATAAAACCGTAGGACAAGATAATAATCATGGTGATCATGTAGCTGTTGAATTTTTTGCGATAAAATGACAACTTGAAATTCTTCCACACAATGTCTTTTGGAGACGGTGCCAAGCTAACGATGAGTTTGTAAGCTCGAGGATCCAACACTGTTTGTGCAGCCATTTGTGCTGACGCCACTGAGTCCATAGTCACAAAAGCAGTTGCGACCGGCTTGAATTCTGGATACACTTTGTAGTTGATCACTGAAGTTTTAGAATCGAATTTTGATTTCCAATAGTTGATCTGATCGTCAACCGCTTGTAAGTCTATCGCCAATCGTTGAATTTTTGCTTGAACGTCTGGTTTCAACACCGTTAGATCGTGATTCAACAAACATTTTGGCTGCACTTGAGGCGTTTTGTACTGATTGTAGATATCGATATTCAAGTCAAAGTTTGACGCATAAAGAACTTCTAACTTGTTGATGATTGATTTCCTTTGCTTGAAGAGTATTTCTAGCGGCGACCAATCGTAGACAAACTTGATATCTTGCACTTTACCAATACCCAAGTCCTCCAAGTATTTTTTCAAGATGTTTGGATCGTTATGCTTCATTAGTTTGTAAGGTATGTTATCGATCCTGATAGTTCTATCGGTGATGGAGTCCTGGGATGCCAAATATTTCTGTCTTGTTTTCAAGACCTCGATAGTGTAACGATAAACGTAGTAGTAGACGATGATGCTAAAGACATAAGTCGAGAGCGCATAGATCCAAAGAATTTTCGGAAAATTCATGGTATAGTCTGGCGGCGGCTCGTCAAAAAAGTAGCTCAATAAGAACGATTGTTGGTCATCGTCGTTGTCGTCATCATTCCAGGCAAAATAGTATCGTGCTGGGGATAAGATGCCCACAGCAAACACGGAGATTGTCGCGAATATCTTCAAGCTCATTCTGAAGTATGTGATAAACACGTACGCGTCCAAGCCTGACAAGCTTAAGATATCCAAGTCATCCAATTTGTATATCACCTTGATCCAACCGAAATAGTCTTGGGGCAATTTCTTGAGGTTGTGGTTTGAGTTTCTGAGGGTTCTCACGGCATAGATATGGGGCCATCTATACCTCAAACAACAGAATAGTAACGAACAGAATATTCCTGTTATCGTACATATTGCTAATTGGGTACCAAAGATTCGTTGCTGCCCTCGCAAAGCGATAGGATCGGGAGTTGTATCGTTGAATGTATTCATATTACCATTAGCTATTCCAAAACTGTTCCTGCTGTCAAATCTTGTTTACCAGTCACTAGTCAAATTGATGTAGAAAGCAAACGTATGTCTATAAGAACCTGAGAATGCGATAGTTTAAGTGGTGACAACTATTTCAATGCGTCTGTCTGTAGCAAGCGAGTCGTGAATATCACTCTCGTGTTATCTTGCAATCCTTCAGTTGTTTGATTCCAACTTTCGTCTAGCCCGTATTGTGTTTGTGATTATCAGCTACGCGCGTAAACCATTGAAACCACGCTGAAAGTGCTACCGAAATAGGAAGTCTAGCCAAATTACAGAAATAAAACTCCACTGGACAAACAACCCAACTAAAGAGAATACTTTCTATCATTCCACTCCAAGATCACCTCCTTAGCAGCCTCAACCTGCTTGTTTAGAGGCTTTTAATTAGACTGCAAAAACCTTGATTCTCTGCAGGAATAAAAAACTTCTCATGGAGGAAAACGTCGTGAAAACTTGTTGATAGCACTAAAGTATACTATTGCCATGACGGACGCCTACGTGGTAGTAGACATAGCTACGACCTGTGACGAGACAGGATATGTGGGGAAGGACTCTATGGAGATTATAGAGATAAGCTGGGTGGTGATACTGGCCAGTACGTTGAAGCCCGTCAACACAGACTCGATTCTCATTAGACCAGTCAACACACCAATAACTCCGTACTGTACTCTCAAGTACGATATAAACTGGGAGTTGGTCAGATCTGCAGGGACTTTTAAAGAAGGGGTTGAAAAATTCACGTCGGTGTTGTCAAACTACGATTCGTTCTCGTTTGTCACCTACGATATCAATAAACTCAGGGTCCAGTTGATTAGAGAGGCCAGGGACAAGTCGGTTGAGTTGCCAGAGTACTTGAAGTACCCCCGAGTTTTTGAATTGGAAAAGGAAGTTGGCAAATGGAAAAAAGAACCCGTCCAAGGTTTGTCAACCATGTTGGCAGTTTTGAATGTCGACGATTCAGAGTTGATAAGAGCCGATGATCAAGAGAAAGACCAAGAAACATTGACAGAAACTAGAGCCAAGAAATACGTCAACTTATATTCGAGAATCTTGATTCAGTTGATCAAAAAATCGATCCCAGTTCAAGATTACCCCGACGTGTTGACCAAACCGTACGACTCAAAACAGGATATCAATGCATTTAAAGTGGAGAAATCCAAGATCCTTTACTTGGCTAATTTGCCTCACGATACTACGCAATCAGAGTTGGAATCATGGTTCACCCAGTATGGGGGAAGACCTATCGCGTTTTGGTGTGTTAAGGGCGACACTACTGGTGACTCAGCACCATCCAACAATGGTTATTCAAGTGGGAACAATAGCGGTAGCAACGGCATCATCAGCATCAACAATTCAAATTCAGGTGACTCCCCAAATTTGGATAGTTCTGAATTTAATCAAAAGAATGTATCGGGGTTTGCGGTGTTTGCCACCCACGAAGAAGCCATTGAAAGTTTATCAATGAATGGCCGTGTCTTGAACGATAAATCAGTCGAGGTTCAACCATCGTCGATCAAAATCTTAGACAATGCCTCGGACTTATTGACTCCATTCCCACCTTCAAAGAATAGACCAAGACCCGGTGATTGGACGTGTCCAAGCTGTGGTTTCAGTAATTTCCAAAGAAGAACTCATTGTTTCAGGTGTTCATTCCCAGCATCCTCAGCGGTGGCCATTCAGGAATCAATGTATTCAGGTAGAAGATCGGGCAACAATGGTTCAGCAAGCACCAATAATAACAACGGTAGCAACGCCAATAAAACCGCCAACAGTACCAACTCCAACATGTCCAATAATAGCTCCACAGATAAGTTGCCTTACAATATGAGCTCTGCTGGCGCGAATAGTCAGTATTACGAACAGTCTCCGATATACTCACAGTCCAACACCCCAAGTCACTATCAAAATAACCAAAACAATAATATGATGAACGGTGGCAACCAACACAATAATAACAACAATAATAACACTCGTGGGAACCATTATGGAAATAACGTACCATTCAGGGCTGGGGATTGGAAATGTGAGGTTTGCATGTACCATAATTTTGCAAAGAATTTGTGCTGTTTGAAGTGTTCGGCATCCAAACCAATAGTCAACATGTCGAACCAACAGAATGCCATGCATTCTGTCAACTCCACGGCTGCGGCCATTGCGGCTGCTACTGCAAGTGGTCAACCATTGAACTTGAATAACGGGTATCAGTTGGGGATTCAACAACCTCAACCACATCATGTATATAATCAGCAAGGTCAACGAAAGACTAGTAACAATAATAGTGCCAAGTATCAATATCAGCAGCAGCAACAACAACAGCAGCAGCACCAACAAAATCAGCAGAATCAACAAAACCAACAAGCAAATCAACTGCAAAGTCAATATTCCAAAAATATCAACTACAATGGGAGTTCCAATGGCAATTCCCAACAACAGTTACAACAACATTATTCAATGTTGGTGTCACAACAACCAAACCAAGTCAAGTTCCTGCAATCTGCGCAGAACTCGCCTGGATTGTATCCACACTTCAGTAATCAAGGCCAATACTCCAAACAGTCCACACCAAATTCAACTGGTATTGCCAATGATTCGACTGCATCGATTGATTCAAATATCCAATTGAATCCGTCATTCAACATGTTAACTGGACAAATAGGTAGTTTGAATTTGAATCAACAATAAGTGTAACCATTATCGTGTTTTTCATTAGCATTGGTTTTAAAGCATAGGGACGTATCATATAGATTAATTTATGTTCAAAAGGAGGGATGGTATTTCGTTAAAATTGATTTTGTATAAATAATAGCAAAGACTAGAGAGAGATTCACAAGAGTGTAAGGTTTATAGTGCCAGTTTGTCGAGTTCAATAGTGTTGCCTGCCTTTCAATTTGGTTCTGAGTGGAAATTCCAACGCGAAAGCCACGTAGAAACAAAAGTGAAAATCGTGAAATTTACCATCAACACCGTTAAAACGTCATGACCAGCAATAAATACTCAGTTATCTTGCCCACATACAACGAGAGAAAGAACTTGCCCATCTTGATTTATTTGTTGGCCAAAACTTTCAAGGAAAACAACATAGATTGGGAAGTAATCATTGTTGACGATGCTTCGCCAGATGGTACTCAAGAAATAGCTAAACAATTGATAGACGTGTTTGGCGCAGACCGTATTCAATTGAGAGCTAGAGCTGGTAAGTTAGGTTTGGGAACTGCTTATATTCATGGATTACAATACGTTACAGGTAACTTTGTCATCATCATGGATGCCGATTTCTCCCACCATCCCGAAGCTATTCCAGAATTGATTGCCAAACAGAAACAAGGTGATTACGACATTGTCACTGGTACTAGATATGCTGGCAATGGTGGTGTGTATGGTTGGGACTTGAAGCGAAAATTGGTTAGTCGTGGTGCCAACTTCTTGGCTGCCACAGTGTTGAGACCTAACGTGTCCGACTTGACTGGTTCTTTCAGATTGTACAAGAAGGAAGCTTTGACCAGAATCATAGAAGCTACCAAATCGAAAGGATATGTGTTCCAAATGGAAATGATGGTGAGAGCTAGATCGTTTGGCATGAATATTGGCGAAGTCCCTATCAATTTTGTCGACAGATTGTACGGAGAATCAAAGTTGGGTGGTGACGAAATTGTTGGATACTTAAAAGGTGTCTGGACCTTGTTTGTTAGTGTTTGAGTACATACACTTGAATAATTCCATTGAAACCCCCACAAAAAGAAAGAATTGGTTCCTAGATAAACTGAATTATCGTTCATACGTTTATCTGTCTATGTATAATAATTATCAGTAGTATGCCAATGTAGAGCTTGTGTCAGCGTAGTATCAATTCACGATTCGAACCAGTTTCACGCAATTTGAAAAATCTGAAAATTGGTTTTGGTGAAGTCAACCACAGCAATACATGGCTAAAGATACTTACTTGAAGAAGATCCTAGGAGAGGACACGTACGACAGGGTGCGTACGTCGAAGATCTTGATGGTGGGAGCTGGAGGAATCGGTTGTGAATTGTTGAAAGATTTAATGTTGACAGGATACGGCGAAATACATATAGTTGATTTAGATACAATCACATTATCGAATTTAAACAGACAATTCTTGTTTCGAAAGAAAGACATTGATCAGTCTAAGTCGACAACAATAGCCCAAGCGGTGCAGAGCTTCAACTACTTCAACACAAAGTTGGTACCGCATCATGGTAACATTATGGATACAAAACAGTTCCCCATGTCGTGGTGGTCTCAATTCAACTGCATATTCAACGCCTTGGACAACCTAGAAGCTAGGCGATACGTGAACAAATTGTCCTTGTTTTTGAAAAAACCATTGATGGAATCGGGCACTACTGGCTTCGAGGGCCAGGTACAACCTATATACCCTTATGCTAGTGAATGTTTCGATTGCCAAGAGAAAACCACCCCCAAAACGTTTCCCGTTTGTACTATAAGATCAACCCCTTCACAACCAATTCATTGTATCACTTGGGCCAAGGAATACTTATTTCATCAATTGTTTGATGAACTAGATGACAGTGTTAACGAGCGAGAAATGATCCAAAACGCCAGTGATGATCAACAGGAAGTAGACAATCTAGTTACGGGAGCAAACGAGTTGATTGAGTTGAGAAACATTGCCCACTCAGGCAATTCACTAAAGTTCACCACTGAATTGGTCAACAAGATTTTCAAGAAAGATATAGAGCGATTATTGTTGATTGAGTCATTATGGAAAACGCGAACGAAACCCGTACCGTTGGATATCAATGAGTACGAAGATGATGTAAGTAAGATCTTCCAAACTAAAAATAACAATGTGGTCGAACAAGATACTCGAGTATGGTCAATCGTTGAGAATTTATACGTTTTGATAAAATCATGCCAGTCGTTACAGAAAAGAATCGAGAATGGGGAAACTATAATTAAGTTCGACAAAGACGACGAAGACACGTTAAACTTTGTCAGTTCATCGTCAAATATTCGATCCTACATTTTTCAAATCGAATTGAAATCCGAGTTCGATATCAAAGAGATAGCTGGAAATATCATACCAGCAATAGCGACCACAAACGCCATAGTGTCGGGATTTTCATGTTTATGTGGCACCCAATATTTCAGGCAACAGGATGGGGCCAACTTCAGCAGTATCACCGCTGAATCTTCTACTATTTTTATCAGCATAAAACCCAATAAATATATTACAGCTGCTAAACTAGTGGAGCCCAACCCCAGGTGCGCCAGCTCGTCTCTATTATCTCGAGGAATATTAGAAATCACCGCCAGCGACCTCGACGAAAGTTTACAATGGTTTGTTAACAATGTGCTAGAAACATACGAGTACGAAGACGAAGCTGTTTCTATCCAGTTGGACAAATCCAAGTTGGTGTATGACATTGATTTTGATGACAACTTGCAAACAAAACTATCTACACTTGGGTTCAAGGACGGGGGAATAGTATTGATTCAAGATGATAATGATATATTGGAGAACCTCGAGCTCTATATTACCTTGGCACCAGAAACCAAGTTTCCTCGATTGAAGTTGAGAGACAAGAAAACCTTCCCCACGGAATCAACAGAAAATGGAGTAGAGCAGTTGGAAAACAGCCATGATCCAATCATGATTGAAGAAGATCATGAGTTAGTTGAAGTCGAAGAGCCAACCCCCAAGAAACGTAGGTTAAATTGAGTAGCATTCGAATGGTACCTGGTTTGTATATAACAATCGTAACTTTTGAGAATTCACCACTGAGAGAAATCAAGGATTTGCCCAAGTATTCTGGCGATTTTCTTTTCCTTTCAATTGACTTGAATAATACTGAACTATAACATGTCCTGGCAAGCGTACACTGACAATTTAGTTGCCACTGGTAAACTAGACAAAGCAGCTTTATATTCGAAAGCTGGCGATTCCTTATGGGCTCAATCAGGAGACTTCCAATTGCAACCACAAGAGATCACTGCCATTGCCAAAGGGTATGACGATGCCTCGGAATTACAAGCTCATGGGTTACATGCTCTTGGCCAGAAGTATTTCTTATTGAGAGCTGACAACAGATCTATCTATGGGAAACACGAGGCTGAAGGTTTGGTTGCTGTGAGAACGACACAAGCAATCATTTTGGCTCACTACCCAGAAGGCGTTCAAGCTGGTGAAGCAGCAACTATCGTCGAGAAGTTGGCTGATTACTTGATCCAAACTGGTTACTAGATCGTATTGACTTGGGTCTACTTACTTGAATGTACGAACAAAGAATGAATACGTGAATGTGCAAAACTTGTAGAATTGATATTTATTTATAATATTAGACGAAAACCAATCTCGTCACATAAAACTCATTGTATAGTATATATCTATCGAGAAATTGAACATGCACATTTAGTATAAGCGGTTGCTACTAGTTCAATTGCACGTAATTTCCGGGGAACACTCCAGTTTGGCCATTGAATTTTCCGGTCCACCAACCGTTGGTGTCGTCGGTTTTTTGGACAATCTCAATCACGGCCCCGGCAGTGAACGATAAATCACCTTGCGCTTGCGCGGCGTAGTCGTATAAGGCAGTACAGGTTTGCACCGCCGCCTGGGGTGGAGCGCCGCCATAACTTGGAGGAGGACTGACTAAACCCGGAGCACCACCTACTGGCGCACCTGGAGCACCCACTGCAGCTGCAGGGGTTTCATATCCAGTTGGAGCTGGAGATTGGTAGCCACCAGAAACTGGGGTTTGTGGTTGGCCGTATGCGCCATAAGGAGACGCAGCACCAGGACCGGCTGCTGTCTTGTTGTCGCCGTATCCACCATAAGGAGCAGCAACACCTGGGCCCGCCGCAGTTTTGTTATCACCATATTGTTGAGCTTGGTAGCCCGCGGGGTTATATGCTGGCAATTGATCTGACTGACCTGGTTGCGGTTGGCCATAGGCACCATAGGTCCCATATGATGGCGTTGTTGATGCGCTGGGACTGAGTTCTCCCCCCTGGCCCAACTGGTGTCTTCTTCTCGTCATTTCCAACTTATTTTTAGCATGGCCAACTTTGAAATGAGTGATACCAATGGCATCTGTCTGTTCTTCAATGTTGCCTCGTTTGAAATGGTATGCCTCGACGATATCTGAGTTCAAATCAAAGTAGGGGATCTTCAATTCTTCCATGGCGGTGTACAATGTGTAAAAAATGTTCAACTGCATGTAGTAGAAACTGACAAACAAGGGTTTGATAAAGTCTGATTGCATTTGGAACAAAATTGGCAATTCTTGCTTCAACATATCGTTGTAGTAGTCGTATTCTTGTTGCGCCACCTCGACGTCGGCTTCGGCGCTGTACATTCTCTCCTCGTCTTTGGTGGTTCTTTCCTTTTTGGTTTCGTACTTGGTGTAGTTCCTCTTGTGACGGTCCAAATCCACCTGTTTGTGATCTCGTTTGACTGACATTTTCCGAATGCTCTGAATCACTTTCAACAATTCTTGTGCTGGCTCGACAATACGCTTCTCAATCAACTCCAAGTCTGGTTTCAACGTTTCCTTCAACTGCTTGACCACTTCCTGGTAACTTTCAGATGCCTTGATCCCTTCGGGGTTATCTTCTTGCACGGTTGAGTTTGGGTCGGACAACCGGCCACTTATAGGCTTGTAGATCTCAGCAATTGCCTTGGAGAAATCAATCTGGTTATCCAATATCCCATTCACAGCGCCAAAGTACCTCTTGGACTCGTCAGACAACTTCTTGGTCTCCATTTCCAATTCCTTGAACCTACGTTCAGCATCCTGGTACACTGCATCGGTGGTCACGTCTCCCATGTTGAATTTCTGGCGAAAGTTCTGGGGTGTACGCACCAACGTCTTTTTTAACCCTTTGAACGACATCCTTTCCTAGTATGCTCAGTCAATTGCTTGGGGGTCACTGGTTCACGTTTCCCCTGGCTCTGAAACTTGGCTTTAGAATTGCGGTTTCCTGAGGTCGTGGCAAATGGCGAAAAAAAAACCTACTACTTTCAAAAAAGTTGGATAACCACAAATAAATTTTGCAGCCAATGGGAACCCCAGCGGGTAAAGTCAATTGAAGGATAAACTATGATCTCAGGGTATACATTAGTGTATACTGTTAACAGACTACTATTTCAGTTGGTTACTTTATTTTGGTTGGTGTTATTCATGGTCCTACGTTGGCATTGGCGGTTGACCATTGTCAATTTGACCACATTATTTCATTTCTTGACGTTTGTCAACAGTCCATTACGGTTATTTAGGTTTGTTAGTAACACTTTCAAAAGTGACAATGACGATGAAATTGTGACTTCGGATAACGACAGTGAAATGTCTATGGAAACCACCAATGTAGGCTGGCGAGTTTTCCAAAAACTTGAATTGGATAACTATGGGCAGTTGATGGTGCAGATACAATTAGATGTGGTGAATTTGCCTGAGTTTCAGCACTACTTGTTTGACCGGTACATTGCCCATGCTCCATTGTGTGTGTTTAAAAAATTCAAACCAAGCGCCCATTCGGGCTATAGTTTCAACGGCGTGAGTTTGACCAGGTACGAAGGGTACCGCGAGTACTGGCAACAAAAGCAACACCAACACCAGCAATTGGAGTTGGTCAACAACACATCGAGCGCAAGTTCAGTCGTCTCTAACTGGAGTATCAAAAAGCGTAAGCGGAAACTGGACAAGGGGTTCCGTGTGACCAAATCCAGCAAGCCATTAGCACCCGCCAAATCCAGAGTGTGCCAGTCTTTACCAACAAAACCCCGTCTCCAGCGACGCAACCCCAGAATCACCACCAATTTAGTCGATGCCCAAAGGAAAATCACTAACCTAATAGAACTTGATCCCAAGCTGACGCTTGTGGGACAAGAACAAGCGGTTAACGACAAGTTGTTGCAACTACCTCGTCAAGATGAAATCTTGACCAGTCGCGCCCCAAAACCCCCTTTATTCACGCCAGCACCCCCGCCCACGCGAGAAGTGGCAAATGCAATCACACAACCACCAGTGTTATCGCCCAAAGTCAAGTTCAGCAACAAGTGGAACCAGATCATCAAGCAGGATAAGTTTCGAAGTAAGAATTTGCTGGTTCCTATGGACACTCGACAAATTTTCAGCACCAACAACAAGAAACTCCGTGAGATTAGCATCAAGTTGCCCAATAACCAATCGACACAGCTTCGATTAAAGATTGTTAAAAAACAATCCGAGTCGCAGTTGACGTTGATCAAATCGGTCGATATTGGTGATTGGGAGTACATTAGCCAAGTCACCCAAGCCATCGCCAAAGTTCTACCCAAACCCGGTTATGACGATGGATCGTTGGCGCCAATAGTATTACGTTTGTCGTGGCACTGCTGTGCCACTTATGACAAAGCCACTGGTGTAGGTGGCTCCAACGGGGCCACCATGCGATTCTTGCCCGAAATGATTGACGAAGGCAATACCGGGTTGGACATTGCTCGTGCTGCTCTTGAACCCGTGAAACACCAATTCCCCCGTATCACCTACTCGGACTTGTGGACACTTGCTGGTAAAGTTGCCATTGAATCTATGGGAGGACCCGAAATTGCCTGGAAATGTGGTAGATTCGATTGTGCCGATAACAAGTATGTGCCCCCCACAGGCAACTTACCATTTGCCGATAAGGATGCCCACCATATTCGTACTACGTTTGAGCGCATGGGGTTCAACGACCAAGAGATGGTGGCGTTGTTAGGGGCCCATTGTGTGGGTCGGTGCCATAAGCAGTTTAGTGGCTGGGACGGGAAATGGACACAGACTCCCACGCTCTTCACCAACCAGTTCTTTGTTGAGTTGTACCACCAGAATTGGACCATGGATACGGTGGCTGAAACCGGTAAGCGTCAATATTACAACTTGGATAAGTCGTTGATGATGTTGAACACCGATATGGAGCTCATACGCGACCCCAGTTTCTACAAATGGGTGAAGCTCTACGCACAAGACAAAGCCCGGTTTATGGCTGATTTCAGTCTGGCGTTTGCCAAGTTGTTGGAGTTGGGTATCGTTCGTGATGAAGCCGGTGTAGTCCAACCCAAGTTTTCATAAAATTACTGTCAGCCGCAGTAGAATATTTGACCAATATACATCCAGCCGCATTGGTTACTCCAACGTAGATTAAACTCCGAGAAACCTTAAACTTTTTTTCACGTGCGTGATCGTTTTTCTTTTAAAATTTTAAGCGTTTTGGCGGTGCAACGGTTTTTCTTCTTCTTTTGCATTTGCCATAGTCAGATTCAGAATCAGGTTTATTGATATTTGTATTTGATATTGGACTTGTTGAATATTGTAGGGTATATCATGAGTGACACAGTGCCCAAGTTGGAGGACTACGATGTGTTTCCTAATTCGGGGTTTTTACCTTTCCGGTTACCCTTGGAAAGGTTACCCCAACGGTATTATCAACCGTGGGAAGATATTGTGGCTAATTTGCCAGCTTTGATTTTGACCAAACGGGTCAGGAAGGTAGTGGACAAGCTTGAGACACTATCCATCGACCACCTCGAGAATATCGAACAGTACAGACGAGCATACCAAGTATTGGGGTTTTTGGGGCATGCGTACGTATGGGGAACCGACAAACCCACAGACAAGTTGCCAGCATCTATTGCCGAGCCCTGGATTGCTACGGCCGAGTACCTCAGACTACCACCAATAGGAACCTACGCCAGTTTGTGTCTCTGGAACTTTAAACAAATCATTCCCACCGATTCGACCTCGGAAGATGAATTTTGGGATTTGGATAACTTGACCACTATAAACACATTCACCGGGTCGATAGACGAAAGTTGGTTCTACTTGATCTCGGTATATTTCGAGCACAAAGGATCGTATGCTATAAATACTGGTTTGCAAGCGATGAAACACGCCCACAATAACGACACTACCAAGTTGATTGCCAGTTTACAAGAATTAGCCCAGAGGATAGACCATTTGGGGTCAGTGTTGATGAGGATGGAGGAAATGTGCGACCCCCACGTCTTTTACTTCCGCATCAGACCGTACTTGGCTGGTTGGAAGAATATGGCCGATGTCGGATTGGACAAGGGAGTGTACTATGGTGACGAAAGCCAACCTCGTGCTTACGCCGGCGGCTCCAATGCACAGTCGTCGCTCATCCAGTTCTTGGACGTGTTGTTGGGCATAAAACACTACTCGACCGGCGAACGACCATTGCCCCACCAACAAACGCCAACGCCAACCAACAAGCCTGAACAAGGTTTCATGGCAGAAATGAGGAGCTACATGCCCGGGAAACACGCTGACTTCTTGCAGGCCATTGGCGACACCACCATCATTCACGAGTATGTATTGGCGCACGGCGACTCCAACCCCGAACTCACCTTGTCGTTCGATGCCTGCCTCGCCATGATCAAATCGTTTAGAGACAAACACATTCAAATCGTCACTCGATACATTGTGTTGCAGGCCAAAAAATCCAACAAAATGGGCTCGACCTCAACCTTGAGATCGGGGTTGTCGAAAAAGAAAAAAGAAGAGAAGGGGACAGGCGGTACATCGCTATTGCCATTCTTGAAACAATGTAGAGACGAAACTGGGGACCCCGCGGCTGGTACCTGGGGTCGCCGTATCTTGAGTGATGGAGTCATGAGATTGAATTTATCAAAACCAAACGCAATTAACGAAGATGATGAGTAAGAACTAAACATAAAAAAAAAAAGTACGCGCTAACGAATGGAATGAGCTTGATTTCTTGATAGATCACAATCTGGAGGGTAGAAGGTGTTTATAGAATATAACTAATATTAATATATGAAACTATATGAGAAATCGCAGGTTTTTTTGTACGCACTGGGGAGAAAGTGAAAAATTTTGAACCCACAATCACAATCGGAAAATCGTCGCTTGTTTTGACAGTGTATGTTTCGTAGATTGAACCCCGTGCTTAATCAAACAATACGAAAAATGTCCACCGAAGCTACTAAACCAGACACTGGTGCCGTCAGTGCAACGATTGCCAAAGAAACCCCTAAAAAAAATGCTAAAAAGTCCAAGAAGCAAGACCAATTCTTGTTGAAAACACCCAAGGGGACTAAAGACTGGGCTGATAAAGATATGATTGTCAGAGATGGTATTTTTGGCTCGTTGAGCTCTTTGTTTAAAAGACATGGAGGTGTTACCATTGATACCCCAGTTTTTGAATTGCGAGAAATCTTGACTGGTAAATATGGTGAAGATTCCAAATTGATCTACAACTTGGAGGACCAAGGTGGTGAATTGACGTCTTTGAGGTACGACTTGACTGTTCCATTTGCTAGATTTGTTGCAAGTAATAGTATTGCCAGCATCAAACGTTACCATATCGCTAAAGTTTACAGAAGAGACCAACCAGCAATGACCAAGGGCAGAATGAGAGAGTTCTACCAATGTGATTTTGATATTGCCGGAAATTATGACACCATGGTGCCAGATTCAGAAATCTTAACTATCTTGTGCGAAGGGTTGACCGGTTTGGGTATCAACGATTTCAAAGTCAAATTAAACCACCGAAAAATTTTGGATGGGATCTTCCAAGCCTGTGGAGTTAAGGAGGAAGACGTGAGAAAAGTATCATCTGCAGTAGACAAGTTGGACAAATCTCCATGGGAGGTTGTCAAAAAGGAGATGGTGGTGGAGAAAAACCAACCGGAAGAAGTCGCCGACAAGATTGGTGAATTTGTCAAGTACAATGGTTCCATCAAGGAAGTCTTGAAAGTATTGGAAGCAAGTGAAATACTAAAGTCCAATGAAACTGCACAACAAGGGATCCAAGAAATGAATATCTTGGCCGAATACACTCAAGCATTTGGCATTGACAACTTCCTCAGCTTTGACTTGTCGTTAGCTCGAGGTTTGGATTACTATACTGGTTTGATCTATGAAGCTGTCACGTCAGCTTCGGCACCACCAGAGAATGCTAGTGAATTGAAGGAGAAAGCAAGCAAGGAGAAAAAATCGGACGATGAAGACGCATCTGAATACGTTGGTGTTGGTTCCATCGCAGCTGGTGGTAGATATGACGGATTGGTGGGTATGTTTTCAAATGGTAAGTCGATACCATGTGTAGGTATCTCATTTGGGGTCGAAAGAATTTTCTCAATCATCAAAGCAAGGGCTGCAAAGGATTTGGAAAAATTGAGTTCGAGTCAAACCCAAGTATACGTTATGGCGTTTGGTGGTGGTGAAGGATGGAATGGGTTCTTAGCCGAAAGAATGTCAATTGTCAACCAATTGTGGAAGGCTGGTATCGAAGCGGAATATCTCTACAAGTTGAAAGCAAACCCACGTAAACAATTCGATGCTGCTGAAAAAGCTGGAGCACAAATTGCTGTCATTCTCGGGAAAGAAGAATACCCAGAAGGTAAGGTAAAAATTAAAGTATTGGGTCAAGGTGACCTCAACAATGACGGTGAAGATATCCAGATTGAAGATCTTATACAGGTGGTACAAGCAAAATTGGCCGAAACTAATATTGATGGTATTGACCAAGTGACTCGTTTGATCAAGGGTTTATAGGCTGCGATGTACATAGAATAATTAAAAGACAAGTCATTACCATTGTGATAAAAGTATATTTCCTACCCAGCTGGTCTCTATAAATAATAATTGCAACACATAAACTCAGAGAGCATCGTTTTGATCCAATCTGACCTTGACATTGGCTCCCGATTTCTCCTTACCGACACGTTTAACTCTATTCCACAATGTATTGATATCATCGAAACAGAAATACCAAATTACACCGATCCACGAATTGACTTGTGGCAATGGGTCGTAAAATTCTGATGCAATTTCTCTTAGTTGTGGGAGCTTAGTCCAAGCAATGTAAGGGAAATCATGATGTTCGTTATGGTAACCAACATTCCAAGTTAATAAATTCAATGGTCCGTAATATGAGTATGTCTCCAATGGCACTGGGCTGACATTTTCGGGACCTTTCAATTGCTCCCTAGGTTTGTTATTGTCATTCAACACGTAGTGTTCGGCAATAAAATGGCCCGAACATGGGTGTAACGAGCCGGCTAAAAATGAACTCATGAGGAAATAGATCAACGCCTTCCAGCCCCAGAATTTGACCATCAAGTAATCTATGGCAACTTGGAAAAGTATGTTGAGCAAATGAAGATAGGTGAACTTGATCTGGGTGACGAACATTGGTCGTAAAGCGTAGAACAAAATTTGGAAAGTAGCAAAGAACACTTTCCCCAACACGTTTGAAAGGATCAAAGTCTCGAATCTTGTTGGTAGATCAGCATCCAAATACTCGTCCCCCAAGAATTTGTGATGTAACTGGTGGTATGGTTGGAAAGATGCCGAATAGGGTATACCAATTGGTAAGTTGGTTAAAATGGCAAACAACTTATTATGAAATGGCTTTTTGAATAGCAAGTTATGTGACAATTCATGGACGGCTAAGAATATCGCTTGATTTGCTGTTGCCCCAATAATATACGCTAATGAGAAATACTTCCAACTCAATAGAGGAGTATCTTTCAAATAATAAGCAGTGACAAACTGCAAAAGAACCACTCCAAGAACATACCACTTGGTCTTTGGCTCGTATCCCGTCAATTTGGTAACTTCAGGGTATTTGGCCAATATTTGTTTTCTTCTGATGACATGTGGCTCTAATTCTTTGGTCCAGTAGAACTCATTCAATACTTCAATTGGCGCATCCGCTGGAGGCGTTGTGAATGTGTATGTCTCGTTATTGACTCGATGTTTGATCGATGTACTCATCGTATACGTGTTTGGTATTATGCAAAATCAATGAAAAACTCTCTTAAATCAATATCAAAACACAAATGAACTAGCAGCACAATACTTTTAATCTGTATAGACCAGTGTATTCAAACGAATGGACGATAGTATACCCACAAGCTAGTGCAAAGTTTCAAATAAAACAACTAGTTGCTGCTCCCGAGTTTGCAAAACTTTTACGCGCACCTGGAATCAGAAATTCAGTACGATCTCGATCTACAACGATAGCACAATTTTGATATTCAATGGGTATATACGGGGTATACATAGTATTCAAATAACAAGATGTGATTTATTATTGGTATTGAGGGTAGAGGTTGACGTCGGGCTGCTGGAAATTCTGCGAATTGGAGTTTTGAGTTGGAGTTTGGTCTTGGTTAGGTACCATTGGATTAGCGTAAAATTGGTTACCTTGGTACTGAATACCCTGCTGGTCGTTGAATTGTGGTTGTGGATAGTAAGCCTGAGGGTAATTATGCATAGGAAGTTGGTATTGGGGAAGCGATTGGTCAAAAGGAGCAAAGTTTGACGCTGGATATTGCTGGGGAATATATGAAGGATAAGGCGATACCACGCCATCGCGCACACCAAACTGATTGAATTGTTGGGAGTATTGCGGGTAGAATTGGTGTGGTTGCTGGATAGCTGGCGATTGACTGACATTCTGGCGGTTTCCGTAAAAGTTCTGCGATTGACCTTGTGGTTGTGGTAGGCCCTGGGGAGACCCAGTTGCATTAGCGCTTTCAAGGTTAGGTATCTTGAATGGTTGTTGCACTTGTTGTTGCTGGTTATTGACCCCCCAAATATTAGAATTGGAATTAGAATTGGTGTTTCCATCAGAACTAATGCTTTTGCCAGTCTCAGTGACAATTGAATCTACCATATTCT
Organism: Suzukiozyma glaebosa; assembly: GCA_030564305.1. Taxonomy (NCBI): domain Eukaryota; kingdom Fungi; phylum Ascomycota; class Pichiomycetes; order Serinales; family Debaryomycetaceae; genus Suzukiozyma; species Suzukiozyma glaebosa. The sequence goes on from JAJLUT010000009.1 coordinate 124,046, forward strand.
CCAATCTATCATCTTCACGTGAGGATGATTCATGATCGCTTGGCTCGGCGATCTTTAATTTCTCCTGCAACTTGGATGTATGGGTTGATATCGATTTCTGAATATCTTCAATCGAAAATGGCACATCAACATCCTTTGGTGCCATCGTCGGCTCAACCGTACTAGGCGAATCATCAACTATTCGTTTCGCAAGTTTGATCTTGGGCTTAGCGTCCTCTTTAGCGATTGGTTTGTATTCCTTGTTCCGATCTCCTGAATTTTTGACTTTCAGTGTCTCAACAACACCTACGTCATTCGAGGACGACTTTTTAGTTTTATCAACGACGAATGTGTTTGTTCCATCGCTGAATTGAATGCCAAACGTATTCTTCGCCAATAATTTCTTACCCAAGACCACAATCGCTTCAATACGCAAGTTATTCTCATACTGGGTGATGTCAGCTTGAATTGATTCTGAGTTGGTCACTGGACAAAAAGTAGGTATGCCATCTTTCATTAGACTGGAATAATCGCCCACCAACAAATCTATATTATCGATTTCAAATAACCCATCGTCCTTGAAATCCTTGAACTGGTAATTGATTAACAGGCAATCTTTGAATTTTACATCTTCAGCGAAATAGTAGTTTCTTCTTGGTCTCATCTTAAAATTCAAGTCTTTGGTGCTGTTGACAAAGTGATTCAAATATTCCATGATCAGGGTCATAGTCGAGTTTTGCTTGTGTTGGAAGAATCGATAAATGGATTTATTTTCTCTCAACCAACTCAATATGAACCTCGTGATGATCAACACTCGGGTATGATCCTTCAATTTTGATGTAGCACAATGATCAAAAAATTTATCAATGTACCGAAATGTGAGTTTATTGAATCTGGCGTACGAGTCAATCGTTTTTGGGTTTTCTTTGGTTTTACCATTCTCCAAGAGTTTATTGAACGAAAACAATACCACCAATTGATCGAGAATGACATTCGTATCCGAACTCACGACCAATTTGTCAAAATTGTCCCCCAACCCTTGTAAGAACATAGATTCCAATTTGGTGACAGTAGTCTCTTTGGATATATTACCTCCGCCGCGTCTATATGTACTTGGAGTGTAATAGAACCCACATAAACATATCAAATAGATATTCGATACGTCACCCAAGTTGAAGTTGTTGTAATTGTTTTTTTCAAACTCGAAAAGGTTGTTCAAAAACCATCTCTTGTTGAGTATAGTTGTCAAGTTGGTTAGCCCTAGCTTGAAGTCGTGCAATCGTGTGAATTGCGATCTCAAGAACCACAAAATGGCATTGAACTTATCATCAATTAAATTGTAGATCACACCAATGTGGTTATAAGGTTCGTTCAACGCCGGCAATAACATGATACAAAATTGATAGTATTGTGAGGATTGGGCGTAACTTGGTAATAAGCTGGTGATTTTCTCCTTACCTGACAAGTTTTTCAATTTGAAATAAGTCTTGTTGGAAACACACGGTTCGACATAGGTTAGTTCCATGAATGATCGATGGCGTGAGATGTCCCCCAAAGCTAGGATCAGTCGATGCACGCAGTATAGCAAGTTTGCTTGTACGGTTGGGTTGTTGGTGGTTTCAATGGGGGTGTCTACTAACTTCAACTGGAAATGCTCCATGATTTTGGTGGGCAACAACGAATTTCGGTAATGCACCACGAACTCCGACAACAAATTGGTGTAGAATGATCGGATCAACTTGAAGTATTTGATAAAACTTGCATTTATCTTCCTGATCTCCACTGGCTTAACTTTGAAATCGGCCATGTTATTGTGCGACTTCAAGTGCTTGAAGCTGTCGTCAATCTCTTTCAAAATGCTGGCATGGTGGTACTGGTAGTACTTGATGATTGGGTAGTGGAACTGCAACCATAATCTCTCGATCAACTTGACGGTGTTGAAGTTACACGGTAATTTGTCAACGTAGATATTCTGGTAGTACTTGGCGAAATCGTCCAAGATCCATTTAGTGAATTTAGGATGCAATTGCTGAAAAAACCCCAATAACCAGGATTGGTCGTCTTCCCTTCTGGCTAGGAAATCATCTAGTTTTTGCTTTTCATTGGTGATTTCTGCTTCTAAATCAACCATCATATAAGGGGGAAAAGTATCTGGTGTTATGTGGTAAATCTCAAGTCTATAATCGCTGCTGTTTGTTTTGAGTGGTATGAGAGGTGTTCTGGTTTAACATCAAATCATTCTTCTCTGGTTCTTGTGCAATTAGCCTGATTAAAGATGAAGTGTTCTGTGACCTGATGGAACCTGAAAAATTTACCTGCGAACTTTTTTTTTTTTTTTTTTATCCGTTTCCCACGACGGCGGTTAAGATTTCAACCATGAAACTGATGGCAAAATGGAGGCAAATTGGTATATAAACCTCTGGATTCCAAGGTTTTTGTTGTTGGTGTTGGTGGATCTTTATAGCTGAGCTATACTACACTATATATTGATCCAAAGTTGTGGGTGATAATGACAAAACTGGACCAAGAGTTGCAATTCAATGCTACTAATCTGTTAGAGGGTAATGGTAAAGCACCAAAAATATCCAGTGAGACGGGAATTGGTAAAGATGGTGTACGCAGTGATAGTCAAGGTCAAGATGTAAGCGTATCTACAGACGCTGTACCTGCTGAAGAAGATCCATCTTACTCAGTGATGGTGTATGTGTACGATTTGTCCCACGGCATGGCCAAAATGTACTCGCCCATGATTTTGGGTATTCCCATTGATGCTATTTACCATACCTCGGTGGTGGTGTACTCACAAGAGTACTATTTGGACCAAGGTATCAAAACATGCTTGGATCCAGGTAACACCAAGTACGATATGCCCATAGACATTCTCGATATGGGCGAGACTTACATCAACCAGGAAATATTCCAGGACTTTCTCGAAGAGTTGAAGAATCATGAGTTTGAGAAGTACCACGCCAAGAACTACGACTTGTTCAACAATAACTGTAACCATTTCACTAACGCTTGTCTCGATTTCTTGCTCGGCAAACAATTGGACGAAAAGATCTTGAAGTTGCCCGATCAGGTGTTGAACACCCCAAACGGACAAATGTTGAAGAATATGATTGGGAATAGAAGCTTGTGAGGTAATTTGGGATCAAGGTTTTGATGGAGACTGGTTGTTTAGGTGGTAAAACTAGATGAATTGTACAAATAATGACCAGGATAATGTAGAGTCAACGTAGGAGTAGACAGTTTTGAGCAATTGACAGCTCTCAAGACTTTTGATTGAGCTTTAGCGACCAGTTTTAGTCTATTCAATGGTCTCTACTGCGACTATTCTTTGGCTGTAAAATCGATATATCGGGGGGATTGTGCACTGAATTTGGGTGAAACCAGCGTTAATCAGTTTCATACGATTATATACACTAGAGAAAACGTATATACCTTACTTTAAACCCAACTTGTTCTAGTATTACTGGTGTAGTATCAGTTCTAGTCAAAATGTGGTAAATCACCATCAATTTTCTGTGGTGAGATTAAATTTTTGGTGGGCAGTTTCGAATTTGTTAGCCAGCTTCTTTTCAAATAAACCGTTGATTTTAGGGAGAATGGATATTGTAAGTAGTTGTCTTGGGTGTAATTAATGCACGTTACTAACTGCTAGAATCAAAATCTGAAAAACTTTTATGCAAATGACCAACAAGTGACCAATTTCGACCAGGGTGGTAATTACTGGCAGGGACAAGGAAATGGTCAAGCAGGGGGCCAGGGACAAGGTGGATTCAATGGGAACGTACAAGGGCTGGTTCATGCTATGCACAGCCCCTTGGTGCCAGGTAACGGCTATCGAAATAGTATCTCAGGGGGTACTGACTTATTGAATTTTGATATGACGAGTTACATATCTTCAAACATCTATACCAACCACTCGAGTGGCCATAATGAGGCAACAATTCCTCGAAGCGTCTCGTTATCAGGTCAGGGTACCGGAAACAACGCCAACCTACCTCATTCAGAGTCGTTGTCAAACACGTCTGAGTACTACGACTACGACAATACCTTGAATTCCTCAAACTCCAATTTCGGACTCAACACTCTCACCTTGACTAATTCCACCGCCAATTCTCGAAACACTAATGGGTATACTCTCACAACCAAGAAAAATGTTCCCATACCAATGGCTCAACCACAGCCAAACTATAAGATGAATAATTTTAGCAAAAACTTCAACATAAATGCTCCCAGCTACGTCCCAAAAACTTATTACGAACAAACAAGTCCTTCCGAAATGGAAGCTTTACAAAACGATTTACAGAAATTGAAAGTTGAATTGATTTTGAAGCAACAAATTATCAAGAACTTGACCGAACAGATCAACCAGACCAACAAATGCAAATCCAAAAATCTCGCTGCAATATACGACGCCAAAGAATCAATCGGGTTGTCGAATAACCACATCCAGTTGTACACAAACCTATCGAAGAAATTGAGCTTGAAAGAACAGGAGTTATCCGAGGTGAATTCACGATTAGAGTCATTGTTGTTGGCGTATTCAATCACCAATACCAACCCTTATTACAACTCTACATTCACCAAAGATGGTGCCTACGACGAACAGGAATTGACTCACAAAATTTTGACCAAGTTGCAAATCTTGCAACAAGAAAACCAAACCCTATTGAAGTTGATCAGTTTCGGTAATAAATCGAGTTTGTTGATTGAGTTGAATATGTTGAAACAAGAAAATGAAGGCTTGAAACAGAAGTTGACTGAAAACGCTAAGTGAACAAAATGTGGTATTTGTCGGCACAATAGGTTGCAATATTCCAACCTATTACACCAAAAAAAAAAAAAATAGTATAATTCAAAACTAAAATAAAATAAATCCCAAACTTGCTACTAAAAATAACCCATCATACAACCAAAAATCCAGCTCGATTTACCATTATCAGGACGTACTCCTATTGTTGCTAAGTGGGTGAAAGACGCTGCCTTCCAGTACATGAAGATTTGAATAGCAACACAGCGGCACACATAAAACAACGCCTCCACCTGAAGCCGACGTTTATTTTCACCATTGACTATTACCAAGGCTTACATCAACTGCGCATTTTAGAACGGTAATATTTGGAATTAGGCGAATCAAAAAGTATGGGACTAGTCATACCATTTATGGATACCAATCACTATGGTAATAACTATGGAGAGTGCATTACTAACATCAGGATTATTATTATGAATAATTATTAGAGCTCCAATAAATGCCAACATATGATATCATTGCCCGGTAAACACGATCTGCAACTAAGAAGCTATGTTCTAGATCACAGTGCCTATTCATACAAATCCCAGTGCCAGTGTGTGAAATCAATGTAGTCCCTGAGAAACTTTAGTCGATACGCGCAGGATTTTATGGAAGGAGATGTTTTTCCTAACCACAATATCCTCCTTATCTGCTGCTGTCGGCACGATAATGTCATCTACTAAGCCAACCCATATTTTTTCGGATCATTTGGATCGATATTTATATATATATATATATTTATATATATTTTTTCAAGGGTAGGCAAAATTGACTATTTGGTTTCATATTTAATCGGAGGGAAAAGCTTGCAAAATATATCTCATCTTTCTTTGCATCTACATGAGTTATGACTGAACTGTACCATTTCGAAAAGGAAAAGATTCTACCCTCAACCGATCCCAGGTCGCCATTTTATTATAATTTACCGAGCCCCGAAGGTAAGCCCATCGACAATTTAATTGAGTATTTCAAATACTGGAAATATTTCATCAAAGCGTTGAGCTATTATCTCAAAGAGATTGCAATTGTGAAGGAGTTTGAATCAAATATAAACCTACAGCTCATCAATGCGGTACAATTTCCCGGGTATAAAGATTTGCCGGTAAAGATATTGAACAATATCAAACAAAGCACGAGTATGTCGCCCACAAATAGTCAAAACACAACGCCGACTAAAGAGTTGAACAAGCAGATGATGAGCTCAACCTCTTCGTTGACGAAACAGAAAGATGGCAAAGAGCGTCCTCCTTTGAATGCAACCAAGTCGAACTCTTCGATATATACCATGAGTGACAAATCGAATGTCAATTTCAGAAAGAACGCCAATGTTGTCAATCACAAACGAACGAGCTCGGCTAACAATATCTCGTCAGGGGCAAATACTAACATTTTCCACAATGACTTGAAAATACCACCCAACTTTTACCCTGAGGACTCGCTTTTCTCAAACTTGTCTCCGTTGCTCGTCCAACATCATCAAAACCACTACTTGACTAGTGCGAAGTTACATCGGGATATAACCTTGAAGTTGATCCCACGTTTGGACTCATTGTACAAGACATTGAGTCTGAAAATTAAGGAAATCAAAAATAGCTTGAAGAATGAATCGTTTGCCAACTCAGATTTATCGTCTGAGATTAGTAGGACTGGTCAAATATTAACCGAGTACATGTCCTCGGTAGAAACCTATAGCAAAAAATGTCCGGTGTTGAACAAGAAGCTTTTACAGGCAAATAAATTTGATGACGGTGACGATATAGACGATTCAGCTACCAACGACCCTTTCTTATTGAAGTTGCAAGTTGATTATCAAATCAAGAAACAGTTGACTTTGGAAAACTACATGTTTGCGTCGTATGTCAACTTGCAAAAGATCTCCCAAGACTTGTTCATTTATGTCACCAAGGAGTTGACCATAATCTTGGACAAGTTTGGTAAATTGGAGTTGAATCAAGATATATACAAGACATTCAAGTCAAAATTGATTGCTAGCTCGTCAAATGATTGGGAGTATTTTATCTCTCACAATACCAACTTTTTGAACATTTATCAGGATACCCCAGTGCAAAGGAAACACGAAATCAGGTATTTCAAGAATTTAACTATTCCTTATGCTAATTCGATACACAACAAGTGTATTCGATCAGGACTCTTATACAAAAAGCAGAAGGTATTGAAATCTTACACGAAATACTACTATTTATTAACAGCAAATTACTTGCATGAATTCAAGATTGAGAATGATGAGAAGGACCGAGACAATGGTGGGTTGAAGAAGAAACAGCGTGATAAGATTGGTGGTTATATTGGGTACGCCGACGTGCCAGTGAAGTCTTATAATTTGAATGATTTAGTCATTCACATCAAAGACGACACCAGTTTCAAATTTCAATTGACTCCCTACACCAAGAGTTCCACCAAAAACACATTCAAATGTATCAATAAAGTCGATTTTGATAATTGGACGGTCGATTTACAAGAGTTGTTGAAGTTCACCACCAAGCACTATGAACGATTCCAGCTACTTGAAGATAAGTTTGCCAAAAGGCAACAAGAGATTGATTCCAAAAAGATATTGAAGGAAAACACAGAATCAAATCGAAATTTGACTGCTAATGAAAAGTTTAGGAATCAATTGGGGAGTAACAGCAGCTCGTCGCTTGATTTGAAGTCTAGCTTGGGTGAAATTGGTCAGATTCAAATCAGAACCCCGGCCATACAATATGAAACCAACCCATTTGATAGTCTTGTTGTATCACCTGAAGCTTCAGGTGTACAAACACCCAGAAGCAACCCCACAGCAACACCGATGGCTACACCACCCGAGCATGAAGCTTATTTGAAGATGCAGCAAGAGTTGATCAAGACACAGTTGAATCAGTCACAAGCCACCAAATCGTCATCAGGTTCACCAGAAAGTCAATTGCTTACTTCGCCGCCCTACAGTTCCAGCGAATCGATAAGCTCGTTCGTTCCCAAAGGAAGTAGCATACAATCCTACTTACCATCCAATACTGAGTACTCTATAGATTCAGGATTAAACTTTGCATTCAACCCATTAGATAAGAAAGATCAGCCAGAAGTACCCAAGGTGTTTGTTTCTGACCACTAGATAGATATGATTATAGATATACCTATAGATGTGGAGCCATTGTCGAAATACCCCCTGTAGAACCCCGTTTATTCAGACTCATAGCAACTGGTCAGCATCTAAGTTTTACATTGCTAAGTGAATTTTCAGCAAACCTCACGCAAATTTCAAAACTGGGCCTGGTTAATTTTGACAGCAAACTTCTTTCGAGTAACTAAAGGTATATATTGTCAATTGCAATGTCAGGACATAGTACTGGAATCAAAAGAAACGACGGTTTACATGCCAATGTTGATAGTGCTGGTGGAAGTGCGGTAGGGTCTGATTTCGAGTCAGATTCTGACCAAATCAACTTTCAGCCCAAGACATTGAGGAGAAACTCGTCCTTGTTCTCGTTCGAATCCAAGGAGAACTTGCCCAAGCCAGAACCACAAGAGTATACTGCCTTCATTGAGGACAACAGACACTTTTCCTTGATCAGAAATTTGCACATGGCCGATTTCATCACCTTATTAAATGGATTTTCAGGCTTCTACTCAATCATTTCCAGTTTGAGATACTGTTCTACTGGTAAAATCCAATACATTCAGAGGTCATTGTTTTTCATCGTGTTGGGATTATTCTTTGACTTTTTCGATGGCAGAGTTGCTAGATTAAGAAACAAATCGAGTTTAATGGGTCAAGAATTGGACTCGTTAGCTGATTTGATCAGTTTTGGAGTCAGTCCCGCAGCAATTGCATTCTCAATCGGGTTTGACACCACCGCCGATGTGTTATTCTTGACATTTTGGGTTTTGTGTGGTTTGACCCGTTTAGCCAGATTTAATATCTCAACCAACAATATCCCCAAGGACAAGCACGGCAAGGCTCAATACTTTGAAGGGTTACCCATCCCATCCAACTTGATTTGGGTTGGGGTCATGTCCTACATGGTGTGGAAAGACCATATCCATACCTTGATTCCATATGGCGTTTTATTAAAAGATACCGCATTTGAATTTCATCCAATGGCCGTGTTATTCGCCTTACATGGGTGTGCTGAAATCTCGAAATCGTTAAAGATTCCCAAACCTTGAGCTATTTAGTGATGTATAGTAGTATATGTTGATGTTTTATTATGCTATATCTTTTTCTCGTGACAATCATCTCTAAACGCCAAGTTCAAAGCCTCTGGCTTGGTGATTATTATTCCAAAGATTCGATTGTTTGAGCGCAAGCTTACGTCGTCCAGGCACCATTGCGTCAACAACATGGTCCTTCATCGACTCCACTGGATTTATTTTCAATGTTAGCATTAGGTTGCTGGCGCTGAAGATTGGTTTATACAACTCCTATGCCAAGTGGCTAATGTTGCCGTAAATCAAAACCCTTGCATGAGTATTTGCAACTTGCAAACTATGAGCAATCCCTGGTAAGCACAGCCTAACAGCTTATCCATTGAGCAGGACATGTAAGTAAGGCTCCTAAAACCATTCACCATTCAACAACATGTAAACCTATTCTTGTCGTGCCTTAGAATAAACCTTTGTTGTTGGTTTCACGACTTACTCAGTTTGAAGTCGGGTCTGGTGAACGACGTCGTCTGTACCTCAGTGAAATCGATATTGTTGAACTTCCCCCTTTGCAATTGCTTGTATGTCGATTGATCAAAGTTTTTGGGATCCAATATTCCCAAGTTTGAGATATTTCTGTTGAGTGTGTGGTTGTGGTTGGATATATTGAGCAATGCACAAAGATCCCAGAACGAGTTGTTTATCGGTATCAACTTGAAGAAATGGTTGTACCAGAAACTCAACGAGTTTCGTCTACTGTCGCCATTATCGTGATATATTCCCAACTGCCCACATTCGTAATGAAACAACGACAACATGTATAGCAACTCTTTGTTGGTACTGATCTTTTCCATCAACAAATCAACTTTATCTTGCGTCGAAGCTTGTTCTAACCGTTTCTGCTCGTTATCAACCTGCTTGACATAGTTCAACGATTTGAAAACAACATTATTAGCAATCTTATCATTCAAGTTACTTGGTTTTGAGTAGAACCTACTACTAGCACCTATCCTTCGTATCATATCGCCAGTTTCAAAAGTAGCCAAACCAGTTTGATTCCAATTTTGTTAGTGCCTGCACAGCAACTTTTCAATTTCGATATCGAAAAATTTTCCAGTAGTGGTAAATCATTTGTAGTGGCGAAACACTTGTACATAGAACATTACTGGGAGAATGTTGTCGAGATGTATGCTCAGAGGAGTGCGCAGCAGCGTGCGTAGCGTTTCCAGCAGGAGAATCGTGCCATGTGCGATAAACGCCAGGTTTTACACCACCAAGAAAGACGACAAGAAGCAAGCCGACAAGAAGCAGGCACCAGCCAAACCACAATCGATTTTGACCGAAGACTTATTAGCAAAGGCCGGTTTCGAAGACCCTGAAACCGCCAAGAAGGAAACTGAACAAATTGAAGGAGAAGTAGAGACTGAAGGAACCGAATCCACAACCGAAGAACCCAAGAGAAGAAAGAGACGAGCACAAACCTCCAAGGATAAACAGCGTGAGAGAAATGCCAACTACTTCTACATTACAGCGTTAGTCGGGGGTATTGCTGGCTTGGGTTACATGAGTAGAGACTGGGACTCTGCCGAAGAGCAAGTGAAAGCTGGGGGAGAGCTGATCGATAATGGGTACACGCCACAATTGATGTATGAAAGATTGAACAAACGTTTATCATCGTTATTCACTTTCTTCAGTGATCCTGTATTTGAAAACTTGTTACCACCACCAGCACCCGAAGGTTATAGAAGACCCTTGACGTTGGTGTTAACATTGGACGATTTCTTGATCCACTCCACTTGGGATACCAAGCACGGATGGAGAACTGCCAAGAGACCTGGTTTGGACTACTTCATTGCTTACTTATCGGGTTACTATGAAATTGTCATTTTCGCCAGTAACTCACAAATGTACTCCGAGAAGGCAGTGTCGAAATTAGACCCCTACCATGCTTATATATCCTATGCCTTGTTTAGAGAAGGGTGTCGTTACCAGGATGGGAAGTTGATCAAGGACTTATCGTTGATGAACCGAGATTTAGCCAAAACCGTGATTATCGATGTTGACCCCGATTCATACTCGTTGCAGCCCGAAAACGCCATCCCCGTGCCAAAATGGGACGGCCAGCCCGACGACTACCTTATTAGAATGATCCCCTTCTTGGAATACCTTGCCACTCAGCAAGTCAAGGATGTGAGACCGATTTTGGCGTCGTTCAAAGACAAGGACAATATCATCCCTGAATTTGAGCAACGAGAAATCAAATTGAGGGAGAAATGGCGCGCTGACAATGCCCATTTGTTTGATAATAAACCCAATGCTGGTAACGCCATTGCCAAGTTGTTAGGCTTGCCCCAAGCCAGCGTCAACAAAGAACCCAAAATGCCATTGGACATTATTCGTGAACACGGCCAGTTACAATACGAGCATTTCCAGAAGTACATTAAGGAGAATGCCCCCAAGATCATTGAAGAAGAACAGAAATTAAAAGATGAGTTTGGTAAAATCACTCTCAACAAATTGATGACTGAAGGTAACCCATCCCCTGAAGATATCGCCAAAGCCCAAGCTGAAATGGCCAAGAAGAACCAAGGAAACTAAGTAACAACATATTCACCACCCCACCCCTTGGGCAATACCCCCTCCCCCCAACTAGATTCCCTGAATCTTCTGTACATATATATATATTGTTAATATACTTAATAAACCCGACACCACGTTCACCGACATGAACAAACATCATTGACCAACGCCGTCCCTCCCCCATAAAACCCGAGTATCGGAAACATCTCCGACTGTTTGCGGGTGCGTTAACGCCTCTCACAACCATGTGATGTTGCTCGTTTGTGGCACTCCGATCTTCATTATCGATTGTGACAAATCTATTGGTTAAGCGCCGACTGAGGGAAAAATTATCTTTTCCATCAGTGACACAAAAATTTGTACACCCAAACAACAGACAAGTTTTATTCAGCACCCTTGCCTGAACATGTCGTCGAAGGCATCCATAGCACCTAGACAAGTTGCTGGGACCGAGCCAACTGTTGGCAGCGGTCCAAATAGCGCTTTTGCATCGCCAAAAGTGACGCAAATCATCACGTCCAAGGAATGGGTGTTGCCACCCAGACCCAAGCCAGGGAGGAAACCCAGTGTCGATACGCCAGCGTCGAAGCGAAAGGCCCAGAACAGAGCTGCGCAACGAGCATTTCGCGAAAGAAGAGCGACCAGAGTGCAAGAATTAGAGGCAAAGTTGATTGATGTCGAGCGGGAGAATGAAATCAAGGAAATGGGACTTATCAACACGTTGAACAAACTAAAGATAGAAAACCAGTTCTTGATCAAGTCGTTGAACCAGTTAAAGAAGGAAAACCAGCAGCTAAAGAGCCAGGAAAATGGCCACACGAGCTCGAATCCATCGCCGTTGCATGGCGCTTCGCCAAGCAGTTACATCAGCCCGGCGCCTTCAAACTCATATAGATCTCCACCCGATAACTCGTACTCGCCCCGAAATGTGTCAATGTTACATACTTCGAGCCTTGGGAAATCGTTACTAAACTCGCCGCCAATGAGTAACGACTCCAATTTTGATTGTGGAGTGTGCACCAAAGAAGAGTGTCTCTGCGAGGAAGTAGGGTTGAAAGACCCCAAACACACATTCTCCATCTCAAACTTGACTCACAATAACCACCAACAACAAGAAGCCGAAAGAATGTTGCAACAACAACTTGATTCGTTCAAACCCATCAAACCAGTGGCATTGAAAAAGCGTAAGTCAAGCGACAAGGATGACAAGGAAGACGAATTCTTTGTGGACTTTACCAACAAGTTCAAATCGAAACCAATGCCCGACTTGAAAAAATTGAAACGTCTGCGTGAACCAATCGATAAATCTTCAGTCGAAGACTGTGGTTTCTGTACCGATGACTCCAACTGTGTGTGCTTGGCAGCAGCCAACGAAGCGGCGAAAATATCTGACGATATCGAAGCTAGCAATACCAACAACCATAATGGTAATATCAACGACTCGGAATCAACGTTACCGCCGTTGTACAACTATAATGTGAGGAAAGTCAGCTTACCCGTATTGCACCCAGGACCCAGTGTCAGGGTGTCGGCGTTGACAAACTATGGTGATATAACGCCCGGAGCGGCTCCACGAGTCGACTCACCGTTACGAACGCAGTCAACCCCGCTAAACGATAAGATTGATAAGATTGAAGAAAGAGTGGTGGAAGAAGATGGCGGATGCACCGGTAACCCAGGTACTTGTAGACAATGTCAAACCGATCCCATGAGTACTTTGTTTTGTACTACGGTGGCTAACAAGGAGAAAGAAGAAGAGGTTGTGGAAGAGGTCAAGCCAGTGAAACCAACCCCAATGCCGGTTTTGGAAACCAGCTCCATGTATATCCCTTGTGCAGATGCTTACAAAACCTTATCGAGACACAAGAAATTCAATACAGTTGACTTCAGTACTGTTGTTGGGAAATTGACCACTAGAGGCATGCAAGTTGAAGTTCAGTCAGTTGCTAATGTTTTGCGAGAATTGGACCGAAATTTCTCCAAATAAGTTTTGGCATTATGATTTCAAAATCTGAGAGGTCACATATATTGGTCCTACAAACTGTGACACTAGAACTCAATATGCCAATACGCAAAACAGTCGTATTGGTCCGACACCACACTAGGGTTCACATCTGGAAATATGGTGGCTTATTTGAGGCTTATATGTATTTCGGGTAAGTTTCATGTGTCGCAAGATGGTATGCATGAAATGTCAATAGAAAAGATGGTCTGGTTTAAGCCCAGATCCTGGAACAAAGACAACGGTACTGGCTTGTTATGGTGTCGTTGAACTGAGTAGCACTGGATGCAAACGGAAAAATGGTGGTTGGTTGATCACATAAGGATTGGTATACATATATAAACATTTTATAATTAACAAATTTACTTCTGAAATAGCATACCATGCAGACGCCCGTTGTTTTGAGCGCGCTTCTGCTGTTGGTTGACGAAGCCAATTTGTGGCAGTTAATGCGTTGCAAGTCAAAGGCTGCCCATTAGCAAGGCGACGTAAAATTGTTGTACTTGATCTTGACCAGTTCTAACAACCAGTGCGCTTGTTGTCGTCTTGCTCTGTGTGTATATTGTATTCACTACTTTTAGTATTCACTTCAAGACTGAGTTTGCAATTTCAAGAGGTAAATGTGTTACTATTAGAAAAAGTATTTTCGTATATTCTGCAGACATACTAAAAATATAAAACAATTAATGTTTATGGATTGGCTTCATGTTGAAAATCAGGGGTATCCAAAGTTAGATTTTCAAACTTACCACCATCTTGGGTTGACTCTGTCACCACAACCACATTCCCAACAGTATTGGATGAATTGTGGTCTGTTGTAACAAGAAGATTTCAATAACCCTCTAAGGTAGTCGATATCTCTCTTTTCAGCAGCAGTGTAGTCAGAGAAGTCACCGAATGGTTGTTCAGAGTCTCTCTTGTTGATTTGACCCAAAATACCACCGATCAACTGGTCTGGTTCTCCAACTTCTTCTAATGAAGCACCTTGGTTTTCTGGTGATTGCATAGAGTAGTAGATGTTCCATCCTAATTCGGTGGAGATCAAGTTGGAGATGTCGGAACCATCATTGTAGAAATCGTAAGCAATTCTCAAACCGTGAGGTAAACAACATTTACCGTGGATTCTGACTGGTCTGACTAAGAATTGAGCAGTCCAGTGGAAAAAGTGTTTGATTCCCAAGTAACCTCTACCACCTAAGATGATGTCTCTGTAACCGGTACCCAAGATTCTCAAGTATCTAACTTTGTGACCAATACCGGAGTGCAAGTCATCACATCTGTCAGCCTTATAAGTACAGGTGACTTTGTAGTAACCAGATCTGTCTTTGTCAACACGAGTGATAACGAAACTGGCTTTTGGAACTCTGAATCCAGAGTGTCTTTCTTCCAAAGAGAAGTCTTCATCTCTCTTGTGGATGTAGTGGAAGAAATGAGTCAAATCGGCAAGGATTCTCAACTTGGTACAGATGATACCAGTGACTAATCCAGTGATGGCATTGAAAATACCACTGATCAAACCGAAAGCGGCAATTGGGTTCAAGATGGTAAGGAATAAAACCACTTGGGCTGAAACACTTAAGCTAGTGAATCTCATAGTATTTGATTGTTTGCTGATGAAAATTATCATTTTGCAACATTTGGGGGTTCTTTTATAACGTTTTTTTTTACACTATGAACCCAGTAGACCAGCTAGTGAACCACTTTCTTGGCTTCCTTACCCCATAAGTCCAATTGAAAACAATATCAACCCGAAAATATCAGGTCTAAATTTAAATTCCGCATCGTCTCGTACTTGAAATTGTATCTTTCGTAATTAAGGGGCTAAAACCTCAAACTTCCTCTCTCAATTAGTCGCTCAATCCTCTAAAACCTACTTTAGCTCTAATGATTCATGCTCCAAGGTCAATTTAGTGCACGCACAACGGCTTGAAGTTGTTCCAAAATGTATATCGCCTAAAGCGTAACCCTTAAACAATACCAGTTTGTTCCAAATTCGTTGGTGATGCCTCAACCCACGCTATTTAAGGTTTAACCCGCGCAACAAACACGAGTACCTGCTTAAGCGAAGTGTTTGGATAGTTAGCGAAAACTAGTCACTACCAAGAAGTTGGTGTTTACTCGTTTCAAGTGGATAAAGAACCTCGCTTGATTGTAAGACCGCCTAAAACAGAGTCATATATTAGCAACTAAATAGGTACAATTTTACTTAAAACAATTCACAAACTTAAAAAACAACGTAATAACATCACAGTAGCAAATAAACAAAAAAAAAACAAAATAAATTAGAAAACAACTCTTGCATCATGGAATAAACGAGCCAGGAATCTTGTATGAAGTTTCGGCATCTGTTTGAGTAACTTCGGCTTCCTGATTCGTGAGATTACCCGAGGTATCTCTGGGGGTACCAGTAGTTTCTTGAATCAGATTCAAGTCTTTGGTATTGTCGTAGGTGTAGGCTGGATTGGAAGTGTCTGTTGTTTCTGGTCCCAAAGCACCTTTTGGAAGATGAGATTCATGAAGTGGAGAAGTCGATGAGTTTGATTGTTTACTCAAATGTCCTTGGTTGTGACCGCCAGCAAATATACCCGCTAATTTTGGATCACTCAATCGTCTACTGTCAGCAAATCCATGGGCACTCAAATGTACCTCGTCTTGAAAACTTGGGGATCTACCTTCTTTAGTGGAGGCGTTAGCGCTTCTTGGACTAGATGCAACATTTTTAGTGACAGTATTACCATTACCCACTTCAGTACCGTCAGCATTGCTTACACTTCTGGTGTTAGAGGTACCACTGGTATTTGATTCATCAAATTCCTCGAGAAAACCTGATTTCGTGGAAGAGGTAGGTCCGACAGTTGATGATGACGACAATCCGGTGTATTTTCTATTAGAATCATCTTTGTCAGCTAAATTGGTGTATCTACCTTCGAGTGGACCACCGTATCCTTTTACTTGCGCAACTTTCTGACCATATTCATCAGAAATGAAACCAGTTTGATAGTTGATTTTCAATTCTCTTGCTTCTTGTAAAATCTCGGGTCTTTCCAATTTCAATTGCTCAACCGCACTTTGAGCAATCTTGGTAGCTTCGTTGTTATCACGAGTACCTTGAACACTAACTATGACATCAGAATGACTATCATCGGCATCATCCTTGGCATGAGATGATTCGAACAACTCAGTTGGGCTGGAGTAAGTATCGTTTGTGTCTCTATTTTTATGAGAACCAAGACCAGCGGCAGCAACGCCTGCACCAACAGTGGCACCAACACCTGCGCCTGTCAAAGCACCTTTTTTGTGGCTTTGTTGAGAACTTAAGTCTTTAGTAGCTTCGACAGTGCCAGCTTCGTAAGCGCCGGTTTTACCACCTTGGTCGTACGCAGCATTCTCTCCACCTTTGATGTAGGCAGCATTGATTAACTTCTTGTCCTCGCTAGAAATATTTTGCGGCCAGTTTGTAGACGAACCGCTGTCATTAGCAGCACCAACATCGGCACCTTTTTCGTAAGCTTGCTCAACTACTTTGCCGGTTTTTTTACCTTCTCTATAAGCTTGATCAATTACCGTAGAGTCAGCACCTCTGTATGTGGATGCATTTGGCAAGTCACGAGCATTAGTCGCAGTCGTTGTGACTAAACCCGGGATTGGTTGTACTTCTCCAGTAACATCAGCAGGGTCACTTGCAACATTAGCATCACCTGCATTTCCTCTATATGAAGGTGCGTTAGCGACATCATCATAATGCTTCTCAGCAGTTTCAATCAATGATTCGGTACCCCTTGTATTGCTAGAGGTACTAGAACGTACATTATGTGTCGATCTAGTTGAATCATGACCAAGTGCTGCAGCACCTGCGGCAGCGCCAGCAGCAACTCCACCAACTATACCAACATCTCTCTTGTTTGTAGATGAGTTGTTCCCAAAAGAGGTATCCGTATTGTCAACAGCTCGTGAAGTAGTACCAGAAGTACCGGTATTAGTGGCAACACCTGGAAGGTCACGAGCATGAGTAGCTGGGGTGGTAATCATGCCAGGAATGGTTTGCACTTCTCCAGTGACACCGGTAGTTCCTGTGGCAGATTTCGAAGTACCAAGCGGGTTGATTTCATCGTGAGTTGGAGCTTCAGCAACATCATCGTAGTATTTTTCAGCAGTCTCAATTAACGATTCTCCTTGACTTGAAACCTTTCTAGTTTGAGGTTTACGGGATTTTCCCTTTCTGTGACCAGCGTCGTAAGCTGCTTTCAAGACACCAGCATCAAAAGCTTCTTTGATGTGTGGATGGTGCGATCTTCCGTGTAAGTGACCAGCTTCGTATGCTGCCTTTGAAACGCCTAATTCGTGTGCAGCTTTCATGAATCCAGCTTCGTGGGATGCATGGTGAACTCCAGCCTCATGAGCAGCGCGTAAAACTCCAGCCTCATAAGCAGCCTTATCAATTTCATCTTCAAAGTGATCATTTCTGTGCTTGACAACTTTTGCGTGTGTTCTACCAGCATCGTAACCTGCCTGTTTAACGCCAGCCTCAAACGAATCTTTCATTGTCTTACGTGGAACAGATTTACCCTTTGCATAGCCCTCATCATATGCTTCTTTGAGTACACCCTCAACGTAAGCACCTTTCAAGACACCTTGTTCGTAAGCATCGTCAGTGTGTGCTTGTTTACGTGCACCAACACTGGCAGCAGCGGCAGCACTTGCCCCCATTATAGCGGCAGTGTTGGCGTTGGCATTTGATCCAGTTCCTCTAGTGGTGTTGGTGTTACTAGAATCGTAAACTGTACCGGAAGTAATTGGATGAATAGATGTTTCAGTATGAGTTCCAGATGAAGTTGGCGCACTCCGGTTTCTGTCAAAAGCTGTACCTGCAGTTACCGAAGTGATTGGAGCATCATAATTAGATGACGAGTTCACATTGTCTGATGTGTGGTTTTGGTGTTCAACCCCCGAAGCAACACCAGCGGCACCAGCAGCACCAATGATATTGGCAGCTTTCGAATTAGTGTTAACCGATCTTGATTGCGAGCCAGAACAGTTCTCATTTTGATGGTCTAACCCTGCAGCAGTGACTCCAGCAGCACCGGCAGCACCAATGGTGTTAGCGGCATTTGAGGACGTATTTGAAGATCTTGTTCTCGAGTCAGTGTCAACTCCTCTTTGATGGTTTGATCCAGCAGCAGTGACTCCAGCAGCACCGGCAGCACCAATGGTGTTAGCGGCATTCGAAGAAGTATTTGAAGATCTTGTTCTCGAGTCAGTGTCAACTCCTCTTTGATGGTTCGATCCAGCAGCAGCAACTCCAGCAGCACCAGCGGCACCAATGGTGTTCGCAGCATAAGCATCGTTCGATCTAGACTCTCCCGAAGGAACATCGGGCTGATTTCTCAACCTATCGATCTCGGCTTGAGTGCTTTCAATCTCTTGGTCTAACTTGGCGACTTCAGTATCATAATCAAAGTTTTTGTCATTGTAGTGAGTTGGTTTGTACTTTTCGCTATTGATACTTGGGTCATGGTACGAACTTTTGTACACATTACCAGAAGGTGCTGTGGCAATCGACTTGGATTTTGACGAGTCTGAGTCCAAGCCACCGGCCACAACGCCAGCTGCACCAGCGGTTCCAATAGTTTTAGCAACGTTTGGGTCAGTATTGTGAGATGTAGTGCTAGATTTTTGAGGAATATAATCAGCGTAAGTCGTAGTACCGTGAGTGTTGGCGCCAGTTCTTGATTTAGAGTTATCATCATCGTATCTGAGATCTCTACCTTGAATTGCCGAATTGTTACCCTTTTTGTCATCATTGTCTTTGCTGGATAATCCAACGGCGGCGGCGACTCCGCCCATAGCAGCGGTAGCACCAGCAATAAAACCAGTATTGCTATTGTCTTTAACATTATCATTATCGTTACGGTCGCGGCCAGCGGGGAAATATTCCGTGTCCTTGGAAGTTTTTCCGGCCGAGGTGGCGGCGATGTTTGGGGTAGCTTCTCTCGAGCCGCTGTAGATGGCGGCGGTCGAGGCGTTATCGGCTGACGACGAAGTTTTATTTTCGCCCAAGATTTGACTGATACCGCCATGGTTGAAAGCTGATTTGTTTTCCTTGTGGGTTTGTTTTGGGTCCAAGGACGACTTATCGGTCGAGAACTCGGAGCGGTATTTCAAGTCTTCGTTGACACCTTTTTCGTTCGCAACATAAGTTTTGTCGCGTTGTTTTTGTTCGCGTCTTTGTTCGTCCTCCTCTTGTTGGTACTGGCTGGGTTTGGTTTTCAAGTTTGAGAAGTTTTTGTACTTGGCGTGGGTTTGTTCGTTGTAGGGGCCTTGGTCGTGCTTGTACTCGCCACCCTGGGTGTCCTGGGGGTCGTAAAAGTAGCCAGTACCCTTTTTCGGTTCAGCTTCGTTGGAGTATAACGGGTTAGTGTTTGATTTCAACGCCTTCTTGTCGTGGTGGTCGTCCTCATCTCTGACTACGGTATCGTGGGTGGGGTGTTTGTAGTTGGAGAAATCGCCGGTGTCTTTATCGACAGGAATGGTGACGGGTTTTGGGGGCGAGGTCAATACGTTACCAACTGAAGTTGACTGGATGACTTTAGCGTCGTGCGAGTCGTGGGGGTGGTGGTGGTGGTGTTTCCACGACAAGTAGCCCGATTTCAATTTCTGGCCAAAACGAGACTCGGCTGATTTCTGGCCTTCAATGTAAGCCAATTCAATGATTTTGACATGCTCGGGGGTGGAACTGGTGGTGGTAGTGGTAGTAGGGGTAGTGGTGGCACCTGCGGTGCCAGCAGTGCCAGCCGTCCCAACTGTCCCAACATTACTCCCCAGGGTTCCCACACTGCTCCCTCGGGTCGCTGATTCTCTATCTTTGTCTCTTGATGTTGACATTCTCTTTGATGAACCAATTGACTTTCTTCTTGATGATGTTTGGTCTGATTCACTCGAGGTTCTTGAATGAGATTTGAATGGTTTTTTCAACTTGTCCATAAATTTCTCTTTCTTTTCCGGAGATGACATCGTAAACCTGGGTTTCTAACGAGATATTGTATCAATAAATAGATCAAATATAATCGCAATAGCAATAAAGTGGGTTGGGGTTATTTTACAGCAATTTTAAATTTCAAGGGGAAGAAATGCGGGATGAAAATTCCACCCAAAGCAGTGACGATTATAAAGAAAACCAACCAAACCAAAAGAACATCTGACGAATGAACACCTTATACTTCCCACCCAACCATTGCACCATTGACCTCAAACAATGTTATCTTCATTCATTTTTGTCTGAGCCACGTATTGGCGAGTACAGTACCTCGTGTTATTGGCGCCAGTGCATGATTATATCGCAGCTTGAATCATAAACTAATCGGTACGGTTACATCTTTCCTACGTGATCAGATTTATCATTGCTCACTACATTCTGGGTTTACTCCCCCAGCCCGAAACCTAAAAACTTACTCACGCCATCGTCATCTCTTGCCAAGTGCTTACCTTGCAAACCATGGTACTCGGCTGGGGGTAGGTGGGATAATAGGTCCCACCCCCCAGTTCCATGGTCCACCACGGTCAACGACAAATAGAACTGGCGGGTGTGGCTGGAGGAACTCCGCCAACGTTGCTATTTCACTCGACGTCGCTACGAGGAACCCCGTGCAACTGGCTGGGGCTGGTGTTGTCACTGCCATGACAATGTTGTAGTGTACTTGGTTCTTCGGTCGCACGGCAACATCCGGTACCTGAATATTGTAATGTGATGGTGATAAAATGTTACATGTGTTGGTGCTTGATTTGACAAGTATCTATATGTAGAAGATTGGTCTATTAGATATGATATATAGAGTCATACAACACCTTGTATACAAGTGAAAGCGTGACTCATTGATCAAAATGGGTGGTTTGTACAGCTTTGGAACGGCGCTGCTGTGGAGTATGCTGGTTAGTCTATATCACAATTGAACCCTCAATTTGTGGGTACCGCTAGATCATTCTGCAACCAGCGCTTTGGCAACCTCTGAACCATGGTACAGCTGTACAATCAATGGAATTATCTAAATTATGCTCTGCCATTAACTCTACTCAGGTCGATTCATGTGTTGCAGGTGTAAGTGAACACCAGCATTGGCCGTTGGTGGTGTAAAAAATGAAGTTGTTGGTTGTAGTATACCTTCATTGTCTGATCTTTTGAACAAGTGGAGGTTTGGACTGGGGTTGCCACTAACTCTTTTCGGTTACACTCGAAAATGAACCTCAGCTCTGACTTCCGGGTTGAAGTGAACACGCTGCTGCTTATCAAAACTCAATTTGACAAATATTGGGATAGTCTTGCACCATAATAGACTCTCTAACCAGCGTACAGTTGATCAATATGCAAAAGAGTCAATGGAGGTTTTGACGTACACTGTGTCTGTGACATTGGGACTGTTAGAGACAACTCGTGTGTAGGTACAAGTGTCGTGATGCCAATTCGCTACCATTGAGTGTGCAAACATGGTGCAGATCCTCAAAACTTCTCAAGTAGCTCATTCATACTATTTTCCTGAACCTAGCGTCCAATTAATCAGTCCGCGTTTTGATTTGTGGATGTCTCAACGTAGACTGTGTCGACCCTGGAACTTCCAAGTAACGTGAGAACCATTCGCTATCATCAAGTCTGTACGCATGGTGTGGATTTCGAAGAATTCTCCACGAAGTTTATTCATATTAGCTTGGCTGGATAGATTCCAAAACTAGCGTAGACCGGAACAATCTCCATAATGTCACAGCCAATGTAAGTCCCAGTTTATGCAGACTTTTAGCGATGACATTACGTCTATTCAATTTGCCTCGTGTGACAGACGTAAGTCGCATCACCAATCGCAGTGTATAGTGGTGTGAAGATGGATATGCTATTATTGGCAACTCACGATTGGCGCCTGAACATGCTTTGACTCAGATAACGCTTAGCTTTGCCGCAAGACAGATCCAATCATCGTACACCTTAACATTCTATGGTTACGTATAGTCAGTGGATTATGAGCTTGACGTAAGATCAACTCGAGCTTAGCACAGTTGGAAATCCACATCAACATTCGCAATGTTTAGTAGTTTCATGACGATGGTTCTGGTTCTAGCAACTCAATGACCAAAGCTCGATCTTCAAACTCAGGTAACTGCCGCACGACAGATCCAACAATCGTACACCTTAACAATCTATGGTTGTGTATAGTCAGTGGTGCTATGGTTTGACATGGTATCACCAACTCATGTGCATGGAAGTGGCATCGCCAATCGCAGGGTAGTTGTAAGATTTATTTGCAATTCAATTGAACACACTCATCCACCTATTCGAACACCTATAGTTCGTGTATCTGTGCTTCTGAGCAGCGATCCCATATGCCTCGACCTCGAGCTGTTGCTCAACCAGAGTGTTTAAGAGTACCGCGTGACCGCAGCACCAATTTCACTTATACTCTGGTCGTTTGTTAACCTTATTATAGATCAATCTGGTCACCAACCACTCCAAGCTTTCCTGCAAGCCCTCGTTTTCCAACACCAGCACTGGCAACAACTTGGCGTCGGTTGCTTCTAGTTCCGACACCACTTTGATGAACACACCGGTTTTAAGGCTCACCAAGTCGACGGCGATGGGCAAGTCCTGCTTGTTGGCCAACATCAATATCGGCACGTTCACCGACGCCGAGCCGTCCTCGATCCAGGCGTCGTCGTTGGCGATTTCCAACAAAGTTTCGTAGCATTCCTGGAACCGTTCGGTGTCGGTGGAGTCTATTATGAATATAATGCCATGACAGTTCTTGTAGTACCTCGACCACATACTGCGCAACGACTTCTGGCCCCCAAGGTCCCAGAATTTCAAATTGATGTTCTTGGCTTGGGGGATATCGTGCTGCTGATCAAACTTGATGGTGGTGGTGTTCTGTCCCACTGTGGGCAAGATCTTTTTCCCCTTAATCACTTCGGTTGTCAGCTTGTCCCTCGTCCCTGAATTTTCCACGCTCGAGTATAACAACTTGACGTGTTCCATAAATGTAGTTTTCCCAGCATTATCCAACCCAAGTATAAGAATGTTGTACTGCTCTCGCTTGGTGTATTGTGTGTACAACGACGACGCCAAATGGAACATGGCTAGCTTATCTCTATCAACAACCCTGGACCCGTATACCCAAACCAATACCCAAAGTCTTTACCCGGCGTGCGAAACAAAAAGTTTATAAACCAAATTGAAAAATGTTTTCAATGGAGACGCCAAATGGGAAAAATGTATGTTTTTTATTATCGGGGGAAGAAAAAGTCAAAGGATGAGAATTTATGATAGGGACAACTGAGTTATCGATGAAGATAGTTGTACCAGATAGTAGAATTACTGATACTTTTTCAAAATGTTTTTGTTGCGAATTTTGTACTAACAGAATAGGATTAGAGAAGAAAAAGTCATAAAAGGATGTTTATAGATTGATATAGATTCGAATGGGGTGTATCCTGGGTTTGATTTAGTATACTGGGTTGGTCTACAGATTAAATCATTTACAATTCATTAGGTACACACATTGTTAGTAGTCTTCGTCGTCGACTTCGATCTTGTTCAAGCTGGTTAGTAATCCCGCTAATTTCGTAGCTGCCACCTGGTGGTAGTCGCGCTGGGCCTCAATCATAATCTTTAACAAGTCCAAGTTCTTGGAAGGTTTGAGTAATTTCTTCATTTCCAACACTGCCACTTCGGTGGCCGACACCAAGTCGTCCTCCTTGGCAATCAACTCTTCATTCTCCTCGTCGTCGCTCTTGGCGAGCGAGCGCACGTAGTCAAACTCGCTGCGGATGGCATAAACTTTCTTGCGAAGCTCATTTACGCGCATAAACTCGGAGTTCAACACCATCAATAACTGGCGGTTGAACTCGTTAACAATAGTGGCGTCTTGCGCCAAGCGGGCATTGGCGATTTCGATATCGACCGACGACATCTGCAACAACGCCAAAGAAATCGGGGTGTTGGACAGTTTCAACTCGTCAGCGTGTTTCTGGCAGATAGTACCCAACTGTCCATAGAGCGTCTTGGGCACCAGGATTGTTTGGATCGACACCTCATCGGTTTTGGCTGCTTCTTCAGGCTCGCCCATGAATATGCGTTCCAATTCTTGGGGCGATTGCGCATTCTTCAACTGCTGGAACTTGGTGCTAAGCACCCCGCCGACATTGGCTTCTTTAAGCTTGTTGAGTGCATAATTACCTGGAGGGTAGTCGTACGACACTTTGGCGTAAGTGTCTTGGTCAAACTGGATCAAATCGGTGTATAGTTTCAAAAGCAAGTCGCAATTCGCCTCCAACTGTAAGTAATCGGGTGGCAACTCGCTCACCTCGACATTATTGTCCACCAAATGCTGCACTTGGTTCAACTGCTGGTTGAACAACGACGTGGTCTTGGCCGTGAACGGCTGGATCTGCTCCTTGTTCACCTTGTTCACCGACTCCTTCACCTGGTCTAACGTGGGCAACGAGTCTTGAATCGACTGGAGATTGAATGATGGGAACTTAAACGACATGGGCTCGTAGTAAACGCTTCAAAACCTGGCGCTAACATTTGAGTTTCACTTTTGGGTGAATAACCAAAGACATATAAACACGTGATGTTGTCGTAAACTGTGACAGATATGGGTTATAATCATAGTTATTAGATCACAGTTAGTATCCATGGTATACTGTTACTACCACTAGCTACTACCACTTCCTACCACTTCTTTTGCTTTGATTAATCAATTCTTCATGCCTTCATAATTTCGATTTCGCAGTTGGTGAAACCCATCACACCAAAAGTGGTTGTTTTTGCAGTCATGGCAGAGAAACGACACCAGCAAGCAGGGTACTTGGATAAACGCAATGTGGTGAATAAAGCATACTTGATAGAGCCTATTATTAGGCACAGGATCCAGGACTCGGGGTTTTACAAGCAGTACTTGTACCTCACCAACGAGGCAACCATAATACCAGTGGTGGTTGATCGGGTTAAGTGTGTGGCAGGTACGGACTCAATAGGACGACCCAGTGAGTTTTTGTGTTGCTTGTTGCGGTTGCTCGAGTTAGACCCAAGCGAGGGTCTGCTCTCGGTTTACGAAACCCAGTTGGGGTACCAGGAATTCAAGTACTGGACGTGTTTGGTATTGCTATACTATCGATTGACAATGCCCGGACACTTAGTGTACCTGAAGTTGGACGCATACTTCCAGGACTATCGCAAATTGTACTTTAAACTAAAAACACCAACATTCAACGATAAAAACCAACCTTTACACTACAAGATGACCTACATCGACGAATGGGTCGACAATCTACTTTCCAAGGACCGCGTGGTCGATATCAAGTTACCGAGATTGCCGCCACGACAACAGTTCTTCAAGGATAACTTGGTCAAACCAAGACAGTACCATGTCGACGTTGAAACTCCAACAAACAACAACTCGGAGTCGGACTACCAAAGTGACAGTGATTGATGTGGTTTGCAAAGTTGGGTATTGCAGGCGATAGTGATTAATCCGGCCGTTAGGCTGGTTTTGCTTAAATCTGGCTCTATTGAGCCTAGTTGAAGCCAAAACAGCACCACGTTAATCATTTCGAATTACACACAACGACAAGTTGTTGTCGAACTACGCATAGTGACTGATCTGGCAGTTTGGCCACTGTGGTTAGCCTAATGTGGAGTTAGAAGAACTGACAGATAGTATAAGAACTCGGTGAAACCAACACTAGAGAATATGGCAAACTAATAATTCAGTATGTGACTACTAAAACGATAGTGGCTGGAGTGGTTGTCAGACCAGTTTTCGTTGGTTCGCAAAGATTTCTACGAAAACATGGTGATTAGAGTACCATAATGACTTGAGAAAAAGATCCTACGTACAGCCTGTTCAACTTCACTAGACTTCCAACATCAAATGAACTACACCCCCAACTCGTTTCGCCTACTGTCGATTTCCGTGTTTTTTGGTTCTGTTGCAGATTTTATTATGAGCATCGAACAAATCTTTTTGACCTTGCTAATCGACGATTTCGCTTTACGTGCCGTATATTTTTAATACCACCCATGGACGAGAATGACAGTTAGTGACTTACGTATGCTCGAGGCCGAGGCGCAGACGTCCAAGACCAAGCTACTCTTTGTCGCGGGGGCATTTTTATTGTCGTTGACGGCATTTGTGTGCCAGACGGAGTTTACGAGTTTGGCGTATAAATTGCATTTCAAGGAACCCATGATTATGTTGTGGGTCACCCATGGCTCCTGGTGGCTCTTGTGGCCATTGCAAGTGTTGCTGATTGCCACGTTCAGAACGCTAGGCAAATGGAAAAACCAGCACAAAACTATCAAATTGAGACGCAAGAGTTCAACCATAAATTCGGATTTGCAATACCAGCGCTTAAACTCAAACACCCAGTTGTTGGAAACTGGTAACGGAGACGCCGTTCACGACGACGACGAAGCTGATGTCACGATTATACCCGTGCAACAAATCAACTACTACAAGTACTGGAAGAAATGTATCGTCAAACAATTCCACAATATCTACCACACCGCAGTGTTGATTTACGAAGCCAATATCAACGGAGACACCTCGACGTCCAACTTGAATCAAATGATCTCCAAAAACACCAAGCTCTCCGACTCGAGTTCGGTGCGCGCGTGTATATCTTCGTTTGTCGATACGCGTGCCATTAAGAACATCATCACCAAATCGATATACATCACTGTTATATTAACCGTCGCGGGGGCTACTTGGTATGGCGCCATGGCTTTGACTTATGCGTCCGACGTCACCGCGATCTACAACTGTTCTGCGTTCACAGCGTATGCATTTGCCATCCCTATGTTGAACGATAGCTTCACCTGGTTGAAGGCGAGCTCGGTGTTTATTGCGGTCACGGGTGTGTTCTTGGTGGCTTACTCGGGCAGCGATCAACCAGTCGATGCCCAATACCCGTACCGACTTTGGGGGAATTTGATCATTTTGCTTGGGGCGATATTGTACGGGTACTACGAGTGTCTATACAAGTTGCATACGTGCATTCCCTCGCATTTATCGAAAATCATTACTCCAAGACGACAAGCCACGTTTGCCAACTTTGTCATGGGTCTATTCGGACTCTTCACCTCGATCATATTGATGGTGGCGATATTATTCTTACAATTGACGGGTATACACAAATTCAACTTTTTCGACTATGGCGAAAACACCAAACAAATCTGGCTCTACATCAGCGCCTGTATTGTGTCGAACTTGTTATTCAGTGCCTCGTTCTTGTGCTTAATGGCGTTAACCGGGCCCGTGTTATCTTCGGTGAGTTCGTTGCTCACCATCTTTTTGATTGGTATTGTTGAGTGGTATGTGTTTGGCAACAAACTTGGATTCCAGCAGTTATTGGGTGACGGCTTCATTGTGGTTGGGTTTGTGTTGCTAACTTTTGCATCGTGGAAAGAAATCTCCGAGGGAAAAGAAGACAGTGATGAGGTGGACGCTATCAGTACATATTCGTTTGCTGTGAGTACCGAAGGTTGAGTAGATGGGTATATATTCAAAATTGGTTTTATATAAAAAGAAATGGATATTCTTCGCATAGTGAAATTTATTAGTGTAGGATCTTTTGTTGATAATGACGACAAACCAACAAGAAAGTCAAGATGAGTCGAACGAGAAGTTCCAAGGGTTGATGAAGAGTCTCAATATGGACGAGATGCCATTGTATCGCAGTGACTTTGACAACTTGAGCTACGAGCAGCTTGTTGCCACCAAGGAAATGATTGAGTCGCAATTGACGATGTTGTTTGGTATATTGAAAGATAGGTACGGCGCTGAGTTGAATACACCGTTAGTCACTCCCGATGGGTTTCCCCGGAGCGACATTGATGTGGTTAGCATCAGGTTGATACGAATAAAAATCATTCGTCTACGCAACGACCATAAAGCTTTGCTCGAGTTGTTGGAAGTCAAATTGATTGAGCAGTTCCAGTCGATGCGAGGTAATGAACCCGAATCAGTTGCTGAGCCCACGGTGACTTTGCCGACAGGACCCACGTATACCACGCCATTTGCGTTGCTCAAGCAAGTGGTCCCCCAAGGCCCAGCGTACAATTCAGGATTGCGAGAGGGTGACAAGATTGTGGTGTTTGACCACAATGTTCATTTCGACAACCACGACAACCTTGCAAAACTAGGACAGCGAGTCCAAGCCAAAGTCGACCAGGATATACCTATAGATATAATACGAGGGACGGGTCGCATGAGCTTAGTATTGAAACCTACGCACAACTGGTCGGGACAGGGTCTACTCGGGTGTCATGTAATTCCATTAAAGTAAACTATTTGTATATACATATATATATATATATATATTCCATGTTCATCCTCCATGCAAGGTACTTGTGAATGTAAATACATCGCCGCTTTCAACAATGTACTCCTCCATTCCCTCTAACTCCCAGTCGGTGTCGTTAATCAACACCAATATCCCTGGCCTCACTGAATCGTCCTCGATAAACACGGGAATGTCCTTGGGGTCGGCGATGATCGTTTTGGTTATATGTTCAACCACGTCTTTCATGGTTGCCTCGCCTTCCTCCAACGGAAGAGTGGTCTTGTGCTCGCGAACGCCATCTGATATAACGTCCAACCCACCAAAGAACTCGACCTTTATCTTGATAGCCATGGTTGTCTGTAATGGTTGCAAATTTATTTCACCAAACAATGTTTTCTGCGCTTGGCTAAAGAACAATGAATTGGCGTAGAAAATGACATGAAACCAGGAAATTTCGCCAGTTTAGCTGGAAGAACCACCTGCTGTAGTACCCACTCTCACCATACTCCACCCAAGAACCAGGTTATGTATGGGATATTCTTCAATTGATATACCAATCGCCTGTATACAGCCTCGATTTCTGTCAATTTTTCATTACACGTAGAGTTGTTAAACAACAAGAACACACCATGTTTAGCCCATTGCACTTGTTGGTAGGGCTTTTGTTGGCGGGGATTGCTGTGGCCAACTTGACCAAGAGCACATTGGTACTTTATGATGACGAGTATTACAATTTACAGGATACAGCTACATTATCGGCCAGTTTGGCCAACTTTATCGGCGAATTGCACCTGAAGTCAGAGGTGGTGTATGACACCTACAAGTCAGACCAGGTATCGTTGTTTTATGATGATGCCATCAGATACGACAACTTGGTGTTGCTACCAAACTCCAAAAAAAGCCTTGGATCCAAAGATAACTTGAACCAGCACCAGTTGTTGAAGTACCTCAACAACCAAGGGAACATATTGGTAGTTGGTGCTCTTGAGTCGGTGTTGCCAGAGTCGTTTCGGGTTTTTCTCAATGAATTGGGCATATATCCTTCGCCCAAGAATTATAAATTGGTCGACCACTCGCACGAGGGTGCTGATGGCGTGTTGCTCGACGAGTCGAATATCGCCAACGATAAAGTGGTGCCGGAATTGTCGTTGGACTACCAAGGCGGCGCCGCTTTGATCTCAAACAACGAGTTGATTTTTCCCATAATTAACGCTGGCAAAACCAGTGTTACCTGCTTGGCGTCGGCCGAAAGCATCGACGCCGACAACGTATGGACTTTTGGCGAGTTGGGCCATCCAGCTGTGGGTTTGCAAGCTTTGAACAACGCCAGGTTGTTGTGGGTGGGATCAGAACAATTGTTGTCGACGCAATTGACCCACTGGTTCACTCAAGACCAAGGACAATTGAAACTTCAATTTGTGGAACACGTCAATAATGAATCTCCTTTGATCAAAGACCCTACCTTGTACCGTATTAAAGACCAAGCCATCTACACCATTGGGGTGTCTCAATTGATCGATGATGAATGGAAACCTTACGAAGTGAAAACTAAAGACGATGTGTTACAATTGTCATTCAAAATGTTAGACCCATACCAAAGATTGGACTTGCAGCCATTGGGACCCGTGAGTTCGCAAGACGATGACACATTGGACACATTTGCCTACTTTGTCAATTTCACCATCCCCGACCACCACGGTATGTTCACCTTCGAGTTGGACTACAAGCGTTACGGATTATCTTACTTACAGGATAAACGCGTGGTCACAGTGAGACACTTGGCCAACGACGAGTACAAACGATCGTGGGATATCACCAACGCGTGGTTATACATTGCCAGTGCCGGGTTAGTGGTGGCTGCTTGGTTCTTGTTTGTGGTCAATTATATCTACGTCACCAAAGTCGACGCTAAGAAGAAGAATATATAGTCAACTCCCCCTCGGTTTTATAGAAGTTTAACCATAATTCAACGTTAAAAGAAGTCTGTAGCCATCTTTAAATCAAAGCGCACTGAAAAATTTCAGAGTAAACGAACGATAGAACTACAATCAACGACAAATGTCATCGGTGGAGGAAGCAGAGAAGCAGCAGGCACAAGACCAGAATGCTCAGAAGTTGCAAGTTCAATACAACCAATACCAAGAGTTAATTGCTGAGTTGCAATCGCAACTATCCACAATCTCGTCGCAGATACAAGAGCACATAATTGTCGATAAGTCATTGACGAGTATCGCTCCTGACAAGCGAGCTGGCAGAAAGTGTTTCAAGATGATTGGCGGGGTGTTGGTAGACAAGAGTATCGACGACGTCATCAAGATATTAAACCATGACTTAAAAGTGATGCAAGAACAACAGGGAGTGGTAGAGAAAGAGTTGGCCACCAACAGGAAGGAAATGGAGAAGTGGATGACCAAGAATAACGTCAAGATTGTCAGGAATCAATAAGAGGAATAATGTTTTGAATCAGTTTATAATCCAATCACCGGAGCCATATAAATGACAATAATGACAATACCAACACTACGCATATCAAAACCAATAGTCAATGGTCCACTGCCTCTAATAATGACGAGCTCGATTGCTGGATTCCAGATTAGTTAATAGTAACTTGTTTCTGGTTACCTTTATAGATATCGATATAATAAATTACTGGTCTACAATTGCGAGTATCAGTAACCCAAGCTCACTCAATGTATCAACAGCACTATCGACCAGTGCTTATACTTATTGTCACTTCTTCACTGAAACTATCGACCGTTCTTACACTGTTATCAGTCATATTCGACAACATTTCTGCTGTTGCAAGCAACTGCTTGATTTCTCTACGCCCATAAACAGAGACCTAATGGTTTTGTACGGTTCAGTAACACTCATCTCTAAAATTTCCAAGTATTATTCAGATTAATAACTCGTGTCTTCTCGGGTCTACCAATTATATCCATTAAATTACACACTGACCTATATTCTTCTACGTTGATATTTCCTTCACGTAGTTCTCACGAGCTTCGCTATTCCTGCCAAGGTCACGGTTCCACGCCTCCCATTTGGGTTCGTCTTTGAATAGTCTGATTGCCTTTACGTATTTGGACTCGTCGGTTAATGTGAAGCGGTGGTATATCCCTGCTGGCAACACCAACAAGTCGTTCTTGGACAACTTGGTTCTGATCCAGCGATCTTGTTTGTCTCTGACATCAAAGTAGCCTTCACCATCGACAATGTACCTAATTTCCTCGTCGTCGTGGTAGTGTTCGGCGTAGAACACCTTCATCTTGGCGTTGTATGCCTGTAAGTCGTTGTTGAAGCTGGCCAAGTTTAGCTCTACTTGGTCCCGGTTCTTGTACGAACGCTCAACGGCGATCTGGTCGAGCTGGGCCATGTCGGGGATATACTTGTAGAACACGCCAATTTTGGCCAACTCTTCGAGCTCAATGGTGTTACCCGAGTGGTGTGCTTGAGTGAAGTTGTTCTCGGTGTCGAGGTTATCATGATAATACACTTCCACCATGGTTAACTGTTTTAATTACAAAAACTGTCTCCAGCTTATGACAAAAACGTTTTCACTGTGGCTGCGACTGGCTGCAAAATC
Organism: Suzukiozyma glaebosa; assembly: GCA_030564305.1. Classification (NCBI taxonomy): domain Eukaryota; kingdom Fungi; phylum Ascomycota; class Pichiomycetes; order Serinales; family Debaryomycetaceae; genus Suzukiozyma; species Suzukiozyma glaebosa. The sequence goes on from JAJLUT010000009.1 coordinate 156,461, forward strand.
AGCAGCAGACAAGTGATAATTCACAGTTATACAAGAGGTGGTAAAGGGTGGGAAGATGTTGATAATCACAGTTTAGCCTTGGTAGAGTTTAGACGAAGGAATTTTGGCGTTTCAGCCATATTTGTCGTTTTACATGGGTAATTGTACGATTAGTAGAGACGTTTCATTATGCTAGACTATTTTCTTTCGTGTTTGCTAGTGGGGTTAACATCCACATGAATACTGGTACGTAAACAAGAAACTTGATGAGTCTGGTAGAATAATCGGTGATTATTTGGTCGCTACCAAATCGTACAATTTGTCAATTTTGTTCTATAGTTTTACCGGCTCTGAACGTATGGATATGTAATTAGCTAGAAAAGAGTGTTTTGTTTGTTATCTAGTTAACCATATTGGTATCATCTCATACTACCATTCACTTATCTTGCCCTTTTCTTCATTTCCAGCTTAACTTCAATTTTGATCGCATCGAAAATTGTTAGTTAGACGCCAGGCAATGTATGGCAACAACAACGGACACTCAAACAACTACAGGGGCAATGGGGGCTACCAGAGAAACGACCGCTCACAGGCGTACAACCAGAACTTAGAACAACAATTGGCGTCGCAAGAAAAGAAGACCGCATTCAGACGAACCGTCGATCATGGCAACAACATGGGCCGCTGGCACATTCTACGAAGCATGGGCTTGACAGACCAGCAGCAGGCGATAGGCACAGTGCGTCCCGAGTCGTCGTACCTCATCGACTTGTTGCCGTCGCTCGCATACAGCTCGTCCAAAAACTTGAACTGCAATAATAATCGCTCCAACATGGCCATCATGGACACTCAAACCAAGTTTGTTCACTTGTCGTCAAACAAGGACAAACACTCGATCCAGACCGTGAAATGGACCCCCGAGGGCAGACGATTGGTGGTGGCAGCGTACTCGGGCGAATTCACCATCTGGAATGGGATGACGTTCAACTTTGAAACCATCATGCAAGCTCACGACTCGCCCATCTTAACCCTACAGTATTCACACAACGACGAATGGTTGATCTCGGGCGACCAGCAGGGGGTCATCAAGTACTGGCAACCAAACTTCAACAATGTCAACAAAATAAACGGCCACTCGTCGGGTATACGCGATATCGCCTTCTCCCCCAACGACTCCAAGTTCTTGTCGTGTGGAGACGACTCCAACTTGAAAATCTGGAACTTCCAGTCGGGTATGGAAGAACGAAGCTTGACGGGCCATCATTGGGATGTCAAAACCGCCGATTGGCACCCCAACTTGGGCCTAATCGTCAGTGGCTCCAAAGACAACTTGGTCAAGCTCTGGGACCCGCGACAGTCAGAAGCAATCACCACCCTTTTGGGCTTCAAACACACAGTCACCAAGTGCCGATTCCAAACCGCGGGGACCAACCGCTTGTTGGCATCGGCGTCGCGAGACCGCTCGTGTCGTGTGTTTGACTTGCGGACCATGAAAGATATTCTCGTGTTGCGAGATCATGAAACCGACTTGTCGTGTGTCGCCTGGCACCCGATCCATGCGTCAATGTTGACCACCGCCGCCTACAATGGGTCCATGAACCACTACGTGTTGGACTCCTACATTCCTGTCGACTCCAAAGACACCAAGTTGAATACGTCGAACCCAGGCTCCCTAGAGGCGGTACACAAAATCCCTTATGCCCACGAGAAGGGGATACATGCCTTGGAATACCACCCTCTCGGCCATTTGCTCTGTTCGGCGGGGTCTGACAAAACGGCACGATTCTGGTGTCGAGCTAGACCTAATGACCCAGCGTCATACACCGATCCATTATACACCGATAAGAAACAAGGTGCGTGGTACTACTCCATCAACAATAACATCAATGCCGTCATGGAACCAGCCGACAATGGCAGCAAATCATCTGCTCCCGAGAATGGGCATCAGAAACCGCCAATGCAACTTCCTGGTTTCAATTACGATAACCAATCGAATGGTATGGATACGCCATCAGGAATACCAGGTTTACAAAGTTACTAGATTGACCAGCTCAGCTTGCTCACCCTTGAATGCGAAACATGTCACGAATTCTAGCTGTACTATATGTATATATACAATCATGAAATACATCCATTTACATAAATATAATAATACACATATTATTAGTATATAATCCTTTACCTTCTATAAACCCAAAAACGTATTTAACCAAATACGCTAAGTAATCAATGTGAAACAAAAACAAACACAAACCAAATAAAAATAAACATAAACCACAATAAAACTTTTTTATTCACTTTTCCGGACAATCAACCTTGTAATTCGGCTTGCAAATTACGCTTCATGACCTCTGAATCTAACCCATTGCAGTTATCTTCGCTCATATCCAATCCTTCAATGAACTCCAGCCAGTCTTTTACTCGCTTCACGTATTCTTGACCAAAAGTTTCCGAGTAGTTGCGGACAAATTGGTCCAACAAGTACAAGAAATTCAAGTTCAAGTTATCGAATCGATTGATATCAAATACCTCGCCCCCATTTTCAAAATTGATGTACAAGTTGATGGGGTAGTTGATGAGTTCCTTGGTGGTGATGGGTTGGTAGATCTGCAAGTAGTGGCCGGTTCTAATCTTGAAGTCATTGATGGAGTCGTAGTAATTTTTCATGGAATAATCGGGGTTCTTGGTTTTGCAAGCAATGTTAAAATTGTTTTGTTGAATGTTGTTATTGGTGATATTCATGAGGATGATGGTTGGCTGGGGCACTTCGTCAATGATCTTGTCGATCATACGTTTACGACGTTCAATGGTGGAGTTTGTGGCGTCCAAGAACCCGATATTGATGATATCTTCGTTCAAGTCCGAAATCAAGTTGCCAATGGTGATATTGACGTAGTTCTCACGCATTGATTTCGCCTGTTCGTCATTGGGGTTGAAGAAGTTGGCGTCATTCTTCAACTGAGATTTTCGGCGGACATTGCCCGCGTTATAAATCTTGGATTTTAGTTGGGGGAACTTGTTGAAGTACTGGTTCAATTGTTTGCTAATGGTTGATTTCCCCAGTGCCGGCAAGCCCACCATGACAAACACGATTTTTTCATTCAAGTCAAACTTCAAGTCATAGTTCAACTTGGTGTTAGCCAGGGTGTAGCTGTTGATGCGCAACTCATTGATTTTGGTCTGGAGTTTATTGTGGATCTGGTGTTCTTGCAAGAGCTTCAAGTTGATATCGGATAAATCCAACGGGACCTGGCTCGGAGTGATGGGGGAGATGACCGAGGAGGATATACTGGAAGTGTGGCTATTTGCCTTATCAAATAGACTGAGCATCAGTTGGGTGGAGTCTGACGAGTGCAGCGACATGATTTAAATCCAAGTAATGTTATTTTTGGATAATTGCCTAAAATATTTCCAGAATAAAATGAGCAAAGCAGATAAAGCAGTGATGAGTTTTTCAATAACCAATAATCACTAGCAGTATCTTAAACAACCTGTTGTAATAGCTTGCTGTAGAAGTATCAAAGATTCACTTTCCTTTGTTTCCTTTGAAAAAAAAACCGAGTTTTATCTAGTTTGAAGTACACAAAAGTGGGTGCAGGAGTATCAGTTGATGATGCCAGTGCTGGGGACTAAAGTGTATGCTTGTGTCTGGTCAACAGAAGGCCGTGAGTAGGAAGATAATCGTATAAATTCTCGATAACACGCTGATGATAAGATGGAATTTGTTGTAAAAATTAGTCATTGGTGCGCGCACACTTTCGTTTCTGTTGCCGCCATCAAAAAAAAAAAAAAAAAAAGAAAAAGCTTTTGGGACCAAAGGAACACAAACGAGATTGTAGCAATCGTGGAAAAAGGGTAGGTATATTCCATGGATTAGAGTAGGTTAGTTAGTTGTGGTAGTAGTAGTTAGTATATCCTTTCTTGTGGCGCACGTTGTCTTTGTTGGGATACCATGTGTCATGTCATGTCATTGCTGAGATTTTGGGTCGCCATCCCAAAGCGGTAATAATCACACTTGACGAGGGAACTTTGATTAGCCTGAACAAAAATTAGGGTGGTGGTGGTGATGATGGGCCTCGTGGTCAGTTTGTGAGTGAGTAGTCTCGGGCGATTCTCTACCGCTGACCATTTAGCTGGTTGTAAAAATCGTCGGGCCACAGACTCGAAATGAAGATCAGAGTGGTAGGTGAAACCAATCAACAAGAGTTGTAGTCAAGTTTCTACTGCATTACCTTGTTTCCTCTTCTGGTTCCTTATCGGATCGCCGTTATTTTATTGTTAGATTATGCTCGAACCTATATTTTGCCTGATTGTTGCAAATATCAACAAAATATCCATGGGTGCACCAATATTATGCACAGTGATAACATGGTACTGAGGATAAAACGGAACCCATGCACCATGATGAATGAGAAGTTATGTCATTTAAGAAAAATTATGTGTACTAGAAATGACATCTCGGCGCTAAGGCGCAATTAACAATCCAACGCTCGAAGGTAGCATGGGGGTTCTATTGGAGAGTAAACACTTCAACCCACTTAACGAGTATTTATCTAAGTACGTGTGCTAGCATTATCATTAGCGCAAACACCCGCTGGACATTTGGCGATACAGGTATCAAGTTTCGTCCCAGAGTAGATTATAAGCGATTCGCTACTGTCTCGTTATCTCTTTATTCACTATATACATACACGTTTTAACTGGATTGGAGTTAGTTACTCGACTCGGTCAGTTCATGAACTCATATCAACCAGTTGCTTTGCTGTTTCATTTGTCTGAGTCACTCGCTCGATGAATTCTTAAATGTTCTCTAAATTCGGTTGCTTCGCTCGATTCGTTGTTGGTTTCATTCACGCATTGCCATGCACCTGGTGATCGTACAATTCAAACACTAATTGAATCCATCCTCTAGGTCCATCGCTTCGTCATTCGCATAATTTTACTCCCTTCGTCGTTCTCACACAGTCACACGCTTCGTCTTTCTCACACATTTCGTTCACTCGCGATAACTCGCTTCAACTCAATCACTTGCATCTGTTCGTTAATTGAACCAATCTTTCACTTTATTCACTCGTTTTGCTCGTTCTCCACATTCGTTCGCTTCGTTCACCAGCTTCGCTTACGATCCACAACCACTCACTTTCTCGTGAACTCGTCACAACATTCAATCACTCGCTGCGCTCGATCACTCACTCATCTCACCCCAACAACTCCCTACTCTTCTTTATCCCAAAATCGTTCCCCTTGAACAACTTTATCAAGAAACTTGGGAATGACCAGCCAAACACCTCGCCCACTCCTCCATTTTTCAGGATTGGCACCACCAACATCTGTTTCGTCGCGTACTTCGACACTGGCAGTTTTTTGAACCAGTGGTTGATTGATGCTTTCACCACTCCTGCTTGGATATACTTGATATCGGCTAATGATTTGGGGGTGTTACTAGCAACATCGCCAAAGGCGATGACCTCGGGGTACCCCACCACAAGAAACGAGTCGTCAACTTTGACAAACCCGGCTTCCAAAACCTCCTTCGGCAAGTACTCGGTGTTGGGGGTACTCTTGTACGTCGGAATGATCAAATCGTATTCGGTAGTGGTGGTTCCGTGGGTCAAGTTTGTTTCAGTGTACTTATCAACTTTGACATTGTTGATGACGTTAACGTTGAGTTTGGTCAACCTGGCGATTGCCAGTTGGCGCGTCGACTGGCGCAAGCTGGCCAAAGGAGCAGTGCTGCCCGTGTACAAGTCGATGGTTTTGTTAATTCCATAGGCGTACCCAATTTCGCCTGCCACTTCTACTCCCGTGGGACCGCCGCCAATAATGGCGATCGAGTTTGCTGCCACAATCTTTTGGGCCATGGCGTCGATTTCATCAAACGAAGTTTGGTGGTTGCTTGAGCTTGACAATTTGAATGCGTTGGACTCGTACCTGGCCCCTGAAGCAATGACCAAGTAATCAAACTCGCGAGTTTGCTCATTAAACTTGACGCGTTTAGCGTCGAGGTTTACGTTTGTAACAATCGCTTGTACAAATTTCCCCTGGTGTACTGACTGGGCAATGCCGGTGTCCACGTACTGTTTCAAGTTGACTACTGTTTCCTGTTTGCGGTGTGGTTCCATCAACAAGCGTGGAGCCGATGTGTTGTTCCAGGCGTATTCCGACGGTGCTATCACCGTGATTTCCAAAGGTTCTTGCACGGCTAGCAATGCTTTGAACGCAGCGATAGCGGCGTATGATCCTCCTATAATCACCACTTGTTTCATATTGTGGTTTTCGATTATCTTTTCATTCACCAGTTTCCTATTTTATAGTAGGCATCGGCTGGGACATAAACGGCGTGCTTATTCAGCGCTCGATTGGGACAATGGGGCGTAGACCCCAAATTGGGTAACGCCGAATGGAGATAACCTTCCCCCAGTGAAACTATGCCAATGTCCCAGGTAAGATTGATACATTGCTTTCATCATTCTTGCCAAGCCAAGCTGTGGCTGGGCGAGAAGTTGCACCGAGTATTGAACGAGTAGATGAAAGATCATTATCACCTATTGAATAGTAGACTTTTATCCACTATACACTGTTGTTAACCAATCGTGCTGGTCGCTTTATTGGTATATACCTAGTATCATCTCAATTTGCCAAGAATCAAAGATATGGTATATTCCATCTACAATCCAATTGGACATATCTCAACCCATCAACACCCTCGTCAACGCCCTTATCCCATCCCATCGCATCGTATTACCATGTTATAATATCCCACATTTCCCCAGTCACATGACCCTTCTAACCTTTCCCCATCGGATGAATGTCGTCCTCATCGCCAAAAACCCAGTTACTACTCCATGCACTACTATACATCATTTGGAATCTCCAACCAACATGTATGGGGCAATTTTGAGTTGGGGGTGGGTTGATTCTTTGTTTGCGTTAATCTCCGTTATCAGCCACCATTAGGTGGTGGTGTGATGAGTATTGTTGTACTGGTGATACTAGTACATTGTTCATTTGTTCTACGTCTTATCGCCGGAAGTCCTAACCAGAATAATCTTACTTGGTATTCTTTTCCTTCCCAGTTATCGATTTCAGTTTAGATTTTCTTGGTATAGTTGAAAAAATATTTTTTACTCTTGGCTGATATGGAAATGTACATGTATATATATATATATATATATATATATATAATATAACCCACGAATACTTTTCGCATCATATTTGGTAATGATGGAAAAACCTTCGACTCAGTCGTCGATGGAAAAGGATAATATAACCACAACTACCAACCAACATGAGTTTGAGCCGTACAAACTAACTGTATCCCAAGTGGAACAACTATACGATACTTCAACCGATAATGGGTACACCGACCAGCAAGCTAAAGATGCCTTGACTAAATTTGGTCCTAACTCCTTGGGAGAGGACGATAAGATCTCCTACACCAAAATCTTGGCCCACCAGGTGCTCAACGCCATGATCTTGGTGTTGATCATTTCAATGGTGATTGCCTTGGCCATCAAGGATTGGATCTCGGGCGGGGTGATCGCCGGGGTCGTCGGAATAAATATCTCGGTGGGGTTCGTCCAAGAAATGAAGGCCGAGAAAACCATGGGCAGTTTGCGTAATTTGTCGTCGCCCACGGCGCGGGTGATGCGCGGTGGCGACGATGTCACCATCCCCGCCGAGGACGTGGTGCCGGGTGACGTGGTACAAGTCCGCGTGGGAGATACCGTCCCCGCCGATATCCGGTTATTCGACTCGATGAACTTGGAAACCGATGAAGCATTGTTGACCGGTGAAAGTTTGCCAGTCCTCAAAGACCACACCATTACTTACAATGAAGTGGTATCGGTGGGAGACCGTTTGAATTTGGTATACTCCAGTTCAGTAGTGTCCAAAGGGAGAGGGACCGGAATTGTTATAGGCACCGGACTCAACACCGAAATTGGCAAAATTGCCCAATCGTTAAGGGGTAATAACTCCATAATCAGAAAAGTCGATAAATCAGAGTACGAAGATGGAAAACCACCAGGCAAAGCCTATGGTAAAGCATTTTTTGGTACCATCAAAGATATAGTGGGTAACGTGTTGGGAATCACAGTGGGTACTCCGTTACAACGTAAATTATCGTGGTTGGCCATCTTTTTGTTCTGCGTCGCCGTCATCTTTGCCATTGTGGTGATGGCATCGCAGAAGTTCAATGTGAACAAGGAAGTGGCAATCTACGCCATTTGTGTCGCCTTGTCCATGATCCCATCCGCATTGATCGTGGTGTTGACCATCACCATGGCCGTGGGCGCCCAGGTCATGGTGACGAAAAACGTCATTGTTCGTAAATTGGACTCATTGGAAGCATTGGGTGGTATCAATGATATCTGCTCCGATAAGACAGGGACGTTGACCCAGGGGAAAATGATTGCCAAAAAAGTGTGGATCCCCAATGTCGGGACTTTCAACGTCGCCAACTCCAACGAAGCGTTCAACCCCACCGTGGGCGATGTCGAGTTTTGTAAATACTCGCCTTATTTCATTAAGGAAACCGATGAGGAAATCGATTTCAATGTGCCGCCACCATTGAACCAAGAATCGAAAAACTTTCACCAGTGGTTGATGACAGCCACTTTGGCCAATATCGCCACCATCAACCAGTCGAAAGATGAGGAGTCGGGAGAATTGGTGTGGAAAGCCCACGGTGACGCTACCGAAATCGCCATCCAGGTATTTACGAGCCGATTGCACTATGGAAGAGACGACATGGTCGAACAAGGAGGGTACGAACACTTGGGAGAATTCCCATTCGACTCGTCAATCAAAAGAATGTCGGCCATCTACAAACAAAACGACAACATCCAAGTCTACTCCAAGGGGGCTGTCGAAAAATTGTTAGCCTGTTGCGACTCGTGGTACGGCCATGAAGAGAACGATGTTAAGTTTTACGACAACCAATCGACACAACCGCTCACCGAGCAAGACAAGGAGTTGATCGAAATGAATATGAATGCATTATCGTCGCAAGGTTTGCGAGTGTTGGCATTTGCTACTAAAAATGGCACCGGTGTCGACTTGAAAAATCGTGATGCCGTCGAATGCAACTTGACTTTCCAAGGGTTGATTGGTATTTATGATCCTCCCCGAAACGAAACCGCAGGTTCAGTCAAAGCCTGTCACACTGCTGGTATTAACGTGCACATGTTGACTGGTGACCATCCTGGTACCGCTAAAGCCATTGCCCAGGAAGTTGGTATCATTCCTCACAACTTGTACCATTATTCCGACGAAGTGGTCCAAGTCATGGTCATGACTGCTCACGATTTCGATGCATTATCAGACGACGAAATCGATAAATTACCGGTGTTACCTTTGGTTATCGCCAGATGTGCTCCCGAAACCAAGGTGAGAATGATTGATGCCTTACACAGAAGAAAGAAGTTTGTGGCCATGACTGGTGATGGGGTCAACGATTCGCCTTCGTTGAAAAAAGCTGATGTCGGTATTGCCATGGGTTTGAATGGTTCTGATGTTGCTAAAGACGCTTCAGATATCGTTTTAACCGATGATAATTTCGCGTCAATTTTGAATGCCATTGAAGAAGGTAGAAGAATGAGTTCCAATATTCAAAAATTTGTGTTGCAATTATTGGCCGAAAATGTGGCACAAGCGTTGTATTTGATGATTGGTTTAGCATTCATCGACGACTCGGGATTCTCAGTATTCCCATTGTCGCCCGTGGAAGTGTTGTGGATCTTGGTGGTTACCTCGTGTTTCCCAGCTATGGGGTTGGGTCAAGAAAAAGCCGCCAACGATATTTTGGAAAAAGAGCCCAACCATACTATTTTCACTTGGGAAGTTATCATTGATATGTTGGCTTATGGTTTCTGGATGGCTGTTTGTTGTTTGCTTTGTTTTGTTGTCATTGTCTACGGAAAAGGTGATGGTAACTTGGGTCATAACTGTAACACGTCCAGTGGTACCATGTGTAACTTGGTATTCAGAGGTAGATCGGCTTCATTCGCCAACATGACTTGGTGTGCATTAATCTTGGCTTGGGAGTGTATTCACCCCACGAACTCCTTATTTTACATGAGACAGGATACAGATAACCCGTGGTGGAAACAAACTGCAATCGATTTGTGGGACAACAAGTTCTTATTCTTTTCGATTCTCGGTGGGTTCATCTCAGTTTTCCCCGTGGTTTACATTCCGGTCATCAATGACAAGGTGTTTTTACATGCTCCCATCGGATACGAATGGGGGGTTGCATTTGCTTGTAGTATTTTATTTTTAATGGGTGCCGAAGCTTGGAAATGGGCCAAGCGTATTTATCTCAGAAAGATGGATAAAAAAGCCAAGATCAACCCTGAGTACGAGTTGGAAAGAAACGATCCTTTTCAAAGGTACGCTTCGTTCTCGAGGGCTAACACCATGGATAAAGCTAACGTGCTAGTATAGAAAAGAAAAAAGAAGAGAATACAATTTTGCATTTTACATTTAGTTTGATTTTGGTTTGTTTTCTGTTTGAAGTTTTATATATAATAATAAAGATAGTATCTTAAAATTATGAGAATTGTAACTGTTTTTCTCCCACGTTGTTGACCCATTTTCTCCCATTTCTGTCGCCGTTATAATAAATTCTGCAATTCGACTTCGTAATGCCCACCAAGATGGTCGGTATTGCCAAACATTTGGATGGTACCCTTACCCGTCTTTTTGTCCACATCGATAATAGCTACCGAGGTATTGAAAGGGATTTTTAAGTCGTTGGCAGTCAACTTGTCGTTCAAGTCGAATCCGTGGTCTCGGTATAGACTGTTTATGTAACTGGTTATTACTCCGCCATGAGTACAAAGAATTATATTCAAACTTTTCTGATTCATTTTCACGATATGTTTCCATTCGGCGTCGACACGTTGTACCAATTTCTGGTTATTCTCTCCCAAGTTTCTGAAATCAGACCCAAACTTGTCTATCGCTTTTTGAATGTGCATACCTTCGGCGGGACCCATATCTCGCTCTCGCAAGTTCTCGGTGTACCGCACGGGGACTTGTGGGTGATGCAACTTGATGTAATCCATCGTCTTGACACAGCGCTGTAGGTCAGACGACACCAAGTCATCGACCTTGATGGTCGACATTGTAGCGCCAACTTTGCTTGCTTGCAAGCGGCCAACCTCGTTCAACTCGCTGTCCAAATGGCCCTGGATGATCTTTTGGGTGTTGTGGTCAGTCTGGCCATGCCTTACCACAAACACTCGAAGTATCCTGTTGTCGGTATTGCCATTTATTTCTATTGTCATTGTCAAGGTTAAAATTAATGTTTGAAAAATTTGTGCCAAATGTGTGAATTTGAATTGATGCAAAAAAAGTTTAACCTGGTTAGAATCTCGAGAAATAGGGTGGGAATGACGATGACAATTATATATAAACAAACTACACTCATTTGATGCTTAGCATTTATTTTTTGTTCATATCAATCTATCTCTTATAATACAATAATAAATAATGGGGTTTTTAGTTCAAAGATTCGGCCTGCTGTTTGAATTCGGCCAACACGTCGGCCTTCATTTTGTAGCCGTGGTCGTCGGCGAGGGGGAACGAGTTGGTGGCCAAGTCGTGGTTGTAGGACGAGATGGCGTCGACTCCGTCGGTGAAGAAGTTGGCGTACCGTTTCACAAACTTGGCGGTGTGGAACTGGTTGGGGTCGGTCATGCCCAACATGTCTGCCACCACCAATACCTGGCCCGAGCAGTAAGGTCCAGCGCCGATTCCAATGGTGGGGATAGTTAAGTTTTGGGTGATGAACTGGGCCAACTTATTGGGGATGCATTCCAACACGATGGCAAATGCTCCTGCGCGTTGCAAGTTCAAGCATTCTTGGTATATCTGGACACAGTTGGAGACGGTGGTGCCCTGGAGTTTGAATCCACCAAACGTGTTGTGTTTCTGGGGCGTGAGCCCCACATGGCCCATGATGGGGATACCAATATCAATAAGCTTGCGCACGGTGGGGATGATGGACTCGTTGCCGCCTTCGAGCTTAATCCCCTGGATCTTGCCCGATTTGATCAATTGAGTACTCGACTTCACTGCCTGGTCAATTGACTGTTCAAACGAGCCAAAGGGCAAGTCGCCAATCAACAACGATGTTTGGTTCCCCCTCTGTACCGACTTGACGTGGTAGACATATTCTTCAAATGGCAATTCGTTGGTATCCTGGTACCCCAAGGTTGTCATTGCGAGCGAGTCACCAACCAAAGTGATATCGACGTTGGCCTGGTCTGTCATCTGGCCAGTGATGTAGTCATGAGCCGTCACCACTGATATGGGCTGGTTGTTATCATATTTGGCCCGTATATCCAACAAGGTCTTGCGAGACTTGGTGAAGTGGGTGGAATATCGGGTGGTACTGGTAGTGAATGTGCGTATAACCGATCGATAAAACATGGTTGATGATTTATGGAGTAGACATATACATATATACATATATATATATATATATAAATATTTATAAACACTAACCAAACTACCTCGTATAACCTCGATGATTCATCATCGGTTAAAATTTTTCAGCGTCCGAGGACGTTTTGCAACCAGAGAACTGAGAAATATGGGGACTACCAGAGGAATTAGACAAGGAGAGAGAGTGTGGGGTATATCAGATAGTGTAAACAGTACTAGGTTGTGTATGTGGGACTAGAATTTAACAATTTAGTTGCCAGGAACTGGATTTTTTAGAATCATCAGCAAGATCTGGCTAATCGCAGTTACCCAAATCAACTAAAGTTGATCTCGGTTATATTCATTGTGTTTTACCCAGCTTCGACCACTGGTCTCATACAATTCTACACCACTTGTGGGGGTGGGTGACTTCGAATTCCCAGCCGATCGACTACTGCTCGATTAGGAAATGTAGTACCGTGGCTGCAAATTGGTTATCAACCACTGTGAGTGTCAGTATACAACTAGATAATCATTAGTCGCTACGTTATTCTCACCCCCCACACTCTACTAGCCATTTATTTCTCATCGTTTCTTACCCATGATGTAACCTCAAACTCATTACTCCTTCATTGCGATTTGTGCGACTATAAATTCAGGGCCGATTGGCGACTCTTGGGAACCGGTTTGCAATTGTTTTCGCCATGAGTTTGATTGACGATTCGTTCTTGATGAACCATACATGTTTCAGGATCAAAGATCCTAAAGTGTCTATTCCGTTTTATGTTGATAATTTCGGGATGAAGTTGGTGAACCAGTTCCTGTTCCCCAAGATGAAATTCACCCTTTACATGTTGGGGTTTGAAACGAGGGAGAACCTGAACTTAAACTGGTCGGCGAGACCAGGGATCTTGGAATTGTGTCACAATTGGGGCACTGAAGACGATGCTGACTTTAAGGTCAATAATGGTAATGGGCTGGAAAACAAAGGGTTTGGCCATATTTGCTTTTCGGTCGATAATATCGGCCAAGTAGAGCAGCAATTGGTGGGCAATGGCGTCAAATTCCAAAAAAAATTGGCCGACGGTCGCCAGAAGGACATTGCCTTTTGCTTAGATGCCGATGGCTACTGGATCGAGTTGATTGAGAATGGTATTGGCAAGCAAGCCAACACCACTAATGCTGCTTCGTACAAGTTCAACCACACCATGATCCGAGTCAAGGACCCTGCCAAGTCGTTGCACTTTTACCAAGACATTTTGGGGTTCAAGCTCTTGCAAACGCGCAAGTTTGACGACGCCAAGTTCACCTTGTACTTTTTGGGGTATAACCACCTGGACCTGATTCCAAAAGATATTTCGGGACTCGAGGGTATAATTGAGTTGACCCACAATTGGGGCACTGAGACCGATCCTGATTTCAAGGGGTACCACAATGGTAACTCGACTGAAAACGGCGCCATCCAAGGTTTCGGACACACTTGTGTGTCCACCAAGGACCCCGCCAAGTTCTGCGACCAATTGGTGGCCAAGTACCCCGAGTTGGACTGGGCGGTCAAGTACAACCAGGGCAACCTTAAGGGGATTGGGTTTGTTAAGGACCCCGATGGATACTCGGTCGAGATATTGTCCCACGACCTCTTTGCCAATGGCAACGACGAATACAAGATCTAGGAGTATACATGTTGAATTTATATGGAAACAAACTAACTAGAAAACCCTTGTAGTTATGAACACAAACAAAATACAACTAGTAACATTAACAGTAACTTAACGAGTTCACACTCTGTCAAACAAGGTATACTCATCAAATCAACCTTAACCAATGTCTCTGAGTCTGGTGCCACATTTGCACCAATGGCTGCGAAAACATCAGGGCAAACCCATGACATCACCCTAATTTAACTACTTGCCTAGTATATACACCTACACAGCTACACCTCCACCTCTACACCTCCACCTCCACCTCCACTCTGTCCCTATCGCCATACTCCCAATCCCCATCGTTGTTTCCTCCATTCTGTGCCAGTACCATTTGTCAGCAAATCGCAACCATGAAATTGACGTTGGGTGAAATTTCCCAGCGAGTTTTATGCTTTCAACCATTTTCAAACGATCATTTATCAACTCTACTATGGTGTCTCAAGCTACTACTAAGAAGGTTCAACAATTGATCAAGAACAAACCCGTGTTCATTGCCTCCAAAGTATGTACTAAGAAGAAATATTTTAGTATTTCGTTTGATTTATTTACTAACATTGTTTTAGACTTATTGCCCTTACTGCAAGGCCACCAAGCAAACCATTAGTGAAATCACCAAGGACGTGTACATATTGGAATTGGACGAAGAAGACGATGGCGCTGAGCTTCAGGATGCTTTGTTTGAATTGACAGGTCAAAGAACCGTGCCCAACGTGTTCATCGCCGGCGAACACATTGGCGGCAACTCAGATGTCCAGGCATTGAAGTCGCAAGATAAGTTGGACACCAAGATCAAAGCTGCTTTATAATTGAATATAGAAGTTTATGATTTGCATTTGTATGTCGTTGGGTTTATACCTCATGTACTCAAATAGACCATTTGTTGGTTAATCATTCGATACTATTACCTCATTTGTCAAACTATTTATTCTTGGTAGGTGTTTGGTTTACCATACAGTGTGTATCGATGTTGAAAGATCTAAACTATACCATGAATGGTGATCAGTGCTTTACTTTACCTATACCTCTACTTGTCGGTTCTTGAGATTTATTGGGTTTGAAAGTAGTTGCAATCTTGATATCAGTTGGATCTCTTGTTGGTTCTATTGCTCTTGATTCTGTGGCATCTATGTACTCTTTACTCTCTACTTTAGTTTCTAATCTCTAGTCTCGTCAGGTGTCAGGTCTAGTCTCCACTCGAGTCAAGTCCAGTCTAGTCTAGTCAAGTCCCTAGTATAATCCAGGGTCCAGTTTTAGTTTCTAGTCTAGTTTATAGTCTTTCCAATGACTCTAGTCCTGTCTCTACTCTATTGTCTACACTATACCTTCTACTCCCTTCTCTTCTTTTCTCTTCTTCTTCTTCTTCATCTTCTTGTTCTTTGTCGTGTGGGAACTTTTCTAATGAAAATTTGGTGGTGACATTGACAGAGAAGTAGAAGGGGAAATTGGGAGCTCATGTCGAACGTTGGACTCCAAGTGCGCCAGGCAGTGCCTGCTATAGACCCCATAGTGGCAGACTACGCCGCTGGGTACATCCAGCATGTGTCCCACGCTACAGAGGATAGCGTAACCGCACAACAGATATCAATCTCTGACGAAATGAATTTCATCAAGAACCTCTTGATCAATGCTGGAGGTTCGCTTGAAAAGATCGATAAGCTTATGGATAAGTTTACTCGCGAGTTGTCTGACCAATTGTCAAAAAACATTGCCAAATTGGAAATTACTGGTGACACTTCGAAACGATTATTGGACATCAACATCCTCAAACAAAACGCATCAAAACGAGACATAAACTCGAGTCTAGAGTTACTAAACTCAAGCCATGATATCGAACACACAGGCAGAAACATGGAGTCCCGAGTGGACAAGAAGAAGTTGGAAAAGCAAGAACGAAAGATTGCCAAAAAAGTAGCGCAAAGGAATAACAAGTTCGTGCAATACGAAGCATCCAAATTGTTGAATGATAAAAAGGAAGAGGACTACGACTCGTTCTTCTTGGAAATCAACCCCTTGGATTTTGGATCAAGCGCTGGTAAATCAAAAGATATCAAAATCGACCAGTTTGACCTCTATGTGGGTGACGGACAGAGAATCTTGTCAGAAGCATCGTTGACGTTGGCTTACGGCCGCAGGTACGGGTTGGTGGGGCAGAATGGTATTGGTAAATCGACATTGTTGCGGGCATTGTCGCGAAGAGAGTTGGATATCCCCAAACATATAACAATCTTGCACGTCGAACAAGAAATCAGAGGTGACGACACGTCGGCGTTGAAATCAGTGTTGGATGCCGATGTCTGGCGTAAATCTTTGATCAACGAGGAATCCAAAATCTCAGAGCGAATCAGCGATATTGAGAAGTTGCGTTCGGAATTCGACGAAGACTCTAATGAAGTGAGAAAATTGGATAATGAACGTGAGGATCTAGATAAGAAGTTGCAAGATGTCACTGAGAAGTTGTACGATATGGAATCAGACAAAGCAGAATCCAAGGCCGCCGCCATCTTGTTCGGGTTGGGGTTCACCAAAGAAACGCAGCATTTGCCCACAAAATCGTTCTCGGGGGGTTGGAGAATGAGATTGTCGTTGGCGAGAGCATTATTCTGTCAGCCAGACTTGTTGTTGTTGGATGAACCTTCGAATATGTTGGATGTTCCCTCGATCACATACTTGGCGAGATACTTGCAAACTTATGAATCCACCGTGTTTGTGGTATCGCATGATCGAGCATTTTTGAATGAAGTAGCTACTGATATCATTCATCAACATTCGGAGCGTTTGGATTATTATAGAAGTTCGAACTTTGACTCTTTCCATGCCACACGAGAAGAAAGAATCAAGAATCAACGAAGAGAATACGAGAACCAAATGGCGTACAGAAAGCATTTACAAGAATTTATCGACAAGTTCCGATATAACGCTGCCAAATCCTCGGAAGCGCAATCGCGTATCAAGAAATTAGAGAAGTTACCGTTGTTGGAGGCTCCCGAAGACGACAAAGTGGTCACTTTCAAATTCCCCGACCCTGAGAAATTGTCGCCACCAATCTTGCAGTTACAAAATGTTACGTTTGGTTATGACCCTAGCAAGATTATTATGCGTAATGTTGATTTGGATGTGTTGATGGACTCGCGTATCGCGTTTGTTGGTGGTAACGGTACTGGTAAAACCACATTGTTGAAATTACTCATGGAGCAATTGAATCCATTAGACGGTTACGTATCTCGAAATGGTAGATTGAGAATCGGGTATTTTGCCCAACATCATGTCGATGCCATGGACTTGAATCTTTCGGCCGTGTCGTGGATGTCCTCCACCTTCCCCGGAAAATCAGACGAAGAATACAGACGCCATCTTGGGTCATTTGGTATCACTGGTACGTTGGGTTTACAAAAAATGGAGTTGTTGTCTGGTGGTCAAAAGTCGAGAGTAGCATTTGCCGCCTTGTGTTTATCGCAACCACATATTTTGATTCTAGACGAGCCTTCTAATCACTTGGATACCCAGGGTTTAGACGCGTTGGCTGAAGCATTGAACAACTTCCAAGGGGGTGTCTTGATGGTGTCGCACGATGTCAACATTATTGATAGAGTGTGCAACCAAATCTGGATCGCCGAAGACAACACGGTCAAAATATTCCCCGGTGACATCCACGCTTACAAGAAACATATCTTGGAAATGGCCGATGCCTCTGGTGTTGTTAGAAAGCATTAGACTCCCTTTGTTTAACTACTTGTATAGACTATCAATAAACTGGGTTTTCATCGGTGACGAAATTCGATGCGTATCAAATTTGTTTGTGTGAGGTACATCACAAAATCGTAAAAACTTATAGCAACCAGACAATAAACAGGAGAAAGATGGTGACATGGACGCAGCTTTCGATCAAGTCCAAGCTTGGGTTTGGGATGCTTGTCTCGTATGCGTCGTTTGAGATGTACATGCAAGTGAAAACACAATATTTGATCCGAAGAAGGCAAACAGAAGTGAAACGGTTGGAAGAGACAGGCGATGCTGATATCTCGCGTTTTCGATCAGCAGTGGTGGCAGGGATGTTTGTGAACCCGTTCGAGGAGTATCGTCCCCAAACTGCGTTCGAGTTCATATTTGTACGCCTCATGGAATTATTCGAGAGTATCTACGGGAGCAATATTGAGATCCACGATAAGTTACCTTACCCCAGAGATGGAGCAGTTGAAGTCGAAGATATGTTGAAAGTCCACAAACCAAACTTGGAGCAGCTAAGATACAATTCAACGATTTTTCAAAAATGCTTGGAGTCGGGCGACTTTGACAAGTTGGCTGCAGCAGTATCGCCACAGTTGTTTGATTACAAGTGTGACATTTCCCATTTACCACCTATAAACCAGCAAATGATCTTCACTTGGTTGGGGCAATCGTGTTGTTTTTTACAAGTATCGGGAATCAATTTCTTGACCGATCCCATATTGAGTGAACACTTGATATCGGAGAATTTTGGGCCCAAACGATTGAACAAACCGCCCATGACATACGAGGATATCCAATATGCCACCAACGACAACCTAAACTTTGTCATTGTGTCACACGACCATCCCGACCACTTGGAAATGGGGCTAATCAAGAAATTTGGCAATTCGACCACCTGGATCGTGCCACTAGGCTTGAAGAAGAAGTTTGCCAGAAGAGGAATATACAAAGTAATAGAAATGGACTGGTGGGACACCCTACCATTGAACGACTACATACCGGCAAACAACTTACCCGACCGTTACGAGATTGAGTGTGTTCCTGCCATGCATTGGTCGGGGAGATACGTTTTCGATTCTAACAAATCGTTATGGTGTTCCTACATTATCAAGAAGAATGGACAAGCATTAGCGTACCACACTGGTGACACCGGGTACCTGAAAGATTTATTTGAGGTTATTGGCAAAAAAGTGGGACCCATCTTGTTATCACTTTTACCAATAGGTCAATATTGCCCTTCGTGGCATCAAAAACCCCGACACATCTCGCCCCAAGAATCGGTGGAGATATTCAAGCAGACCAATTCGAAATTCATGAAAGGTATTCATTGGGGTACTTTTAAATTGAGTAGTGAGCCCATTTTGGAACCCAAGCGATTGCTAACGGAGATTGCCAGGAACTTGAACCAACAACGCCAAATAAAAACTCCTGAGTTTGGATTATCGTACTTGTACGATTTGAAATCACAGCTGGAGACTGAACTTCATGTATAAAAATAATTTTAGAGCATTAATAGATACCTACATTTCAAAGCTATAGTACATTTCATTAACTATCCTAACTATTTACACCAAACCGGGATATATCAATTCACAAATCGCCTCTTTTTGTTTGTTTCAAGTTCTTTTCAAATGTTATAGATGGTTCTCAATCTCGCTTGCTGAGACGCCATCATTGACCTTTGGTATGCTTGAAATTGCGAGTCTGATCTAATGACAGATCCAATACTCATGAACAACCCGAATGTACCCACAGAACCCATGATATACTGGCCCAAGGTTCTCATGACTCCATTGGGTCCTGCTCCATTTTGCAAAATCGAAAACCCTCCAAATAACACACCCACACAAACCCCCACTGTGGATCCCATCATCAACCCCATTTTGAACTTATCGAAATTCGACGTCTGCTGTTGCACGTACTGAACTTGTTGAGCTGGCGGCATTGTTTACTTCGCTTTGGTCTGCTCTGACGCTTTGGTTGTGGTTTTGGCTTCAACGTTTTCAGCACCAATGAAAAACTTGAGAAATTCACACGACTAACAAATTTATTGGCAAATCGAAGCACCAGTGGGAACAAGTTTGGCATAGGAAAAGGATGGGAAACAACAGCTCCAAACCAGAAACAAAGGTGTTCACGCCTAGCACACCTATAGACTTTAGCTCGTCGTTTTTGTCGCAGTTAGAAAGCTCGCCAGAAGTATGTTTTTTGCAAATGGAGTTGGCCTCACAATGATACTAACATTCTTTAGTCCGACTATTCTCGAGCCCAATACACGGAAAAGTATATCCAAGAGAGAGTAGCCCAAGAGTTGGCGAAATTGGAACAGGAAACAATCAAACAATTTCAAGAAACTACCGAATCAGCGTTAGCAAAAGATTCACAACCAGAATTATCAGTCGAAGCTTCTAATGAAAAGATTGTCAAATTGAGACAAGTGTTGGAGGAGAATATCAAGTTGGCTCGTGTTGAATTGAACGATACTATCGTATCGTCAAGATATAGCGTCTTGGAATGTTTAAGAAGAAATGAAGGTAAATCTTTGAATTGTTGGGATGAAGTCGAACAGTTTAGAAAGTCAGTGAAGGAGTTATAGACAGTCAGACAGTCGGGGGTACGAACGTTGATCGCAAACGATCAATTATATTTATATATGTGGTACATATATATCATTATATATCTATAGTATATTTAACGATTATGATGCGTGAACCGCGAAGGATTCACAACCCTAAACCTTTGTAAATCAATATTAATGCAGAATCAAACTCGCCTCCCCCGGATAACGCTTCCACTTTCTCGCGATTCACTGAACTCACTTTATCGTCATTGAACTTCCACCATTTTTCCCCTTCCAAGTCGGTGGGATCTTTGACATACGACTGGTAGTGACCCGAGTCGGCAGAAGAACCAGCATGGGTTATGACCGCCGTCAATTCATACACCGAAGATATGTTTTCCGTGGTGGTGTCAATGTTGATCGAGGTCAAACTTTGTAGATCGTCGTGAAACTTGGACTTTATCGACTCAATCTTCATGTCGTTTTCTTCTTGTAGCTCCATGGGTGACAATTTGCCATCTGGTTTCAATTTCTTGAAATCTCGAACCAAGTCCAAGTTGTCTTTGGTCAATTTGTGGATTTTATCTCTCATGTCGACTTTTTCGGCCTTAATAGACTCGTCCAACACTTCAGCTAAATCCAACTCGTGGGGGAATTGCACCTTACGCAAAATCTTGGACTTCTTTTGCGTGTCTCTTCTCCAAAAGAATCGCACAAAGTGCACCGTCAACACTTTGGGCAAACGGGTGATGGTCTTGGTTACTTGGTAGTCGGTATTAGTTTGCAAAGTATCGTTGAATTTTTCGATATTCTCAGTCAACCCATTTATGATCCCATCGCGCAAAAAGTTAGTTTTGATGTCAATGTGGCAGTTCAACTTGAAACTATCTTCATAGGTGACCACTTGTGGCTCCTCGGGCAACGCCACGCACTTGGTGGACAACTTGAACGAGATTTTGAACAAGTCGTTAGTTTTCAAGTTTTTGTTCAACACTGTCAATATTTGCGAGAAGCATTCTTCGGCATCTTGTTGTTTGTAATGGCCGTGGTTGTCTTGTTCGGCGAATTGCGGGAACAAGTTTCTGAATGTCAACAAGAACAATTGTGGGTTTATGGGTCCATTTTTCTTGCTCAACGAGTTGAATGTTGATTTGAGCAAGTTGATGAAAGTTTTGTCGTCAAAGTTAGACGTTTTTGTCAAGTTTTCGCGTATATCGTCCATTTGGTACAAGACTTGTAAACTTGAATTTAGGTAGCATGTATTACCCAAGTTCACCAACCCACTGGGTTCGTTATTCAAGTTGACAAATTGGTTTTTGCTCAAGTCTTCCAAGAACACAATCTTGTCCACTGGTTTTTGGGGTAAGTTGGTGTCGGGTGTCCCCAAAACCATGATTGGTTGACCAAGATTCAAGTTTAAAGTACTGATCACATCGTCATCATTAATTTTCCCTCCTTTGATCAAAATCTTTTGTCTTTCGGGAGGGATATTTGTCACTGTTTGAATCGATTGTTTGAAATCTTTACCAGTAGCATGTAGCGCCAAGTCTAATTCATATGTTTTACCAGCATTCTTAATAGTGACTTTGTCTGTTAGTATATCAATTGATCAATCAAATGAACCCCCTTCTGCTATACATACTCTTAACTGACATTATCTGATTGCAAATCCTAAAGATGGCAAAATCAAATGAATGTCAAAAAAGTACCACTATCGGTCGTGCACAAATCAGAAAAGCTAATACAAAGCCAGTGTCTTCTTGGTAGTTGGATTGAGAACAGTTGGATGGAAGTAGAAGATATTGGTACTAGAGTTGTGTCTAGTGGTAGTATAACTTGTTGGGTTTTGAAAATGCAAAAAAGAAAAAAAATCTCCCGGGGGTGAGTCGAACACCCGATCTCAAGATAACTTTTGAGGTTAACAAATTACAGTCTCGCGCCTTAGCCAGCTTGGCCACCGGGAGCGATTTCTTAGTACAAATTTTTGATGTGTTAGCTATACTATATAGTGGCAAAATCAAAGAAATATGGCGATATTGGCCTTAAAAGCACTCTGGTGATATTGAAAGAATTAGACAAAAGCAATACACTTTCAATTCACTTGGAAAATCGAGGTTTGCCACTTTTAGTTGGGTTTGTATTTTTCTGTGGATTGTGCAACATTCATGGAAGTAGACAAAATTCAACAACTCCACCAACAATGTTCCTCCAACCAAGGAAATCGAATCGGTTGAGATAAGCTGGATCTTTGTCTCAGAGCATGAATCTGTACTACTTCTGGTAAAACCTGAGTTCAAGCGGTTAGAAACGACATATTTGACTTTTCTCTGTGACGCTTCAACACAAGTACCATAAAATACATATTATCTACATTCAGAGGTTACCAATTCAAGTTTCATCTTGGTGAATACAAAATTTAGCCAAAAACATGCGAACAGTAAGGGAGCAGCAGTGCTAGGGACGTATAAAGATATGTGGTGGCAAAAGTGGGATGGTTGATTGAGAATGCGAATGCGTACTATATACTCTGCAAACCTAGCGTAGAACTGATCAGCAATCTGCTTAAGCAATGTTTTCCAATATCATATAAGATATATTGAGCCAGATTTGGTCACTACATCCATTGGGACCAAACACCAGCGGATTGGAGATGTTAGCACAGTTTGTGATATGTGGACTCGCACTGAAGGAGAGCGTTACTGAACCCAGACAATCGTTGTCTACACAGGTGGTACCTGGTAGTTTCCATGCCACCGTGTTTGTCTTGAAACATCATGATACTCTTGGTTCAATCTTACAACAAATTACAAGCTCTTATCCCCGAGTGTCTAAAGGTAGATACCTTCCGAGTTTTCGGTTGAACCGTCGTTCGACTCTTGGGTTTCTGGTTGTTCATCGATTTTGTTTGCGAAACCAACTTCCAGTTGTTTGTCGGCTTTCAACATGTTGTAGACCACAGCTTGTTTGGTTTTCTCATTGAATTTGGCGAGTTTTTCATCAATCTTTTGATTGTATTCGACCTGCGCCTTGTCAATGACCTGTTGGGTCACTATCCCCCTACTAACCAATTGCTCGTTGATGGCAAATATCCTCAATTTCTGATCGATAATCACTTGGTTATTCTCGTCCACTGACTCCAAGTATAATAACATATCGTCTCTCAATTCATCGTGGCTCTCGTCCGGCTTCAAGCTTTGGATTTTCGTGATAACTTGCTCAATCTCGCCATTCAACTCGTCATTGGTTTCGAGTAATTTTGCAATCGAGTTTTGCAATTGCGACTTCACCAGCTCACAGTTTTCAACCGAGAGTTCCATAATGGCATCCTTGAACTTGCCCAACTCAATGGGAGCTGATTCCAGAGACATGGCTAAAACACAAGTTCTTGAATTGGTTGCAGATCAATTTTCATTTGCGTAGCCTCGAAAAAAACATCAATTCGTTTGACCAGTGCAAAAGCTAGAAACTAGGCTGGAACCAGAGTTATGTTGAGGGTCTTGGGGTTGAGTGGGCGAGTAACATGTTTGGGAAGGCTGCAATATGGTACAGGCCAATTATCTCGACTATACTCGACAGAATCGGTGAATCAAATGAAACTCATTGAGGTTTTGAATGATATTCCCAGTGTGCATCCGTTATTGTTGAAAAGAGTCGAGCTTATGGAGCAAGAGTTCAAATCGCTAGAGACGAGAATGAGTTCAGGACATTATGACCAAGACTTGAGTACTAAGTTCTCCAACATATCGGTGATTCTCGACATCCATCGTAAATATCAAACCAATATGAAAGCGTTCGAAGAGTTGCGGGCTATGATCAATGAAGAGGAGATAGATCAGGAGTTATTGGACGAAGCAAACCACGAGATCGAGCAGTCGCTACCCTCGCTCACGAAAACCATTGCCACATTGCAGTCGAGGTTGTTACCCACAATGAAGTATTCTGAAAATGCAACCTTGATCGAGTTGAGGCCCGGTGTGGGAGGGTCGGAGGCGTGTTTGTTCACCGAAGACTTGATGCAGATGTACATCAACTTTGCTAATCTCAATCGTTGGAAATACACAATCATCTCTAAATCGGAAGGCTCGAATGGGTTTGTTAATGAGATCATCATGTCGATAGATTCGTTACAGTCATTCAATATCATGAGACACGAAAGTGGAGTCCACCGAGTACAGAGAATCCCGGCCACCGAGTCCAAGGGAAGAATACATACATCCACCGCGGCGGTGGTGGTGCTACCGAAGCTCTCCGATGGGAATGAGAGCTCGTTGAATGAGGATGAACGATCGTTTGCTCCCGGTGAGGTCAGAATCGATACCATGAGGGCTGGTGGCAAGGGTGGACAGCATGTGAACACCACAGATTCAGCCGTGAGGTTGGTCCACATCCCAACAGGGATAACAGTATCGCAGCAAGACGAGAGATCGCAGCCTCGAAATAAAGCCAAAGCATTCTCCATTTTGAGATCAAGATTGGCCGCCATTGAACGCGAACAAGAGATTGAAAAGCAACGAAAGTTGAGAAACGACCAAGTTTCGACTACTGATAGATCAGATAAAATCAGAACCTACAACTACCCCCAGAACCGGGTCACCGACCACCGTGCCCAATTTTCGGTGCACGATCTCGTGGGATGCATGGATGGAACTCGATTACAGGAAATCATCGATAAGGTTGAGGAGACCGAGTTTGAGTCAAGGCTACAAGATTTGATTGACCAACATGAAACATAGACATAGACAAGGTCGATCTCATCATCTCAATGATGACATCACTTACTCATCTCACCAGATTATATCGCCCATTACCAGCATAATCACAATCAACACAGCAACACAGACTAGTTCTAATTGTTATCGCCACAATCAAGATCGACGTCTCCTTATACATATCTTGTGTTGTCTTGTACATAACATACTATAATCACGATTTACGAACTTTTTGTATTGAGTGGTATAAAAAACGTGTCAATGGGTTAATTCAAACCCAGATTTCACACCAGTATACAAATACCCCACTGCAAGTATCCACTACGCCCTCTCTCTTCCCCATCCCCTCTCTCAATTGCCATCTCACCTTCAACTTTTGTTGTATGGCTGAAACCAAAATGCAAAATTTCTTCTGCAGGCCACCAAGAAAATTATTGTACTGTTGATACGAAAGCATAAACAAGTTTGAAATAGCAGAGACACCACGCAGGAGGGCCTCATATGTTGTACACACGGATACTAAGCGTGCTATTGTACGCACACACCATCGCTGGGTTGGGGTTGATAGTGCCGCCGATCAAGGTGGGCGATACCCTGAAGTATGCTTCGCTGAAAAATACCGTGAATTGTGTCAAGTACAAGTCAACCAAGGACGATATAGTGTTGATAACGTTGAAAACGGGAGACAAACAACACAACCAGATGTTGGATGTGATTGTGATTGACGAAGAGAACAACAACCTTCGACAATTAACCGATGTTACCCACGATGTCAACATAATATTTCTGATCACGAATGGTGACAATGAAATCAGTGAAGATATATCACTCAAGCGAGATGGAGCCGAGTTTGGCGCAAAGCAGCAGAAACAGACAGAAAAACGATCTGTTATAGAGTCATCTGATTTCTACATATGTTTCAACAACATCTTCACAGACAAATCGTGGTCGTTTCAACCCAAACCAAAAGAGTTGGAATTGTACGTCGATATCAAAAATATGACCACTATCAAACAATACAATTACAAAAACCTAGGCAAGTATTTCAATCGTTTGAAATTCGAGCATTACGACAATGACCAAGACGCCAATCCAAAAGTCAACAATCTCGACAAGGAAAGTATAAAACCAAAAAAATTGATCCCCTTGAAGCATGTGTTCACCGAGAGCGACTGGGTGAATGAAATCAAATATCTCTCAACCGAATTGAACAATATCGTCTCCAGCTTGAAAGAATCTGAAACTATCTTAACCGATTTGTCCCAGCAAGAAGTCAGCTTGCGAAATATCAATGAAGACATTTTTTCAAACTATACCCGAACTGTCATCTCATTGTATGTCATCATTTGCGTTATCGGTGTCCTGCAATTGGTGTATTATAGATGGTTACTAAAGAAGAAGAAGATATTGATCTAGTCGCACGAGAATAACCAGGGGAATCTTCTCGGTGGCATTTTCACATCCCATCTCATTTACTTCATGATATTGAGCATCCTGTTCCCAGCACATTGTCAATATCCTCAAAGCATACTCAACTATTTGAGCATCAACATATTAATCTGATAATACCGTTATTCATTTCATCATGGTATCGCTATACAATATCGATCAGTCTGTGGTTTCTCATTAATCTGTACAATTATCTTAATAGAATACATTACATTATTATCGATAGTATTTATTAAATCATACGTATCATAATATACACATAACCCAAGAAAAACCGCACGCTGGTACCCAGTCATGCCACCTAATTACCTCTCATTTTCTCATTGGTTATGATGTCCTGGCAGATGTTTTCCATGGCGTCCTTGTCAATCAAGCTTCCCACGTTCGAATATGCCATACTAGCTTCATATCCCATAACAATACGTGCCTCCGTGATTCCTAATTCACACGCACTCAAAGCTTTGATGACATTGTTGTACCTGGTTATATTGGATCTGACTGAGTTGGAGATGTTTGAAGTATTTTTGTCTGAGTAAATCTCCCACGAACTCTCCTCTTCTAATCTTGTAATGGCAATGTTTCCTTCGGCTGGCTTTGTATCACCTTTAGCACTGGTTGTGTTATTATTGGGATTGGTTTTGTATAACCAAATGTATCCATTTACTCCCAATATCAAACTGACATTCCCTGGTAAATCGTAGGAGTGGTTCTTGGACTTTATGACTAAACTTGAAGGCACTTTCAAAAAGATACCATTCCTTAGTTTCCCATACTTCAATGATCTTGTATGCAACGACGCAATTCCATTGTTGAATATAGTTTGCACTTCAGCATTCAACAAGTCGCCCTCCTTCAAGAAGCTTCGCATTTGCAACTCATCGCTTTCTGACTTCCTCCTCAATATACCTCCTGGTAAATTTACTGATCCTAGCATCAATGTAGCATCTTGCTTGCATCCAATGTCGACCTTCCATCGTTTATTTCCCACCTCCGTGATTCTTCCCACTATATGATCCCCAGTTTCTGCTTGATACCTTCCGCGTAACGGTATCACACTCAACAATCTGTTAACTCTTGATATGTTTCCAGCAACAGACGAGTATGTGTTGTCGTCCAAGAAGTATGTCCCATGACCCTTCATCCATATTGGATCCAGCGTAACCAATTCTCCAGGAGTCACAATTGAACCCGATTTCTCGTCATCAGACATGTCCACATCTGAATCTATGTTATTATCTCGTGTAGTCGGCCTAGTGATACTGATCACCTCAGACGTATCCATTGTGCTAGCCATGATTCTTTGGTGATTGCAAAATTGAAGATGAGGTTGATGAGGGTTTTTTTTTTTGGCAGAAGCTCAGATGAAAACTCCATGTTCAGAAGCTTCTTTGAATTCACACAACGAAGAAGCTTGATTACGACCCAACGACATTGGAATAGGCTCATTCATACCCAGAACAAGACAGACAGACGAGAATTCATGACGACAAAGTTTGGACCCCCGATCAATCGGTCAATGACTGAGTTGGATCGATCTTTCTTCAAGAGAGAAGTGCCATTATTGGTGGCATACTTCCCCAATCCTAGATACTTGGGAGAGTTTGTGAAAGCTTGCAAGCCAGATATACTATACCTACCATCTATCAAGCATATAGTGCCTGTAAATGGGTCAAAAGGTGTTTTACTTCGTGCTGAAATCGACGACATCAACAACTACGAACAACAATTGAGCGATGTAACCAAGAGCAAAATCAAGGAATACGGAATAGAGATACGACCATACACTATGAATTTGGATTACGATTTCTGGAAGTCTGATGATATACTTCGATCAGTCTTGCCGGAAGATTTACTAGACGAGGTGCCGACAGGGTTTGCACAAGCGGGACATGTTGCTCACATCAACTTGCGTGACGAATTCAAGTCGTATGGACCATTAATTGGCCAGGTTATCATGGATAAAAACCCTAAAGTCGAGACCGTGGTTGATAAGCTCCAAACTATTGATACCAAATTTAGGACTTTCCAAATGAAGGTGTTGGCTGGAAAAGATGATTTGAATGTGGTGCAAAGCGAATCGGGATGCAAGTTCAAGTTTGATTTCGCTAAAGTTTACTGGAACTCTCGTTTGAGCACTGAACACGAGCGATTGATCGATCAATTCAAACCACAGGAGGTGGTTGGAGATGTGTTTGCCGGAGTTGGACCCTTTGCAGTTCCAGCCGCGAAAAAAAATGTGCTCGTGTTGGCCAATGACTTGAATCCACACTCGTACAAGTACTTGAATGAGAATATTGAGTTGAATCATGTGGAACAGTTTGTCAAGTCATTTAATCTTGATGGAAGGGAGTTCATCAAACAGTCCCCTAAATTGTTGCAAGACTGGTACACTAAATCATCTACTATCGAGGTGAAGAAGTTGAAGAAGAAGCGGAAATTAGATGGTGATGGCAAAGCGTCTTCCAACTTTGAAATCACCACTATAGAGATACCCAAATTCTACACCAATTACGTGATGAACTTACCAGACTCGGCATTGACATTCTTGGATGCATTTATTGGCTTATATTCCGATCCTGAAATCAAGACATTCGTGAAATCAGATCCAAATTTCACATTACCCACAATAAACGTTCATTGTTTCGAGAAATATTCACCGCAAGAGGATCCAGAACCGTCACAACTGGAAATCGAATCAAGAATACACCAGAGAATTGTCGAGTTGATTCAGTACGATCTCGCATTGAAAGATTGCAAGTTTCATCTTGTTAGACGGGTGGCACCCACCAAACCTATGTTTTGCGTGAGCTTTCAGCTTCCAGAGGAAGTAGCATTCAGACAGTCGAGTATATAGAAGCTAGAATCAAACAATGGAATATTCAGGACCAAGTGTAAAAAAATGATCTACATCAAAAAACAATAGAAATAAACATGTCAAACGTTTTACCCATCGTAAACATCTCCAAACACAGCAAAGCCAAAGCTGATGAGCTACTAGAAGCAGCCTCAACCCACGGTTTCCTCTACATTGAGGGCCATTGTTTCTCACGATTTGAAATTGATAAAATTTTCGATTCCTCCAAGCAGTTCTTTGCATTACCCCTAGAAACTAAATTGGAATATTCCAGGACATCTTCTAACTACGGATACGACTTGAATGGCGAGAGATTGGATCCAAAAGGTGATGCTGATGAGAAACAACTGTTGAATTTGGACGTTACTGGGTTTTTGGCTACTGGCGAACCCGCAAATTTACCACATTGGTTTAAAAACCCCACAAGATACGAATTGGTGAGAGATTTTGTGAAAAGGTTATCTGATATTGCAAGCAGAATGTTGCAGTTGCTAGCATTGGCTTTGGGTTTTGATATCAGCTGGTTTGACACTCGGTATAATTTGCAGTTACCCTCGAGCTCCACATTGCGAATGCTATACTATCCTAAGAGCGAGGGAACCAGAGTTAGAGCAGGAGCCCATACTGATTATGGGTCGATGTCGCTATTATTTCAACGGGAAAATCAACCAGGGTTGGAAATTTACTCGCCAGTGTCAACATCGTGGCAACCAGTGCCGTTTGTTGGTGCTAGACTACAAGAAGCGCCACCAATAATTGTTAACATTGGTGACTTTTGAGCTATTGGACCGGCGGTCTCTTGAAATCAACTTTACATCGTGTCAAATTCGATTTGAACCAAGATCGGTACTCGATAGTTTATTTCTCCCATCCTAATGATGAAACGTTGCTCGAGCCGATCCCATGCGAGCGGATCAACCAATGGATAATGCAAAACTCGAGCTCGGCGCATTGGCTGCCATCACAAACTCCATATATCACAGCCAAGCAGCATCTACAACAGAAATTATCAGCTTCATATTCATGCGACAAAAGCTAATCCTTCCCCAGAATCTGCTGGGCAGAACCCGAAAAACCTTATCTCAGGAACAGTATTCGGTTAAAGATCCACCAGAACTGACAGCAGAATCCTAAATTCAGGTGCCTCCATTCCATTATCAATGGGTCAATCACTCGGAAACTGACATATCCCGAAATCCCGTTGCAAAAGTAAACCTAGCGTCCATATTAATAGAAATTGAGGTGCAACAGTACGTTTGCGAGATTGTCTATGGAACTCAACCGCCAATTTCCGATCAAAAATTTTCCCGAGCTCGTTGGATAAAGTTTTTGCGCTTTAAACTGGCCCAAATTGAAGCTGAATTTCGCATTGGCCATCTCATTAACAACCGAAAACGAATAAAGTTAAGATTCCTGTTGTTTGTGGATAGTTCACCTCGTTTGGGACTATTTTACGTGGTGGACCAAATGGCAAGTAAAAAGTGCATAGCACAGTTTTCCTGAGCTTGAACCCCCAGAACCTCGCGAGGAGATTTATCAGATGGGTACAATTGCGCTTTCGAAAAATATTAACCTGGTCTAAAGCAACAATATTTTTCCTTAGCGTGCCATTGATTCAAGCGATTTTGTACCATTGGTACCTGGGGCGATTGATCAGCGATGGTTTACGGTGGAATTCTTGTGACTCGCAGCCATTGGACCCCATGAAAAACCAAAGTGACAAGTGGAAAGGGGCTCATCGACATAAGCCGATATAGTGGAGAAGATTACGTCCACCACCAACCGAGCTGAAAAATCGCGCAGTATCTTGAACCAGAATTCTGCATCTCGAATAGAATATGCAATGAGATAAAATAAAAATAAACTTTGTGAGGGAGGTGAGTTTGGATTTGTATAATAGACATGTCATGAGTGAAACAATTGTAAGAAAGAATAGTTTTTGCCCATCGACAATGGTTGAGAATAATACGCTTCAAATCGTGGATGTGAGCAATGTCGACAAAAGCACCGGGGACCAGTTGTTGAAGGCCGGCTCTACACAAGGTTTTTTATTTATTGAAGGTCATGGATTCACTCAAGATGAGATTGATGTCTTGTTTGAAACTTCAAAGCAGTATTTCAACTTGCCCCTAGAGGAGAAACAGAAATGTCCCATAGGATCCAACAACTTTGGCTACGATTTTGGATTGGAGAATTTGGATCCCAAATTACAAAAGAAAGGAGATCCGAAACAATCGTTAAACATTGATGTGTTTGGGTTTATGAACCAGTTGAATCCCCAGAACTTGCCTGAGTGGTTTGAAACCCCCGAGAAGTATGAAATCATCAACAATATAATCACCAAATTATCATTCTTGTCAATAAAGTTATTGGAAATCTTAGCATTAGGTTTGGATATGAACGATTTGGAATGGTTCACCAAAAGGTACGATCCCAAGTTACCTTCGGGCTCCACGTTCAGATTGTTGCATTACCCGGGGCAAAAGTCAATGGATCCAGAAGCGATTATTCGTGCTGGCGCTCATACTGATTATGGATCGATGACTTTGCTCTTTCAACGTGAAAACCAAGAAGGGTTGGAGATATATTCGCCCATGTCCAAGAATTGGGAACCGGTCCGATTTGTTGCCACCGATACCCAGAAATTCCCTAACGAAGCCCCACCCATTATTGTCAATATCGGCGATCAGTTGAGTTACTGGACGGCCGGGTTATTGAAGTCAACCATTCATCGAGTGAAATTCCCCAAGAAAGTTCAAGAAACAGGCCAAGACCGTTACTCGATCGTGTTCTTCTCACACCCTAGTGATTCTGCATTGTTGGAACCGGTGCCTAGTGCTAAAGTGCAAAAGATTGAAGGCCGGGGTGCCAATAAGGAAACAACTCATATAACGGCCAAACAACATTTACAAAAACGATTATCAGCAACTTACGGCTGGAAATACTAGGGTCAGGCACACCCATACATACACACCATTGCACTCGGTTAAAAATCACATCACCGAATCTACCCTCGACATTAAATGTCCATCTTTCACAGTTAGTACGCTGGTTTATATAGTACTCCGTAAATAGTTATTAAAAAAAACATCAGAAACTTGTCTCATCACACTCGGTTCCATTGTTTGGCTGCCATTTGCATCGCCAACATCCTCGCTTGTTTCCTCGCTTCCTCCAGCTCGATTGTGCACGCAAAATTCTTGCCCCATTTGGGATGGCACCGCACGAAGTCGATAGTGATCTTAGAACCAACGGTTTGTTTTTATGATCTGGTAGGCTTCTGAACCCCACGATGTCGCAGTCTGAACCACCAAACAGTGTGTTGTCTCCAAGACTCTACCCGCCCACCCAGATCACAGACGATCCGCAAAAGATAATCAAATACATCAATGATCACGAAGTTGGCAACTATAAGTTGGGAGTGGTGTTGATTATATGTTCGATAACGACCTGGATCATTGGCTTGGAGTTGGTGAATGCAGTTTTGAAGAGCGACGGGTACACCAAGCCCTGGTTTTTTGCGATAATTGTTGGTTCGTGTTTCACGTTGAATTTCATACCCGATATCTATGCCTGGCTCAAAAATGATCAGGAACAAGAGCAGGTTGTTGAAGGGTCCACAGATACAATGGACAAGCAAGCATTGGAGAAGTTGTTGGCTCAAAACAACATACATCAGCCTGATCAATTGACTAAACGGGAAATTATCATATTAGCATTCCAGATTGCTATAATCTACTTCTTCTACAATTTATGCATATTGGAGTCACTTCAATTCACATCGGCTTCAAATCAAACTGTTATAGGTACCACGTCGTCGATCTTCACCTTGTTCATTGGTATCTATTTCAAATTCGACAAATTCTCATTGAAGAAGTTGTTTTGCATTGTCGGTAGCTTGCTGGGAGTGTTCTTAATCAATTATAGTGAAACCAGAAAGGAAGCAAGTCACGACAACAACAAATTCGAGCCCAAGAACCCGTTTTTGGGCAACTGTATCGCCTTAATTGGTGCAGTCATGTACGCCATCTACTTAGTGTTAATGAAAATGAAGTGCGGAATGGGCGACAAAACTACA
This sequence comes from Suzukiozyma glaebosa, assembly GCA_030564305.1. Taxonomy (NCBI): domain Eukaryota; kingdom Fungi; phylum Ascomycota; class Pichiomycetes; order Serinales; family Debaryomycetaceae; genus Suzukiozyma; species Suzukiozyma glaebosa. The sequence goes on from JAJLUT010000009.1 coordinate 189,951, forward strand.
AATGAACGTCAGTTGTTTGGGTATGTTGGTATAATAACAATCGTGTTGGGTATACCCATTTTGTTTATCGTTGATTTGTTTGAAATTGAAAAGTTTGAATTTCCACCACCAAACATGTCGACTTTGATTGCAATCTGCATCAATGGTGTCTTTTCAGTCACTTCAGACTACACGGCGGTATTGGCAATGCTCTTGACCAGTCCTTTGGTGGTATCTTTATCATTGACCACCGCAATCCCGATAACAATCTTTATCGATTACATTATATTATTCCTAAATACCCATGAACCACAACCTTTGAGTTATGTTTACTTCTTGGGAATCATTTGCATGTTAGCATCCGTGATCTTGATCAATATCAATATCACCACTGAAAATGAGTTGATTGAAGATGTCATTGAGGGTGCGCTTGAGGACGCAGTAAGAAATGACGAGATGCTCTCACCCCTTTTGACTCCAAGAGTAGAGTCATCTCATACTACAGCAGCATCGCCGTTCATTCGAGCTCATTTACAAAGTCAGCTACCTTTCGAAGTCGGAATCAAACACACGTTCTCGCCATTCTTGACGCCAAAACTATTACAAAGGCCTGCATTGCAACGCAACGTTTCCGGGTTCAACCTAAATGAAAGCTCACAACTTCACAATCCTAATCACTCTCGTCTATATACGATCAGCAGTAGCAATCGTGACAGTGAAGTTAGTTTGATCAATGACTCAGCGAATAACAACATCATGATATATTCAGGTGGGAATCATAAGTATCGGGTACAAATGGTTGACCTTGACGAGAACTTGAGTGATTCTCACGAAGCTGATTGAAAGTTCAGGATATTTCAAAGTGCTTGACGCATTAACTTCAGTTCACAGATTTTATGTGTTTGATTGCAATAAGCTGGAAGCTTGTTGCTTTGATCGAGCAATATATATTTGCTCGACTATAGATTTATATATCAATCGCATGTATCGTACTAATATACAAGGATTTGCACAGGCGTTACCACGACATTCACATTCTCAAGAGTGAATCATATCCAGCCTCTGGTAAGACGCCGACAAACTTGATTTTACTTCATGAGTATACACTCGATATACGCAAACTGTATTCGCAGTATAATTTGGTTTGTGAGTAGCTAGCAGCTAAGTGGTGGCATGTTTCAGAGTGGGAGGACCAAGGGTTAAGAGTAGCTACCCAGTCTCATACGGTCCTACAAATAACTTTCATAAGTTTTTCAAGTTCAAAACTAAAGTCTAAATCAATCTATTGATAATATATATGCAACAAGGTGTTTCTACTCCCTATTGACACTTGTGTGTAATTTGTGCTCTTTCATGAACAAGGAGCAGATGTACCCCAAAGTTATAGTTGCCAAGCTGAATGCAAATGCTCCTTTGCAACCCAATGCGTAAGATTCTCTGATAGCCGATTGCACCAACTTTGGAGCGTGTTTGGTGTAGTCGGTTTTGGCTAATGCCCGTTCTATGATCTTGGCGGCTTTATGAGGGTCGGTGATGATGGCGTTGACCTTGGATTTTAAGCTCGAACGCAAGACATTTTGGAAGATAGCCGAGGCAATGGCGACACCCAAAGTCGAACCAGTTGACCTAAAAGTGTATTGAACACTGGTGGTGCAAGCTTGGTATTTCGAAGGCACGGCTGCAATCAATGCGAGCAACGTCACGGTCAACATCCACGAGTAACCAAACCCACCTGGCAACAAGATCATGAACTGGGCCCAAGTAGGGATCTGGGGTGTGATGTTGTAGATGCACACCGAACCTGCAATGGCAAATATACCAATAATGGCGGTGATTTTGTAGTACTTACCGGTCTTACGCATGTAGATACCCGCACCCACGGATCCACCCGAGGCGGCGAAGAAGTTGGGGACCAAACGCATCCCGTTTTGGGTAGCAGTGAAGTCCATCACCGACGCGTAGTAGATGGGGATATAGAATAACACGGTGAAGATGGCCATGGTGTAGAACCAGTTGGTCAAACTTGACGAGATGATGGTTCTTACTTTCAAGAGGTGGATGGGGATGATAGGTTCTTCTGAGACGTTGGCTTCGACGTAGATGAATGCCAAAAAAAAGCACGCCGAGCTGGCGCACAAACCGATGAATGTTTTGGATGAGTAGGCAATGTCCTTCCCTCCCAACGATGCTGCTGTCAACAAAGTCATCAAGAATGTCACCAAGCAGAACGAGCCCAAGAAGTCAACTCGCTTCAATTTTTCACCCACACGTCCTGGCGATCCATTCCCAGGCGAGCCCACGGGCAAGTGCAAATTGAAGTACAAGCCAAAGAAGCACAACAATGCCAAGGGCACTTGGAAGATGAAAACCCATTTCCAACCAAATGCATCGGCGATCAATCCACCTACTATCCCACCCAGCGCCGAACCCAAGCCAAAGCACACGTTTGCCAATCCTTGGTAGTAGCCTCGTTCACGTAGTGGGATCAAGTCCGACATGGTGATGGTTCCCAAGCAGGTCATTCCGGAACCACCGCACCCGGTAATGAACCGGCCAATAACCAACCACAATAACGAGTCGGTAGCGCAGATCATACACCCAAAAGCAAATAGCAAGGTGCAGATCAAAAGCAAGATCCGGCGGCCGAAAATGTCCGACAATTTACCGAATATCGGCTGCAAAGCTGCCGATGAAAGTAAGTATGCGGTCGCAATCCACGAAATGTTGCCAATGGCATTCAAGTCGGACGCAATCAACGTCAACAATGTAGTCACTACGGTGGTGTCCAACGCCGCGAGGTACGCGGCCATGAAGAGCGAGCTCAACACCACGTTCAATTGCCGTTTGGGCAACGCAAATCCCCCGAAATCATCAATGGTATTATCGCTGATATTGTTGAGATTGTTCTTGATGGCGCCATACGACTGTCCGTCTTGCAACAACCCATCTTCTTCGGCAGCTAACTCCCCTGCAATGATACCAGGCGTCTCTGTCGACGCATCACGTATAATGTTTGGATGTGTCATTTGATGAGGCCTCAAACTCAGCGACTACTGCTCGTTATATACCACCGACATTTTTCCCTCAGCTGAGGTTATGTAAGCGTCGGGTGATGAGGTGATCAAGAGATTGGTGGGGAGGTCTGGCGGGTGGGTGAGTGGGATGGAGAGGTGTGTAGGTGGTGTGGTATCAGTAGTATAAGTGTTATATGTTTTAATACCTCGATATTGGCCACTATTCACTGGTTTAATCACCAATTCTTTAAACTATTATTACCCATTCACGTGGACCAGTGCGATGGAGATAAACGTCGATTAGATAATGGCCCCGAGTGGAGTTAGCCCAAGTCAATGGCAAATGATGGACTGGCTGTGTAAAGATGGGGAGTTTAATGGTTTATGGGGTTTGAAGGAGAATGGATATGTATCGCGGGTATCAAGATACTTAGTGTGGTGTGGCAGTGGGGTAATGGAAGCATATATTGAGCGATGGTTTATAGGAGTAGTGTTTCAGTCCTTAAACTGGGTATTAGATGTTATACTGAGTTAGCATTCATAGTCACACAGTGACCAATGTCACTATTCATGTTCAATTGCGATGTTAGATCTGGCCATGGTCTACAATTGGAAAAGCGCTCCGAACAGCAATGGTGGTCGGAACTGTTTAGCTAGTTGCCGTTAGACCCAAAACAATGGGAATAGCATTGTTTAGGTTCATCATTCTCGCATTGGGCATGAATATCTCAGCATAGCTGCTCATGGATATTCGCTTGCGAGTTTTATAGGACAAGTTTGTAGTACAATCGCTAGTCACAACAAGAGTAATGGTTTTGAAAGATGTTGCCTCATTAGGAATGGCTCGATGTTTAGCCAATGGCCAACTCGTCCGATACACAGCACTCATCCTCGCACCTAATCATCTCCATGCAAAATATTGCTCACCTCGTACCATTCATTGACCATTTCCCATTGGTTCTCAGCTTCTAGCCCATCGTGACCATAGATTATGAACTCGTCAAACGTGGCAATACTGGTGTAATCGTCTTCGCCTTCTAGCAAATATCCCTGGCCTTCGAGGCTCACAGATTTGCCCATCAACTTCAATCCTCGAAAGTAAGCTTCAATGTTTTCGTGGCAGATTTTGGCATTAGTGAAGTAATCCTTGGTGTTCGCTGGCCCAGTGTACTGAACGTGTGCCGGTATCAAGTTAGCCACCACGGGAGGGCACTTGTTGATGTTAATCATTGGTGAAATATTTACCAACGCGGTTGGTTTTTCCTGACCCATGTATGAATCTATTTGTTGCGAGTAGCGATGAGGAAGATGAGCTGGGACAGGAATGGCTCGAGGCAAACGACGCAAAGCGAAGGAAGGTGCTAAAGGATGAATATGTCGCCGGGTATGAAGATGCTGAAGCTTCTGAAGGTGCTGATGTCTATGAAGATGTTGGTGGGTTTGATAACAAACATTCTGAACCCAACAGCAGCGATTCTGAGTTTGAGGATGTCAACTACCTTACTATACCGATAAAATCAAAACCTAAACGGAACTACCATCAAAAGAAGTACAAACAGAGCTTGCATTATCTTGGTTTAGTGTCGTACACATGTTTCCTCTACCAACGCAATCAACAATTGAATGATGAGAAGATTCAAACCAAACTCTACAAGCTCCTTCCGAAAAAGGTCAAAAAGTTGATCAAAAACTTGGAGACTGATGAACAATTGATCTACATATTGAAATACCTTTTGAAATGGTTCAGGTTGAATTTTAAAATTGTCGGTTCTGGTTTGAGAGTCTTGGGCTACTTACCCAAGTGTAAGGAACCCACCACTTACTACCCGACATCAGAAACACTCAATTTACTGTCGGTGATCAAATCATTCGCGTCAAATCGAGATGTTGCAGCTCAAATATTCACTACCATTTTGAGAGCCTGTGGCTGGGACGCGAGATTGGTATTTTCGTTGCCTCTACTAGCCAAAGATTCCCCATTTCAACCAAAATTGAATACACTGAAGTTACTGGTGAACAAAGACCTAGATTTACTATATCCATACTTTTGGACAGAATTGATTAATCCATTGAATGATCAGGAGATCATTGTTCTTGAGTCGATGTGTTTCCACAACGAAGAGGATCGACTAATCAGATTGAAGCGCTACGGAACCCCTAATGATTTGTCAAAATTGTACACCAACAAATTCTACCCATCGCATCCATTGAACCTAATGTCCATGCATTGGGTGTTGGCTGCCGACAGAAACAGCATTATCGATGTAAGTTCTCGATACATGGCAGATATTGCCTACAGGTGGTTCGATAAATTGGATCTACGCAAAGAATCAGGTCGAACGGCATTATTAATGAAAGTTATTCTAACACGTTTCCGAAAATCTACCAAAGACGATGTCGAGTTGCAAACTTTGAAAGAAATTGGGCTAACCAATTATCAAATCCCAAAAACTCGGTCAGCGATGAAACGCAACTCAAATATAATAACCAAGTCCACATTGCGGCATAATGAGATCATACAAGGGAACCCGCAAGGCTCAATTGTACTTGATGGGGCCGAGCAGATGATATATTTCAAGAACGATGTAGTAGTCGGCAAGTCCGAGCGTCAATGGAAGTATTTGGGAAGATCAATCGACCCACATCAAATTACTCACCCAGTCAAAAGGGTACACAATTCATTTGCTAGAACAGTTTACAATAAGCGGTTGGTCAATTTCCAGCAAATACATTGCCCCGAGTCAAACGAAATAGGTCTATTCAGTTACAGTCAGACTATACCCTACACCAAAATGAAATGTAATCTTGCAAACGGAGCTCCAAAACTACCAAGGAATCAATGGGGTAATATTGAAATCTTCCATAATTGTATGATACCTGACGGGTGCCAATGGTTGAAACTCTCGAATGTCATTGCGATCGCTAGATTGTATCATCGAAATAGATTTCAATGCTTCAATGGGTGTTTTGATTATGTTCCTGTCTTGGTAGGCTTCAATTTTTCTATCAAAGCTCGTCAAGCATTACCAATTTTGAGTGGAATCATAGTCTTGAATCAGGATGTTGATCGAGTGAAAAAAATATGGCTACAAGGGAAGTCGGAACTCATGAGTTCTCAGTATGAGTATAAACGAGATCGAACATTAAGTGCTTGGAAAATGGTTATACAAGCCCTACGAATCAAACAGAACTTAGATTTCAAGTATGGAGCGTTGTCGTGAGAGGTAATTGGACAAATTGAATAATGCTCGTACATTGATCCTAACAGTATTGTGGGTAACTTCAATGCAGAATTATATTATACATTGATAATCACACTTTCAGTGATGGCCAACGTGGTCATAGTGTGATGTCTAGCCATTATCGCCGGAAGGGCATTGGCGACTGCTATCACACCAAATAAGCCAACTTTGGCGGTTGTTAGTCGTAGTATTAGGAACCAAAAGATCCAATCAAATTTTGTGGGTAATGCCAGTCAATGCCGAGAAACTGAATCACGTCGTCTGTTAGACCGAGAGAAGGATTCTAGTCGATAGATGTCTGCTCTCGGTGGTTGTGATATGTTACTATATCTATCGCGCATGTAAGCTTCAAATGTTACAGCCTTGACGTACAACTCCTTGACTTCTTTTTTATTGTTTGAAATCTGGTGGCTCTTGAGATACGACGCAATGCAAACTTTTGAATCTCTTCTTAATTCTTGCGCCGGTCGTCACCCCACCATCCATACAATCCAACCTTGCCTCGATCATGTTGATCTTGTCTTGTGCAATATGTAACAGATCATCTGGTAGCCAGAGTTTGGGATACTCGTATTTGAAATCTGGATGAAGATACATCTGCTCTCGACGTGGTTCTTCTATTATGTCTGATATTGCGGACGTTGGCTCATTTTCGAGGTGATCTGTTGTTTTTGTCAAGATTGGTTGAAGTGTGAAAAATTTTGAATACCGATTATAGATCGCCAAATGAGCGAATATTGTTGTCATTAGAACCACACACATGCACCAACCATGTACTTTCAATGGGTGTTGGCCATGATTATTTTTCAGTAAAAAAAAGATCCCAATCAAACAACCCTCCAAAAAGTAGATGCCAATGTATAGTTGAAATAAGGCTGTTGGATATAATATACCATGGGTTTCGGACTTATTGACGTGATCGAAAACGTATTTGAATGCGTACTTGAAATACAATAACGCCAATGATAAAAGGAATACAATAAATATGGATATCATTGGCGATATGATTGTATAAATGATTCCAATACACGCGTAAACTGAATATATTGGATACGAGGTTCCCAAATGTAACATAGGAAGTGTAACTAAACGTTGGAACGTTTGTCGAGGAGTGAGATTCTTCATTTTATAGTAAGTACCCTCTCTAATAAAATCGTCAACCTTCATGAAATTCGACCCACAAAATGCAAATGCTTTTAAAGACATGAATTGGAAAAAGAATGTAGCAGCTTTGGGTAAATTGATCGCTAGCAAAACAGGTATTGAGGTTGGTTGATCCAAAACTTGTTTGAAAATCTGAACAATACTAGACAGTATTGTCACAACCATAAATTGCTGAATGAAAAGAAATGAGAAGTACCACTTTTGCACACTGACTTCCAATTCGGCACCAGTGACATACCCACGGAATTGTGCTAAGAATCGAAATACCGTTATCATAGTTGTCATCAAAATCGTCAATAGCATAGAAGGTAAGAAACATGAAATGATATCTCTCATTGCTTCAGGAAACTTATAAATCCAGTTGAAGAAAGGCATAACCTTCGTTAGAAATTTGATTTGAAAGACCAAACCTATCATTGATACTGGTACAATGTACAAAATAATAATGCAAAGGAAGATTATCGTCACACAATATCTTGCAAACAAAGTCACGATTGTACTTTGGCTGGTCAAGCCTTCCCATACAATATCCGTGGGATTGACACCAATCAATGTTCTATCAAACTTTCCTTGAGATGGCTCGAGTAGACATTGGTGGGTGATGTTACAACCAATTTGTGAGTTGAAGGAAATAAAAATCTTATTATGCTTCACTTGTTTCCCTTTCGCTAGTAATTCTTGCTCGCGTTCGATGCATTGATGCAACTCATTTAGTTTTCGAATCGACCAATCTAGTTTCGATTGTTTCTGCTTCCAGGCGAAGAATCGCAAAAACCCGGGGAACTTGAGGAAAAGATATCGCTTGATTACGGGGATCAAATATGGATGGACGTAAATAGGGGGATAAAACATCGATTCCAAGGACTTGTCATAAGTGTGGTACTTTTGAGGGTAATCCTTAATCAGGGATTTCACGATATATCGGGTAATGTATTCCAATTGAGACTTTTCTAGGACATTCAACGTATCTTTTGCTTGCTTGACATAATGCTGGATTCTGGATGTTCCATACGTAAACCAGATGGTATTCACTCCACCTGGAATGACGCTAAATAGATCTCTGATGGCGCCATCGTTTAATAGTTCTTGAGGGACATTGGATATCAACACTGATTTGGCAATTATTGAATTGTCATAAGTAGCTTCAAAATATTTGTTTCGAATTTTGATTATGCTGTCAAGCTCATATATCAATAAAAGGTGGAATGTGATAATTGTGACTAAACTCATCAAAAAATGAAAATTCAAACGATAGATCTTTGTGCTGGCAATATTGGATAAACTCAATTTGTCTAGGCCATGAGCTGAGTACTGGTTGTCGTTGCCAGTCCAATTGATTGGCATCAATATCACCATATTTAGGGTGCCAATCGATATGAAATACAATAACAATATGCTGATGTATCGAATGAAAAAGTAGGCATCTAATCCCATTGATAGATAGAAGTTTGAGGGTATACGTATCGTTGGTTTGATCCAGTCCAACATTCCAGCAGGCAACGGTGTCATTCGTTCATTAGTGCTCACGTAGTAACTTCGGGGTTGGTATATATTCTTCAAAATTGGGCGAAAGAAGCAAAAGAATGCCAACTGAACTGCGCAAATACAGATTGAAGTTGATATTGTCTTGATCAAGACATGGAAATCAGTGCCCGAAGCAGTGTGAGCAGTTCCATTGAGAGTCGTATTCAAGAACAGTTCAAACTCAGGAGAGTAGAATAACCCCATATATGAGCTGGCTAAGCTCCTGTAGTCTTCCACCCTGTCCACCTCTATTGTCAGCATCGGTAGTGGTATTTTACCGCTTCATAAAATTGCTGCAAAATCGAAACATGCTGCGAAAATCAAAATCAATTTTATTGTGGTATATACAAAATCTATGCTGGAACCACTTGTTACGTCTGAAGATCGTCTAGTTTGACAGACTGGTCAAAGTCTTCCTCACGAGATATAGCATGTGCAATTTTGTTGTAATTCGCGTCGTCTAAACCAATGTTGTTTTCGATCCAGATTTTGTAAATCAACATTAAAGTGGTGATGAACGTCAACGTTTGCACTAGCGTCGACCAATCAAACGCTAAGTCAACCGCTTCTGCCATTATCGACTGAACAATCGATATACCATCGCCATCAGCATCGTCAATGGGAACAAACTGGTATTCGTATAGTGAGAATGTTTTATACCAATAGATGAGCATATCTATGAAATCACTAATGAAGGGAGCAAACACAAAGAATGTAATTGATTTTTTGAAAGCTTGGTAGATTTGGTTGTTTCTCACCTCCAGTCTGGTTTCACCTGTAAATTTGGTCAAAGTTTTGAAGTAAAAGTATAAGGTCGATAAAAACCAAATGTAGGGGAATGCGAGCAATGAATACTCCAAAGTAAAGCCAAACAACGACTGTGTATCTTGAGAGTGCACGTCGTAGCTTCTGAACAATGGATCATGAGCATGCGATGGATTGACTGAAAAACTCAATAAATTCAAAATCAAGTTGATCAAGAAAAGATACATTGTGTAGTTTTTCAAGGCACTTGGGAGTGGATTGGTGGGGCTATACACACTTCCCTCGCCCATAGCCAAGATCAAAATCATTGCTTTGAACCCAAGTTCGAAAACTGTATCCAAGAAGTACCTCACTTCCAAAAGAATTTGACTGGGTAATGCAGATAATCTAAAGTTGTTGGCGATAATGTCAATGATGAAAGATCCCGAAGTGATAAAGATCACAGGGACCAAGATTGAAAACATCACAAACAAGGTTATCAACGATGCCCGGTCTTGAAATTTCCCGTCTCGTTTGAATATCACGGAGGTGATGTACTTGTATAACCCAATGGCAAATGTCAATATGATCATTTCAAAGTAGATATTGATATATCTATGGTAGGGCAACAATCCATAAGAGTTATTAAACGTCACATCCAATTCGAAATCGTGGATTAAATCAGATGGGGCAATATATACACAGTATAACCCGGATTTTTGGACTGTGAACTTCAAGTCGTAGCCTGGTTTGGTTTTCAGGCCTGGTATCAAGTAGTGGTTGTACACATTGAGTTCAAACCCTTTGTCAATGGCCACATCAAATCGATCGTCATCGGTGATGTAATTTTTCAATTTCGTTCGGTCTTTATAGATCTCGCCGTACCTATTTCGATTGGGTATTTTGGTTATATGTGCCAAGTCGGGGTAGTATAATATGAATGTCGGAAACCTCAGGTTCAGAACGTCTCCAGCACCGCCGACGTATTTTGTGAATTCCAATTGAATTGAGGCTCGGCTAGCGGTTTTTTTCACCATGGAACACACAATACCATTCTCATTGTCGAGGGTGTAGTCAGCAGCCACAAGGCACACCCAGAATAGAAATAGCCAGTTCATTTCATCTACTGTTACTTACACGGAAAACACGAAACCAGCGCTTTCGAAATATTCTGAGCCTCTCACGTGAACGAAGTATGGCTGCAAAATTTCGAAACATATGGGCCAATATTGATAAAGGACGAGAATAATTTGGTGGTTGAGTAGTGGAGGGAAAGGATTTGGCATAAAAATTGGCTGGTGGTGAGTTGTAGCGTGGAAGTGTGATGGAGCCATGTTTCAATGGCAAATACACAGCGAATCCCCCAATTCAATCGTGCGTTCTCAACAACCTTGCATGGGAGGTTAAACTGTGACTCAACGCAAGTGACTTTAAGTGTTGATAACACTATGTTATGTTTGAATCAGCCGTAAAAGTGATTGTAGCTGTAGCTCCTACCAGAAGTTCGCTTCAAGGCGTTTGAGTCAGCTGTTCAAACCGATTCATGCGTTACTTGATTGTCTACACAATGCAACTCAAATCACTCAACTGAAGAGACGTAGTAGCTACTTGTTAGCGCTGACTAATGTAGCTACACTATCATTTTTAAGTTCCTTTAGAGGTTGCAAAATTTGAAGTTTGACCTAATTGGCTAAGTTTCGTACTTTTACTGCCAAAACTTGCTTTTGGTTTAAAAGTGAAACTAAAAACTTGAGCATTTTTTTTTACTTAACATGTATATTGAAATAGTCTATATATCTCTAATATTGTACCTTTGTTAGCAGCACCGTCGTATCGTTATACAGGCCATCTCGTATACCAGGTATGGCAGAGGAAACCTTAGTAAAACCCCTGGACTTATTGATTATTGAGTCATTGTTTCATAATGTTTTTTGTAGCTTTCAGTAGCGTGGTGTAATGTGATTGAAATGTGATACCCAGGGGTTGACTTTAGCACTGAGCAGAGTCAGATTTTGTTAAATTTTTGATTTATATTGCATGGCAGGTTTTCATATATCTGTTACACCAAATTTACCAAATTATACGATTGGTTGTATAGTGTAGTGGTTATCACTTTTGGTTTTGATCCGAACAACCCCGGTTCGAATCCGGGTACGACCTGTTTTTTTTCTGAAACTCGATAAAACTTGATTTTTTGGTGGAGCATGAAACTTGGAGCATGAATGTGGAGGCAAAGAGTGATATAGAACAAGAGGTTGTGAACGAGGAAGTGGAACAGGAGATAGTGTCAGATGAGTACGATGATATTGAGATAGTCAATCATTCCACGTCATACAACAAAGTCAGCAATAACCATATAGATTTGGTCAACTTGAAATACAAGTCCAACATTGACCATTTATCATGTCCCATATGCCAGCAACCATTCATAGAGCCCATGACCACGACGTGTGGTCACACTTTTTGCAAAGCATGTATTCAAGAGTGCTTCAAAATCAATAATCACACCTGTCCCCTAGATAGAACTAGCTTGGACGAGGATAACATTAACGACCTATTCCCAACTCCGTTGATTATCACGAACCTAATCGATGAGTTGGAAGTATACTGCTTGAATTATAAGCGAGGATGTACCTGGACTGGCTGTCGTTGGGAAATAAACCATCATGTTATTGAGAAGTGTGGCTACACAGGTGTTGAATGTAACGGTGATAGAAATGGCAACAAATGTAAACTAATAGTTGAACGAAGGTTCAAACGAAAGTGCAACCAAGTAGATGAGGAACCAGACGAACCTGGCGCAGAAGAAGATGATAATGAAAACGCAAATAGTTGCGCTTCAGACGAAGAAGAGGACGAGTTAGATGACGACGACAACTCCTGTGTCCATCGTCTTTACCAATGTCAGTTTTGTGAAGATAAAATCACCAAAATCACCGAAAAAGTTCATTTGACCACGATATGCCAATACAACTACAAAACGTGTAAGTTGTGCTTCAATGATTGCATAGCAGAGAAGAATATGGCCCATCATTCCAAGAATTGTCTTACCACGGGGAAGCTACAGTGCCCGGCGCATATAATCGGATGCAAATGGATAGGGCAAAACCAGACCAATTTGGAAATACATTTGGAAAACAATTGTCAGTTGAATAGTTTTCTCCCTTACTACAACAAGATGAATAACAAGATTGACAACCTAACCCATGAAAATGCCCAGTTGCAAAAAAAAATCAACAAGATTTTGAACCTGATCATTCAGGGGAAGATATTGAATTTGGGATATAATGACAACTTACAAGATATTGATAAACTGGATGATGACTCTGCCGATAAGTTGATCTACTTGAATTTTGAGTTTGATCGATTGAAATTTGAAATCAACCAGAAAATATTACCGTTCCTATCCAATTTCAACAATTACGAAAATCTAATTAACAACTTGGTCAATGACAACCACATTATTAAAGAGGACTTGAATTTGCAACGTATATTGATCCAAAGCTTACGGAAACAACTACAGTTTCTTTTGTTCAAAAACAAATCGGATGATCATATGGATCTCTCGCGGAACAATAGCGATGAAAGATTGAATTTGAAGTTGTAACATGATTGTCTTCCTGTTTAGTCTGTGAGTCTCTGATTTTTGCTGGTATTATTTATCTCCGTCGATAGTTATTTCCTATTGTAGAAGTCAATGCATGCATACAATCGCTGAAATTCGTGGGGTGGACTTTTCAGGTGAGGTTTTAGATTAACAATATAAAACGTCACCATTCCACAACCACCGCCAAAATTACGAAAATCATAGATAGAAGCACTTTAAACAAAGTCACCCAGATGGACGAAGAGGTGTTGGAGATCCATTCCAAGGATTTCTTGATAAAATGGGTGCATGCTCCCGACAATTCCATGATTGACTGGAAAATCACCCCATTCAAAAAGTCAATCAACTTTGCCATTTACAAGAAACATGAGGACCCTACTAATGGGATAGACATTAAGGACTCTACGGAAAGCTTGGATAACGGTGGAGGCAGAAGTCGAAGTGATTCATTGAGTTCAGTTTTGACAGGGGGGATAGTCAGAACAAAATCACGTTCTTCAACGTTCTCGTCAATCAGTTCTGATTTGACATTGGTAAAGAACTATTACAAGTTAATTGGTGAAGAAGAAGTTCACGGGAAGTTGCAGGTCACCCAGGGAGGAATGTTTGCATTTGTGTTTGATAACTCATTTTCGAAAACTATCAGTAAAAAAGTATCCTTCGCTACCAAGATTGACACGCATAACCCAGCGCCAATTGAGGATCCTGGATTCGAGGAATTGGAACTAGTTACAACATCGAAGGAGGGGGAGTCCTTGCAAGGTATTTTGATGAAGAGACGAAGAAAGAAGTTGCAAGGTTTCACCAAAAGATACTTCATATTGTCGTTCAAGTATGGAACCTTGTCGTACTTCAAATCCAACGATAATAAATTAAGAGGTCAAATGCCCATTAAGCATTCGATGATTTCTGCCAATGCCAAAAATAAAGAAATCGTGATTGATTCTGGTATGGAAATTTGGGATTTGAAGACTTTATCCAGCGAAGAATTTGACATGTGGGTTGACGCATTCAACAAAATCAAAAAACAGGTTGATCTTTATGGGAAACGAGATTTGGGGAAATTGATTGACGAGGAAGATGGTACACAATACGTCTTGGACGAATTGGAGGACATTGTTTCCAAATTGGACGATTTGAGACTCAAAACAGAGACAGATTACCCCAAAATTGATAATGAAGTTAATGATCTTTACGATCACGTTTGCGACTTGATTGACCAAATCAACCCTCCAATTGAAGGTGTATCCGACAAGAACTCCACGTTTGTTGACGCGCAAGAAAATGGGGTCTTGCTTTTGGATAATGACCGAAACAGTGAAGACGACTATTCCGATTATACAGATGAGTACTCTGATGAATACGATGACGACGATGCGTCATCGTTCTCTGATATGTCGGACGATTACGACAGGTCTCAACTCAAACCTATCGACGAAAGCGATGAGTTGGATAGTCAAGATGAAGATAGGGACGAAGACGATGTCGACGGCAATTTGTATCCGCTACCCCATGAACCAGTGAAGCGAATCCCGGAAATTCCCGCTTGTGAGCATACTCCGCCAAGTATCCTTGCCTTTGTGAGGAAAAACATTGGTAAAGATTTGACAACGATTCCAATGCCGGTTGTCATGAATGAACCTTTGACAATTTTACAAAAGTTTGCTGAGACTTTCGAATATACTGATTTACTACACAACACCTTGGAAGGGGACTTTCAAGATGAGTCTGGTGAAAGAATTTTGAGAATTGCATCTTTCGCCGTAAGTTATTTGTCATCCTTGAGAGAAAAAGAAAGGAATGCTCGCAAACCGTTCAATCCTTTGTTGGGTGAGACTTTCGAGTTGGCTAGGGAAGATTTAGGGGTCAGACTTATCTCAGAAAAAGTTAGTCATAGACCACCAGTGTTTGCAATGCACGCTGAAGCTAAGAACTGGACCTTCAGCTATAGTCCTTCGCCAAATCAAACATTTTGGGGTAAAAATGCCGAGATTGTCACTAAGGGTTTAGCCAAAATTGTGGTGAAGAGTACTGGTGAAGTCTTCACTTGGGAAGCTCCATCAACTTTATTGAAAAATATTATTGCTGGGGAGAAGTACACTGAACCATCAACAGAATTTGTTGTTAAATCTTCCAAAGGTTACAGGGCAGTTGTTGAGTTTGAGAAAGGTGGTATGTTCAGTGGTAGATCCGAAAATTTGGTAATCAAAGCTTTTGATCTGTCAAAGAAACAGTTAGCTTATTCAGTTACTGGTAAATGGACTGAATCGTTAACCTTGAAAACAAATACGACCGAAAAGACCATCTGGCAAGTTGGTAGAGTCTTGCAGCCCCCAAAGAAGAAGTTTGGCTTTACAGAGTTTGCTGGTACCTTGAACAAAGTTACTAAAATAGAAGAGGGTAAACTTGCACCAACTGATTCGAGGTTGAGACCCGATTTGATAGCTTACGAGAAGGGAAGTGTTGAAGAAGCAGAATCTCTTAAACAGGAGTTGGAAGAAGGTCAAAGAACTAGGAGAAAGGAGCATGAACAAAGTGGTAAAAAGCATGAGCCAAAATTTTTCACCCATGTTGGTGGTACTACACCTGATACTGGTGAGTGGGTTATTAAAAAAGGACCAAAAAGTTACTGGAATAGGAGAAAGAACGGTGACTGGAGTGATTTGGTTGAGTTGTGGTGATTCTTTGTGGCGACCAATTTCACCACTTTACGGCGCATATATAACGTATTCGAAACACTAATAACAATAGTAATAAATAATATATTCGAGACGCGAGTCTATAACAATGTAACTAAATCAATGGGGCAGCAGCTCCGTCGGCTCTGGGGTCAGATCCACCGGCATACACAAACTTGTCTCCTCTAGCTTCTTTTCTGATGATTTGAGCTCGGCCAAATAAACTTCTCTTGTAACCTGTAAGATAGTTTGTATTGTGACCTAAAGATTTCAACCCTTCTACGGTTTGTTGATCGACCCCCTCCTCTAAGGCGACTATGGTGACATCAGTATGGATTGGACTGTTGGCACCCCTACCTTTATCAGTTTTGGGGTCAAAATCAGAATCAAGCACGAATCGAGGTGAATCGATCGACTGTTGTGGAGTCATTTTGAACACGATCAAGTTCATTACATGTTGCACATGACAAACTGGTTGGGCAAACCCACCCATGTTCCCGAATGATGCAAATAAAGACCCATCCTTGTTAGTGATTAACCCAGGAATGATGGTGTGGTACGGCCTCTTACCTCCTTGTAAACTATTGGGGATTCCTTCAGTCAAGTTGAAGTTCGAGCCCCTATTGTGTAAGCAGAATCCATAATCGTCGACCAAAATACCAGTACCGAATCCTTCGTACACCGAATTGATGAAGGAACAAGCGTCCCCATTAGCGTCGGCGACGGTTAAATACACAGTATCTGATTTGAATTTGGGGTCTGGAACTCCATGCGAGATTTTGGAGCTATCGATAACTTTCTTGGGGTCAAAAATTTTGGCTCTGGTGCTCAAATACTTGCTATCGAGTAAATCATCTATGGGTAACTTGTGAAATTCAACGTCGGAGACGTATTCTTCGGCATCATGGAAGGCTAATTTACAAGCTTCAATCAACAAGTGCAAGTAATCTCGCGAGTTGTGTTTCAATTTGTAGATATCAATTTTGCCCTCGTTGTGAAGTTCTTGAATGATCCCCAATGCTAACAATGCTACCAACCCATGACCGTTGGGAGGGATTTCCCAGATATAGTGGTCCTGAAAGTTTAATTTGATGGGGTCAACAAATGTTGATGTGTGATTTTTCAAGTCGGCCAACGATAATTTATGGTCTTTTGACTTTGATTTGGCCACAATTGCCTCGGCAATTTCACCTTCGTAGTAGATTTTTTTGCCGTGTTTCCCAATCAACTTTAAGGTGTTTGCCACTTGTTTATTGTACACCAAATCACCTTCTTGTGGGGTGACGTTATCGATGATGAAAGGGTTTTCCCCCGTATTAGCTTGTAATTTTTCCACTTCATGCGCCCACAACTTGCAGGCAATCTCACCTACTGGAAACCCATTTTCGGCCAAGTCGACTGCTGGGGCTAGGATTTGTTCAAAGGTGACTTTCCCAGACCCCCATTTTTCAAATGCATCGTACCAACCAGCAATGGCTCCTGGCACCGTGACTGCCAATATGCAAGTGAAAGGGATTCTTTTGGCGTCCTTTCCAAGTTTTTGTTTCACGTAGTCAATGGTGATTTCTTTGGCCGCTCTCCCGGTACCATTGATCCCATGAACTTCGGGTTTATCTCCCGACTTATAGTAGATAGCAAACATATCACCACCTATACCAGTTGACGATGGTTCTGTTACACACAATGCAGCCGACACGGCAATAGCGGCATCAACGCAATTACCACCTTGCTCCATCACTTTGATTCCAGCGGCATTAGCCAAGGTTTGCGACGAGCAAACCATGCCTTTAGTGGAGTACACAGTCGATCTTCTCGATGAGAACCTGATAAACTCTTTAGACATCTCGATACCTTTGTTGTAATAATCTTATTATAAGCCCCCCCAGGATTCAATCGCAATTTATAGTTCCAGGCACTGACTCTTTATTGTGCGGCTTGCTTCGAAATTTTGGTGGGGTGCATGAAAAATCATCAAAACCCGGAACCAAAAAGTGCAAAATATCCGTGTACGCCGCACAATATCGAGCCGAGTGTCTGTTTTCCCCATTGGGATGAGTTGAAAATGATCTTTAAGCTTATGCAGGATTTGGGTCCACAACGAGATTGAAGCTGCTACTCCATGTAAAAGAGGTAGCAAGTTCTGGTAGGAGATGGGTGTTAATTCATTATGGGAGATAGTGGGTCCTACAGCCAAACCTGTGCGACTAGAGGCATTGTCGCGTAAGAAACTAGCGGTGGACGCGTCGATCTGGATTTACCAGTTCTTAAAAGCAGTACGAGACCAAGAAGGCAACTCATTACCACAATCACACATTGTTGGGTTTTTCAGAAGAATATGCAAATTATTGTATTTCGGAATCTTGCCAATCTTTGTGTTTGATGGTGGTGCTCCCGTATTGAAACGAGAGACTATAAATAAACGAAAATCAAGAAGGGCTGGGAATGCAGATACCAAAAGGCAAACGGCTCATAAATTGTTAGCAATACAAGCATTGCGGCACGGAGATGAGAAGAAGGTTGTGAATAAGCTAGAGAATTCGGGTAACGGACAATACTACGAAGATACATTATTGAATAAGTCGTCGACCAAACATGCCAATAAACAGAATTTGTTTTTGAAACAAGATGATTTTCATTTACCCGATATCAGGGAGTTTAGAGTGGCAAACGATGATGGAAGAATCATGCCTGACGATGAGAAATTTGTATACGAAGATTTCGATGTCGTCGATGGTATCGATATAAACACTTGCGATACAAAATCAAAAGAATTTCAAGAATTACCAAAATCAACCCAATACATGATCCTCTCACATTTGCGTATAAAGTCACGATTGCGATTGGGTTACCAGAAGGATCAACTACAAGAATTGTTTCCCAACCCCAACGATTTTTCCAAATTCCAGATCCAATTGGTGCAAAAGCGAAACTATTATACCCAAAAATTGATGGATATCTCGGTGATGAACAACGATGGTACCACAGAATCAAGAAGGATTGCTAGTGATAAAGATCGGGCCTACGCTTTGATGAAAAATGATGATGGCTGGACCCTCACATTGTCGTCGAATTCAGTAGAAAACCCCATCACTTTGGATGAAAACGGAGATGAGATCAAGACTATCAAGAAACTAGTTAACAAAAATACCACCCATCTGACGAAACAGATCGAAACTGTGAAAGTTGAAAGCGATGATGATTCTGATTTCGAGGAAGTGCCCTTGGTGGAGTCAAAAATGTCCCAACAAGAAATGGAAAATAAACGAAAAGTAATCGATAGTTTGTATCGGGAATTCGATACCAAGGAAGAGCTAGAATTGGAGACAACAGAGAATTTTTCATTCGACGATTCAAAGCCAACACCACACATGGACGAGAACAGTCATGATTTCTCATTTTCCAACTCAATATTGTTTGGTGGTATTGCTAAACAAGAAGTTACTAGCCCAAACAACGATCATAGTGATATATTGAACGATAATATACCGACAGTTGAACTGGCTAAAAAGTTGAACCGAACAGGGAAACCAAAAAATGTTGCTTACCGTATCCGCCCAACAAAAGCTTTAAATGAAGATAGCCACCACGACCGTGTTCGTCCAACAAAAGTCTCAAATGAGAATAGCCATCACGAACTTCTCGAAAAACCAATAAACGATGCACCAGAGTTCAACAAGCATCATGATGATATCTACGAGTTAGATGATGTACCCATAACGGATAGCGTGGTGACATCTGCGCACAAAGTTGAGAATAAGTTAGTCGACGATGATGGGAAAACATGTGAGCAACTCGATGTTCAAAGTGGATCTCCAGCTCTGATACTCGGGGGTGAAGAAGATGATACCAATTTTTTATCAAAATCAAGCGAGAACAATCCGGTGCATGAACAAGTTGTGGAAAAGAAAAAGCCGCTGAACTTGATGCCGCTGTGGTTTGATGAGAGTGTACAACCTACGCAATTCACCCAACCAGAGCCCATACCATTCCATGTACGTACACAATCAAATGAAGAAGAAGAAGCGGGATTAATACCATGGGGTGATGCTAGGGATATGTTAGATGACGAGGAGAATAATGATTCAAGCAATCAGGATGATGTCCAAGAAATCAGCAAGAACCAAATGAAAGATCACGATGGAACTAAAGTCGATGGTACAACTGAAGTTGTCGAACCAACTCTATCCGATTTTGATACTTCAGCGAATGGTGAAACCAGAGTCGCGAAGTACATCGACTATGATTTTGAGGAGGAGGAAGAAGAGGAATTAGTGAAGAAATTGGAGGTGGAAGAGGAAGACCACGAAAAGTTCACAAATCAGATTAAAGAAAATTACGACGATGTTTTAGCAAGAATACATGAAAGCATCAACGATGAGCAATTGTTACAGGAAAAACTACTGAAAGCTAAGAGAGATTCTGATGAAGTGGATCAAAATATGATTCAAGATGTACAGGAGTTGTTACGAAGATTCGGTATCCCGTATATAACTGCTCCCATGGAAGCGGAAGCGCAATGTGCCGAATTAATGAAACTTGGTCTTGTTGATGGAATTATTACTGATGATAGCGATTGCTTTCTATTTGGAGGTAACAAAATTTACAAGAACATGTTCAATCAGAAACAATATGTCGAATGTTATCATCTAAAGGAGATCGAAGCTCAATTAGGGTTGAACCAACATAGATTAATAGACCTAGCTTTGTTACTAGGAAGTGATTACACGGAAGGTGTCAAGGGCATTGGTCCAGTGATGGGTGTTGAGATTCTAGCAGAATTCGGTGATTTGAAAAGTTTCAAGAAATGGTACAATGACGAGATCTTGCATCCGAATAAAGACGCCGATTATACAAAACTACAGAAGACATTGCTCAATAGGATAAAAACTGGTAAATTTTCTTTGTCAGAATCGTTTCCAGAGAGGGTTGTTGTGGATGCATACATTCATCCAGAGGTCGATTCGGACGATAGTGTCTTCAAGTGGGGGATGCCCAACTTGGACGAGATTCGCAGCTTTTTGATGTACAACGTGAAATGGACCCAAGAGCGAGTTGATGAGGTGATGATCCCATTAATTAGGGATATGAACAAGAAAAAGGCTGAAGGTACACAATCAACAATCGGGGAATTTTTTCCGCAAGAGTATATTCAAACTACAAAGGAACTCAACATGGGCAAACGATTGAAGAAGGCAACAAGCAAATTGAACAAACGAAGACGAAAGTCGTAGATATACTGTAAATACTTAGCAACATTTTGACTGCAAAAAATCCAGTAGTGTGTTGGCGCGATTTTTCAAACATTGTTAGCAGTCGATAAGACCACCATACAATATAAAATCGAGCAGTCCAAGAATAACATGGCGGACTCCTTGGCAAAGATATCATCGATGATAGAGTCTGCAAAGGATTTGACAATTGAGGCTGCTGTTTCCGCAAGCGCCAGACTAACAGATACACCAACTGCGTTGCGACCAATTGAGATCACCAAGTTATTAAATTCACGGGTTGATCGAGATGTCTTGAATGGTATGAAATGTGTAGTATCAATAATATCTCGAGGTGGTGATGGTTTACCATACTTTGCTGATGTGGTGAAGAATGTGACTACTTCGAATCAAAAAATCAAAAATTTAGTATTGGTTTATTTGACAAGATATGCTGAACTTGAACCAGATATTGCATTGCTCTCAATCAATTCCATCCAAAAATCGTTGAATGACAAGAACGTGATAAACCGTGCTAAGTCGATCAGAGCACTAGCAGGAATCCGAATTTCATCTATCATACCGATTCTAACCTTGAGTTTGAAACGAACTGTGTCTGATCCGTCCGCACAAGTGCGAGCTGCTACAGCGATAGCAATTGGAAAGGTTTACGATAAAGAGGATTCTTCGCGAGTACAATTGTTCGAATTCTTGACCAGGTTGTTATCCGATAGTGAACCCAAAGTGGTTGCAAGTGCTATCAAAACCTACTATAAGTTGAGTCCGGATTTAGTATCCTCACATAAACGATGGGATCCAATTCATGGAAACTTCCGAAGATTTTGTGCGATATTATCCCAAATAGACGAATGGGCCCAAGCATTTTTAATTCAAATTTTAACGGAATACTCGAGGAAATTTCTCCCAATACCAAGATTGGTGCTGACAGATGGGTCGAGTATTGTCATGGAAATGCCACAGGAGTATGGTAATATACCGCTCGCACATTATGAAGCTGAACTTGACTCGGACTTGAACTTATTTCTCGAAGCAATGAGGAAGATAGTCTATTCTAGATCTGAGAGCGTGATATTGAGTATTGCCAAATCCGTTTATTCATTGGCACCGCCAGTGACTTTTGTCAAATTCAAAATTCACGAAGCGTTGCTAAGAATTGCTACATCATCTAAAGACTCTCAAATCACCTATTGTGCATTACAATTAATATCGGAGATTAGTTACAAAGACAAAACGATATTCGCTTCCTGCTACAAGAAGTTTTACCTTTTCCCGACCGATTCTATAGCGGTCTCCAGTTGCAAATTGCAAGTATTAGCTTCTTTAGCTACTGAAGCTAATATCAGATTTATCTTGGAGGAATTGAAATACTACTCGACCAATTCCACAAACACGTTGGTTGCGGCAGAAGCAATCAAGTCTGTAGGAAGATGCTCGCAAATAGCGCCTGAGTGGAACAAAATAATTCTCGATTGGTGTTTGAGACAAATCAAAGTTACAAGTGGAATAATTTTGAACGAACTTTTGACTGTCATACGATATCTCCTACAACAGAAGGTAACGGAAAATATTAGCATGCAACGAAATGATATCATCCAAACAATTTATAAGCTCTCGTTATTATTGGACGACGAGGAGACTAATCTACAGAGTGAGGCAAAAGCGAGTGCAATATGGATCATAGGTGAAATGACCACTGCTACTGAAAATTCGATTGGCCCCGATGTTTTGAGGGCTTTGATCAGAAACTTTGCTCAAGAGCGAGAGTTTGTGAGGTATCAAATTTTGATACTAGCTGCAAAAGTTTATTCGTACGAACTAGATCGCATATACCAACAATTTGATTCAAATGAGGATAGAGTAAACGAGAACCTACAAACCAACGTCATATTCAAAATGTATCAACATACACTTCAATTAGCCAAGTATGATATATCGTACGACACCAGGGATAAAGCCAGAATGTTCAATGTGTTATTGGGAAACAACCAAACACAGTTGGCGTCTTTGTTCTTGCAAGTTCCCAAGGCAGTACCTATAGTTTCGTTGATCAACTCATCCGATAAGAATAACCATATCAACATGATACTAGAGCAGTATCTCATTGTTCCTGATTGGTCCGATCCTAAAGAGTTGCCAGATTCATCGATCAGAAAGGAAATACCCATACAAGAGATCAGTTTGAATATATCGTTCAACAAATCACCATCACCAAGCAAAGTCATATCGGAGCATGCTATATCATCCGAACAGTATCATCGAGGCTTCAAATCACCAGAAGCGACGAAACCAACTCAGACCTATCAACTACAAAGTTTGGATGAATTTTTCGGGAGCGAAGACGAAGAGTTGTTGGAAAGTTCCAGTGACGACGATGACGAGGACGAAGAAGAAGCAAGTGAGGTATCTGAATCCTCAGTAGATTCAAGCGATGAAGATGAAGATGATGAAGTTGAGGAATCTGAAGCAGAGGATGAACAACTTGACAGTAGTGAGGACGAGAAAGTTGAGCTTCTTGCTAAGTAGTCTTTCCTTCCAACACCAAAATTTACATTATATATAGACAGCATCTCAAAATTGTATATATTGCAGTAATAGAACGTAAGATAGTAGTTGACAGTAAAAGATTTACTTGTGAGTGCACCCCCTACAACCCCTAAATTCTAAGAGATGGCTAAACGAGTGAAGAGACATACGAAGGCTAGATTATACCATCAAAGGATTGTGAGATCATAAACTATAAACTTTGAATCACTCTGTGTGTTCAGTGCAAATGCTTTGAAAACGAATGTGGTAAATGGAAAATCTTCGTTCTGCAGCCATTTTCTGCCTCATGAATTTCCCTAATAAAACCCACAATCGACTTTACCAAGTTTTGAATTGTTTTACTAGGATTACTTACAATCAACTGCTCGTAGCCCAAGACAACTAGGTTCGTATAGATAGCTGAAAGTACAACATCTGCAATACTAACTAGATCCAGCTATGAAGTCTAAATCAAGATCTAGTGCTGTTAAGGGTGGTAAAACCACAAAGGAGGAAAACAAAGAGAAACTGGCTGTCAAAATTGGCGAGAAAACGGAATCGGTATCAAATAACAAGGAGAACGAGGACACTCAATCAATCACATCTTCCACTTCGTCAAACACATTCAGAGGCAAACCCTCAGCTTGCGTCTTTGTCGCTAGTTTGAATTCGAATCGTACTGATGACGAATTGAGTGTATCAGTTACTGATCATTTCAGCCAATGGGGCAAAATGTCTACTGTCAAAGTTTTGAGAGACACATCAAATCGTCCCTATGCTTTCGTCCAATATACGAATGATCAAGATTGCAGAACTGCCATTGAGAACGGGCACAATTCGGTTTTAGATCAAAGAACTATTAGGTGTGAAGCAGCAAAAGTCAACAGAACCTTGTTTGTTCGTACTCCCGATAATATAACTGAACAACAGATGCGGGCGGAGTTGGAACCATTTGGCGAGATTGAACAATTAGCCATTAGTAGTAAAACAGGTAGCACACAGGTTGACAACACAAGTTCCCAATTTTGGTATTGCAAATTCTCATTCCGTGATGATGCTATCAAAGCGTTTGCTAGTCTTGCCGAACAAAACAAATACCAGGTTGACTGGGCCCAAAACATCGATACCAAAAAAACTGTCAAATCAGATCCTAGCGAGGTTAGATTCGATAAGTTTTCAGTATTTGTCAACCAGTTGAGCCCCAATATAGAAGAATCTCAATTGCGTGAACGCTTCGAACGTCATGGCAAGATCGCGAATGTTCATATCGTCAATAAGGAGAAGTTTTCGTTTGCATTCATCAAATATGAAACTGAAGCTGGTGCAGCTGGAGCCGTGGAACGAGAAAACCATTCGTTATTTGATGGTAAATCAATTCACATACAATATCGTGAAATGCAAAACGCTGCAAAAGTTGCTGTCAATCCGTTTGGTGTACCATTAGCCCCACCACCAATCAACTTAAATCGCACTCTCAAGTACTTGAGACCTAGTCAGGTGCCTGGTTTCGGTGGTAGTTCCCAAAAGTACAACCGTGGGGGCAGATTTCATGAACGTAAACCTTACCATGACAGGAATAAAGCCCGGGGAGATTGCTCCACCAGTCGTGATTATAACTCTGATGAACGGAACTATTATAGCAAGGAAACTCGTGGTGGATTTAGAGGGACCTCGATGGAAAGACCAAGAATAAGCAGTGGTACTGGAAGATATGGTCGGGAAGATAACAGCGGTTCACTGAGAAAGAGTGATTCGAGTAAATACTACTATATCCCTCGTGGCCAAGGAGGCTCCACTTACAGCCAACAATATTTTGTCAATGGTGAAAAGTGAGTGTCGAACCTACCCCAAATTTTCTTACCACCTCGGTTTGTTTTTGATTGAGCCAGTTTGTGTTTCAATGGTTCAGTGTCTGATTCATTTCTTCTCTCTTGCGCACCCTTCCTTCTTCAAGAAACCTGGAGTTCTCGTGTTGTCTAGCTCAATAAATGTGTAAGTAAATTTGACGCACCGAAATTCAATTCGAGGTGCAACTACATCATATCCATATGACTTGTTACCATGAATTGGTGGACATCCACAAGGAAAGCGATGTAAAGCTGGTACAAGTGGACTTGCAAGACCACATGAAAGAACTGTCAATTGAGTACGACAAATTTTATGAGATACCCCAGATGAGCGATAAGCTTCGAGAATCGAGGCCATGGAAGAAGGATCCCAATTACTTTACCAAAGCATTTGTCAGTGCATTGGCATTGATGAAGATGGTGATACATGCTAAGTCAGGGGGGTCGATTGAAGTTATGGGAATGTTAACTGGTAAGATCATTGAAAACACAATAATTGTCATGGATGTCTACCAATTACCAGTTGAGGGAACAGAGACTAGGGTGAATGCACAAGCCGAAGGGTATGAGTATATGGTACAATATTTGGAGTCATTAAAAGCCAGTGGGAATCCAGAACACATTGTTGGGTGGTATCATTCGCATCCAGGATATGGGTGTTGGTTATCGGGGATAGATGTCGGAACCCAATCGTTGAATCAAAATTTCCAGGACCCGTATTTGGCGTTGGTGATAGATCCATTGAAGACAGTTAGTCAGAATAAGGTTGAAATTGGCGCGTTTAGGACCTATCCTGAAGAAAACAAACCAAGCAGCACCACTAAGCCAGCGCCAGCTAAATCAAGGATAGAGACCAAGTCGTTGCCAATAAACAAACGACAGGATTTTGGTATACATTCTGATAAGTACTACTCTTTGGATATTGAGATCTTTACCAACAAGTTGGAACTGAGAATATTGTCGTATTTGCTTCAAGACGATAATTGCATATATCGAATGCTTCAAGCCGACAATAGTGTGAGTGACGTTAATGATGATGGTTTCATTGAAAATTCGTCATTGAATTCCATATCCAAGTTGATATACCAGTTGAAACTGTACGATTTCAATCACTTGAACTTGAATGAAATGTACAATCGAAAGTTTGAAATCAATTTTGAAAATGTCATCAATAGAAAACTAATGCAGTCGCCGAGATCAAATAAGCTGGCTACAAGCGCTACATCCAATCCACAACCTACAGTCGAAAGTAGCGACGAAGAAATGGTCGAAAGTGACATTGGCCAAGACAATCTTGATGTCAGCGATGCCGAAGACGCAATCTCGATCGAAAGCTCGACTAAACCAGACGACGAGGACGAGTACGAACTCGAATTGAAGAAGGAGCCTTTGGTCAAACGAGCATTTGATAAACGAAGGCCCGTGTCTACCACCAAAGTATTGAGAAACCAAATCATGTACAATGAAGAAAATATCAAGTTGAAAGTACCCAAACCTACTAAATTGCTATCGTTGGAAATTAGAAACGACAACCGAAATATTGGCAAGCACGAACTCAATGAATTAATTACTTTGGATACACAAATGAAATTGTTTATGTAGCTTTAGGGGTTGAATAGTGTTTATACAAAGTTTTACAGAGCCGCAGCTTCAATGGCGATAACTCTCGTTGTAATTTCTCTGCGTAGCTTTCGCTCGTGGAAAATTTCATTGCGATCTGTCGGTGCGTTCTATACCGGAATTTAAGCTTCACGTCTAAACCTGAAAAAGATTTGCTCATTGCAAACTTCCTGATTTAGATTAATATCAACAGACCTTGTGATTATTTGATCAACTAAATAATCAGAAGTTGGTTTTGTTGACTTAAACCGGTTCATGAAAACATAAAGGATCGAAGTCTCATTTTTTATTCAGGTTAAAATTTGAGAATTTTGTATCTACTGGCTTGGTTCTCATCGTTATTGATTTAAACCTCAATGTCAAATCCGCTAGTATCAAGATTTCTTAATAATCCGTTAACCTTCACCCCAGGCAAGTTCAAAGAGACCGACCAGAATAACTTAAACACCAAAAACTTGATAATTTTATCGAACTCATCCAATTCAACCGCTCCCGAACCCTCGCTAACTGAAACCACATTAGCTGAGACCGAGCCGCAGATGAAAAAACCAAAGTCAATGGCAGAAGCAGTTGCAGCATATACTGGGAAGAAATTTCTCTCCAAGCGAGAGAAGAAACGATTACAATCAATTGAAAAACCCGACTTGATACCTTTACAAGATGACCTGGAAGATGTCGGCGAGGAACTAGTAGGTAGCAACGAGGAAGAACCAGAATCTACTTATAATTCAGCCGAAGAGGAATTCAACCACAGCACTGCCGAGGCAGCTACGTCGCTGAATGGAGATCTTCAAGCATCTTCATTGTTATCTGGTGAAACATCACATAATATTACACAAAATGACAATACCGGATCTGTCGATGAGCAACCGGAAATCAACCGAGGTCGTAACTCGATCCAGGACGATAACGATGAGGATGATGATGAGGAGGACGATGATGACTTCAACGATGAAGAGGAATCGGGGAATAGTAGTGAAGATGACAGTGAAAGCTCCGAAGGCGGTAAGGACGACGAGGAAGTCCGAGAGGAAGCGCTGGGTGAATCGTCAGAAGATTTGGAACAGTTGAAACTGGACTTGAAGGAGGACGCATATAGTCAGGAACCGATACTGGAAAAACAAAACCCCACCAATACACCACCCACGTCTCCCGAAGATGAAGACGAAGAATCGGATTACGATTCTAAACAAATCATTGACTTATCTCAATTTCACGACATCAATGAAGACTATGACGACCAGGGAACTAAAGCAAACTCAAAAATATACAAGAATTGGCGACAGCTATCAAACACAGCACCTCCCATTGGCTTGTTGAACCACGGGGTAACCTGTTACATGAACTCAGCCATTCAATCAATGATTCACATACCGGCAATGCAACATTATCTCGACGATATCAACGAAGGCAAATATCAGTCGATATTGAAGCCACGATCTGTCAGCCACACTCTCGCCGAATTATCCAAGAAAATGTGGGACAACACGGGAGGTAAATCAAAGTCCAAGTATATCAACCCCAAAAAAATCATCTCAAGATTGGACGACATCAATTGCTTGATGAGCGAATGGCAACAAGAAGACTCCCATGAGTATTTTATGAGTTTGTTATCGCGATTACAAGAAGACTCCACCCCCAAGGGACAAAAATTGAACCAATCGATAGTTTATGACATTTTTGGGGGTTTACTATTACAGAAGATCACCTGTACCAACTGCAAGAACATCTCCAAAACTAACCAAGAATTCTACGACTTGAGTTTGGGTTTCAACAAGAAAAGACACAATCAAATTGAAGCCATGATTGATTTGTCGAACAACACCCCACCCCCTATGCCTGGGAAATACACCATTGAGAAATCAATCAAGGATTACTTTTCCAATGAATTGATCAAGTTGGACAAGAATGATTCGCAATCGGGTTACACTTGTGAATCGTGTCACCAAAAGACTATGGCCACAAAGATCAGTTACATCAATGAATCTCCGGAGACGTTGACCATACATTTGAAACGGTTCAAATTCAACGGAAACTCTTCGTCCAAGGTCAAGCAGAGTATTTCCTACTCCAATTATCTCGATTTGACCAAGTACACCATCAATGGCGAACCCACCAAGTACCGGTTGATATCGGTGATTGTGCACGAAGGGCGATCATTGAGTTCGGGCCATTATATTGCCCATTGCCTTCAACCCGATGGGTCGTGGTGCACGTATGACGATGAGTACATCAACAAGATTCCCGAGCACGCTGCCTTGAGCGATCCGGCGGCCTATGTGTTGATCTATACCAAATTGACGCCCAAGAACTTTAGTAAACGAGCCCATGACGAGAAACCTGACAAGCGAGTCGTCAAACGAAAGAAGGTTTGAATCACTGCATAAGATATATATGTATATATTAATCAGCATACGTAAAACTTGAAATTGAAAACAAAAATGTGGGTTGATGCAATTGCCCACGAATGGTAACTTATTGCTAGCAGTAGTCGTGACAGAGCGGTCAACGAGTGCTAATATTATAGGATACCGATGATTCTTTGATTGTGTGTCACTTTCAGGGTTCCAGTTTATGGGACCCTTTCCCAATTGGGCCAAATTGAGTGCATAATTTTGCAGCCACCCGACCCTGAACTGGCACCAGTGGTGTGCTTGGGGCTAACACCATCACTTATACATATATATTAAACCTACCAAT
This sequence comes from Suzukiozyma glaebosa, assembly GCA_030564305.1. Classification (NCBI taxonomy): domain Eukaryota; kingdom Fungi; phylum Ascomycota; class Pichiomycetes; order Serinales; family Debaryomycetaceae; genus Suzukiozyma; species Suzukiozyma glaebosa. The sequence continues at coordinate 219,821 of JAJLUT010000009.1, forward strand.
TCTACCTAACCAAGAGAACTAAAAAAATCAAAACAAAAGAAAAAAAATATTACTAAAACCCGGGTACCGCCAAAACCTCCCTATTATCATGCGTCGATGTAGATATTCTCATCTTCGTCGTCGTCGCTGTCGTCGTTGTTGTGGATGATTCGCGATAAGAACTGACCATTGTGCACGTCGCCAAAGTGGATGTTTTTATCCTGATACTTGTGTTTCCAGTTCAAGAGCAAGTTGTTGTAGTTTGACTGGTTCAAGTGTTTTAGGTCATTTAGTTTTGCCGACAAGTTGGAGTGGATGGTGTTTAGCGACTGGTTGGTACCTGTACTTGCCAGTGCGGCTGATTCCGGGTGGGTGCGTTTTGACGCTTCCAAGTTGTCAATCAAGTATTGGGTTGAGCTTGCGGCGGTGGGGACAAACTTGAGGTACGCCAGTTCAATGACGTATTTACCCTCCTTATAAGTTTCGGTGTAGTTGAATGATTTCTTGTAGTACCAGCCCAAGGGGTTCTTACACTGGGCGCATCCTACTTTTTGGATCAAGTATATCCCCGTGATCATTTTCGACTCGGTTTCGTCGCCATAAAAGTCAAAGTTGATCAAGCGGTTGACCAAGTATGCCTGGCCCGACGCGCCCGAGAACTCGTCGCTGGCGATAAAGCGCGAGAGGCACAAGTGGTTGAGGCATTTCTTGCAGCTAATGATTTTAGCATCCTTGGACGGCTCGTAGTTGTGGTCGTCAAAAAAGTCAGTAAGTTTTAGTCCCATGGCAGCAACAACAACAGTAACAATAACACTAACAGTAACAATAACAATAACTCTTCAAAATCAATATTCAATCCTTATTCAATTCTGATCAGTCCCTTTGGCAGCCCCTTTGTCCTAATCAGTCAATTCGCACCTAAACCGAGTAACTGCGCTGACAATGCACACCCCTGAAACTGATAGCTGACGAGTACTGAGTCAGACACTGGTGGTTGTTATATTCTGAGACAAGAAAACAAGTTAGAAAGGTACCAGAAGAACGAATGGTTGTATGTATTTATGGTTAACGCCCAGGCAATTTTAATGACCCCACGCTTTGTGCTACTTTTTTACATGCAACGGTTACGTCAACGGGGGGTGTGTGGCGCCACCACCAGTGCCACTGTCAGGTGGTGCTAGTGGTGGTGCTGGTACCACGAGAATGGTACCACTACCTATTACCACCACTTGGTACCACCGATAACCCCTTACGAGGGGCATCACAAGATAAGGCTAGATTGTATATGATACATTGATGACGCTATATGTTATACAATATATTATATGTTACTCTGTATTTTATCTGCTATAAGTATGTTATATGTTGTTATCTGTACCGTGTTTGCTAAATGTACCATTGTATGATTTGAACCCTGTTAGTGTCAGATCTGGTATATACGTGTTACCAGAGAATGTTGGGATTGGTAATGTTTTAAATACCGTTGTTTAGAATGATTATAGTGGTAGTACGTGTGTATTACCTGGTATACTGTAAATGTATTTAGAGCCTCAGGGCTCTATATATTGTAAATAAAGGGTAATACACAAAGTGATACTCGAGTGCAAGCGCTTTGGTTATGGCTGTCATAACTCTAATGAGTATAGTTCTCTCGGTGCCTGACAAATGTAAACTCAAACGTTCAGATGTAATTACCCGTGCATTTATCAATCAATTATCCTAATGATTCGTCTTGGGATACAACTCGATACCGTCAATTTTACTGAATCGAGTTTCCAATTCCACCAGGTATTGTCTCATTGGCATCCAATTATACATATCTGCATGGTGCACCAGCATTTGTGATCTACTCATTAGTTATGTTTATGTCTGTGTTTGATTTCACTTGCATTTGTACCGGGTGCCAACCATATTGTTGCCGGTCTCGATCCGATGATGAGAATTTTATTCGTAGCAGGTGCGGCTGGTTATACACTTTGCTAGTGGCTTTTTTTTGTACCCTGAAAAAGGTGCACAAGATAAGATGATGTGGCTACTGGGTATGATCCTGGTGTTCCCGGTATATATTGTCTGTCTTTATATTCACTTTCTTCTTGTTTTTTCTGGTTTGTTGCCAAGAGTCTCAAGGTGCATGTTGACAATGTGGTTGCAAAATCCAGTTGGGCGGCCTGGAGAATAGATTATCAGATACATCTACCTCTTTTGCGACACGGCAAGCTGGCGGTCTTGGCACAGACAGCCATTGGCTCGCGTGGAGTGGGTACAACTACTATATAAACCAGTAGATTGTTCGACAACAGTTTGTTGTTTTCAAATAATGAATCCAGCGGCAAAATCAGACCTGGAATCAAGCGTGGACCAGTCGGCCACTAAAGTCATGGTGGACGAGCAAACGGTGCCCTTATACAAAAAGTCTCGCGGAGTCATCCTCATCGAATCGGTCAAAGACATGATGTATGGCCAGGATGGGAAAACCACAAGATACATCGTGTTTGCCGTGATTTGCGTGTTGGCATGGTCAGTGGCCTTGGACAAGGCCACCACCAGCAACTACCGCGTGTACGCTACATCAACGTTGGGCCATCACACCATGATCTCCACCTTGAGCATCGCCACCAATATCATCACCGCCGTGGGCGACTTGTTCTTCGCCAAAATCGCCGACCTCACGTCACGGCCAACCGTGTACTTGATCGCAACCGCCTTGTTCACCGTGGGCTACATCATCATCCCCTGCAGCCACAACATCTCCAGCTACATCATCGGTAACGTGTTTGGCTCATTGGGAGCATCGTCGCTCAACACCATCAACGTGTTCATCGTGGGCGACTTGACCCCCATGAAATGGCGCGGGTTCGGCAACGCCACCTTGAGCTCGCCCCATATCGTCCTCACTTGGATATCGGGGTTCATCGTTCAGCACATGATCGCCGTAAACTGGAAATGGGGCTACGGCATGTTCGCCATCATCATACCCTGCACCATCGTCCCTTGTGCTTGTGTGTTGTTGCACATCCAGCACCAAGCAAAGGCATTGGGCATTGTCAAAGACAAAACTGAAAAATACGGCTTGAACGTCAGTCGGGTCCCGAAGAACTGGGTGTCGCAAGTAACTCGCTTCTGCATCGAAATGGACCTCTTGGGGTTGCTCGTATTGGGTACTTCAATGGCGCTCTTGCTTTTGCCATTCTCGCTCTACCGTAACGCAAAGGACCAGTGGAAAAACCCCAGCATCATCGCCATGTTTGTGGTGGGAGGAGTGCTCTTGGGATTGTTCATTGTCTATGAAATCTACCTTGCGCCATACCCGTGCTTGCAAAAATCAAACTTCAACCGAACCATCATCACCGAACTCATCTTCAATGTCGTGTACTTTATGGCATCCAACATTCGTGGCACCTACTTGTCGTCGTTTGTATGGGTATACAAAAACTGGAGCAATCGCGACTGGACCTACTATAACGGAATTGGCACTCTCGGTAAATCAATATTTGGGTTGGTGGCAGGCCTCATACACAGACGTACTCGTCGCTACAAGCTCGTGCAAATTATCGGTATTTGTATCGAGATTGTGTCGGCGGGACTCTGGTTAACCGTCAAAGGTCGCGACTCCACCACAGCGCTCTTGGTGATCGCCGAGGTGTTATCGAGTATAGGAGGCGGGTTCGCAGTGTATTCCTCGAGAACTGCTGTTCAGATTGCGGTCCCGCACCAAAACTTGACCATGGCAGTCTCAACCATCTTCCTCTTCACCGCCATTGGTCGTGCTGTAGGAAGTGCAGTTGCGGCAGCTATTTGGAACAGTAAAATGCCCGACAACTTGAGAAAGTACATGCCCAGCGACGTTTCCGATTCACAAGTTACCAAATTCTTTGGAGATTTGACGGCGATCAGGGAGTACGACATGAACAGCCCAATCAGATTAGCTGCCATCGACGCTTACGTTGACACCTCGTATTATCTCTGGACATCGTCGCTAGGAATCTTGTTCATTTGTTTCATTGTCTGTTTCTTCCAGAAGAATTATTATCTTGGAGACGGCCAAAATGCCATTGACCCTGAAGAAGCTGGTGATGCGCAAGGTAAACACCAGGAGCCCGACTTTTACCAGAAATGGACTGCCAAATTACCATTCTTGGATGGCTATTATAAAAGACAAGAAATTCAGCTCGGCAACTAGTTTAATTATGTATTGATTCACGCCCGTCATATAACTTGTAGTAGATATTGAAATTGCGGATCTGGTGAGTATTTGGTTCGAGCAATTGGCCGATTTCGATGTTGCACGTAATTCAAATCAGCAAAAGGACAAGGTGAAGTGAATGAGGTCATTCATTAAGCCTGATCGTATAAGCTACATCCATTTCTGGGCGTTATTCAGTGTCTGTACATTATGATGCGGTCTATGTACAATTATACAAACATCTGAAAAAATAGTACACGGAAAATGTCGGCAGACACTTACCACTTGTAGTTTGATCTGACTTTGAAGTTCAATGGTTCGTTGTTCAAGTACATCCTTGGTTTCTCCTGTAACAACTTTTGTTGTTTTTCCCAGCTTTTCCTCAATTTTGTCAAGTTGGATTTCAAAACCACTTTCAAGTGGATGTACGGGTGTTTTATCACCCCCATCCTGGATCTACCTTTGATATCAATTCTTTTTTGCCAGTTACCGTCACTCCCCACCCAGAGGGCATCGATATACATCAAGTCTTCATCCAAGTTCAATTCACGAGCTTGGTCCAACCCGCGTTTCAAGAGGATCTCGAGTTCACCCGAAACTTTTTTGGAGTTGAAATGCAACTGGTTGATGGCATTTTTCACCGTATAGCCTCTGACAAATCGATTGACTTGAGTAGCCTTTTTCATGGATGATTTGATTCTATATGATGACAAGTAGATTGATGGCTCCAAGATTTCAATCTCTTCGTTTGTGAGTGATAATTTGTAAGTTTTGCCATCTTCAGCATTGATGATTGTGTTGTTTTTGTAGAAACCATGTTGTTTGATCACTTGATTGAACAATTCTCGCTTCAAGGGAGTTATGTATTTGTCGTCACGCACTTGTGCCTCCAACGCCGTCGCTTGGTGATGTTGTTGCAAATCTGAGTCATTCTCGACTGTCAAGTCTTCGTTTTCGATCGATTTGATTTTGGTATCTATGGGTGCACTGGGTTTTGTCTGGGTTAATTCGCCAAAAACATTGGAATTTCGGATATATTGAGTGGAATGAAAGAACTGTATTCTCGATATAGGTGCAGCAGCTAGACACGTCCTACTCCTGGACAACACACCACTGAATCTGCTCAACATGGTCGCTATTCACCAAAACCTAAAACCCAGCTCTGAAAAATCTTTTCCACTGGGTTAGAAACGGTAGCGCTGATACATTACAACAGTTGAATACTGGTAAAACTACATTGTAGGACTTACTCTACGTAAACTAGTCTACTGAGGTGGTTTGTTCACATCTCCACTAAATGTTTCACCAACTATTCTTTTACAAATTTGTCAAATCATATTCTGATATCAAAATGGTTTGTTTGTTTAAATATATCTAATATACAAATGGGATGATCCTAAGCAAGTTGATATTAGAATGTGATGCATGCAAATGGTACACTGTTATAGACCATAGATTATTCAAGTACCAATCAATCATCGTATCCCGATAAGTTGGCGTCTCTGGCTCTGGTTGGTAATGGGTACACTCTGGGGATAGGTTCGTGGTCGGGGTATAAGTACTTCCTTCTCAATGGCGTGGCTAACAACATCAATGGTGCCGCCAACCCTAAGGCCACTGACCAGAAGAAATGGGGTTTTGTGTGTGCATGGTACTTGGCCCACTAGGAAAGTTAGTAACAAAAGCAGAAAATATACACAATGAAGAAGGTTGTGTTTATACTCCGTACCAGAAAAACATTACACCAGACAGTGATACTACCAAGTTTCACTAATTTCCACCCTTCACTTTTGATGACAATCATTTATCATTGTAATTCAAGTTGTGTACATCCAATTCCTCCTGTTTCTTCTCTCATACATACTCTTATAGGTTGTTGGTAATATTTGGGGTACTCTCCCCATACTTTCCTTGCAGACATGATGTAGTGGTGGTGCAAAAGCGTTGGTGTCTGGCGGTGTACTGGTGATGTTTTTTTTTCTCACTGGTTTCATTGGATACGAAACTACCCTGTATACAAAACGAGACAAACGTTGGATTATAAAAATTAAAGACATATACAAAATTAGAGACATATGGTTGGTAAATGTATATGAAACAGACTAATCTAATCGACTTTCTTGGACCCCGTTTTCACGCCTGACGATTTGGCTGAGGATTTCGTGGATTTTTCTTGTTCGGCCAACAATTTAGCTTCGTTTTCGGCTTCTTTGGCGTAGAATTCCTTCTGGGCTTCGCCGTCGTACCATTCGGCGTAGTATAACCCACCTTGCAAGATCAAGACCCCGATCAAGACAATGACGATGATGACTTCGGAGGCGGCAATGACGCTCACCCCGGTGAACGAGTCGACCTCGCCCCACTCGCCAGAGATGCACGAGGCTACACCCACACGTAAGTTGGTCAAGTAGATGATGATTCCGGCCATGTACAAGATTAAAGTTCCGTACTCAAAGTACTTGGAGTCTTCTTGCGGTTTGTACAACTTGATGAAACAACCAGTCAAACCCACAGCCATCACGGCGTGGAAAATGTGGTGGAGGTACCGGGGAGATCCTCCCCACTGTGCATAGTGAGCAATTGACCTGTCGAAGGCATCGCCAATGGTATCCTTTCTCCAAAGCGTGTTCAAATCATAAGGCAATTGCGCGTACGCAACACCAAGCCCAAAACAAGTGGCACCAATGATCATCACAGCACCCACGGGTGCTATCTCTTTGTATGTAAGCTTAGGCATTCCCCTTCTGTTTTGTTCTATACCAACTGGAAAATTACCTGGGGCCTGCCTGATCAATTTTATGTCCATCTGCTGGGTTGTGTGCAGGTAACGCTAAAAATGCCTTACAATAATTTTAAAGCGTATGGGGTAGACCTGGAGAGTGGGTGGGGGTAGGTGGAGAGTGAATGGGGGAGGAGGAGAGATGTACAGTACGTTTCTGGTAAAATGGGACAATGCTACGATAAACTACCCTGATATTCATGTATTAAAGTTTAGTCTAGTTTTACTTGTTTTCCATGTACTTGAACAAGAATGTAAAGAACGTGGAGGCGGCAATGAGGATACAGATCATGTTGGGTCCAAACTTGTCGCCATACTGCACTGGTTTCTTCTCTCTAATCATCAATGTTCGCCACACATAGGTGTATGTCGAGTAGCACAAAGTGAACAAGGCAGAAATGAAGAATCCAATAGAGGCAGTGATTGAACTGTTACTACCGTAGTTCAACAACGCTTGCGCGGTAAACCCCAACACCATCCCGATCGATAACCAACTCAAGAAGGTTCTTTCGGTGGCAAAGTATACCTTGGGCTCAATTCTCACGGGGATACATATACTCTTCCCCTTGGGGATCTTGTCCTTGAACGTCTCGTTCAAGTCGTAGTTGGTCCCGGGCTTCACTGTAAACGATCTGTCGTCGTTGAAATAGTACAAGAACCCACCATACACCTTGTTGAACAAATTGGTCAATGGGGAGTTGGAGTGGCGGGTGGAATAGGTGTTGGGTAACAACAACGGTGTCCCTTCGTCCAAATCCTCCTCCAATGGGTTGATATCGTTGGAAAAATGCACCCCGGAAGAACTCGAGTACGCCCCCGCCATTTCCTCATCGTCCAACTCTCCTCCAGAACTCGACGACTTGATCAAACGCTGGCCTCGCAAAATCCCATACTCCTGTTGGATCTTGGGTTTTCTGATATCGACATCCATCTGCGGTAACCAGAATGGTAACAAGTTGACGTAATCGGACAACAACGACGCACCCCCATGAATAAACTTGGAAAACTTGGGCACGGCTTCAACCAAGTGCGACGAAATAAGGTCCCTCACCCACACGGGTGGTTCTTGTCCCAATTGTGTTTGCAATTTGACCTCCAACACGGCATAGGGGAATCGACAAATGTCTTTATCGGGTAACTGCTTGAATGGATAATCAACCCCAATGTCGGTTCTTCTCCAGTTGCCATGCGTACGGTCATACCCGTCAAAATCGTCTTCTCTAATCATGGAAAGCTCAGTGTCCAATGAGATTCTCACTCTGGCATCACCCGGTAATTGGAAAGCAGTTCTATTATAGAAAGATCTCATCACAGGCCTAAACTTGTCTTTCAAAATACGGTATTGTACTTCTTCCGCCAATTTTTCCAAATTGTCAATTTCTTGCTTCGACTTTTTACCATCCTTCCTGGCTTTCTCAAACACTTGCTGGGCCGTAAAATCACCGGCCAAAAAACTGTTGACTTTCTTTTCCTTCAACGAAAATCTGGCCTTGACCGATTTCTCCCCTGTCCAATCCTCACGATGAGTTTTACGTTCGACAAAGATTTGGTCAGACTTCATACCCCCGTACCATCTCAATCTAATGGCTTCAGCCCCTTCATCCTTTCTCAATCTTCCATAGTACAACTCCATCGATTTGTTATCGAAATAGATCGAGGTAATAGCCGAGTCTTCGGGCTCAAACTCCTTGTCAGCATTGAACACCAACACTGGCAAGTGTTTTAAGATGATCAATTTCAATTCGGTGATGTTATCGGGGTGCACCCAGTATTTGGTTGTTTGTCTCACAAAGTTTTGTTGCGAACCCCCCGCCGACGAATCACCCTTGACGGGGTTACCTCTGGTTCTGACCAAGTTGTACAACTTACTCAACTTAACAATCAAGTCGTCATAATTATCTTTATAAAATGGCTTAGCGTTCAATCTCACTGACCAAATGGGTTTCAAGTTATATTTTGTCGTCTTGTCGTGTTTCTTGACAATCTTTTGGAAACCGGTGTAGTTCAAACGAGTGAACTTGGCCAAGTCGTGCACATCGGCAATGATATCAGACAACTCCTCTTCCAAATCCTCAAAATCTTGCTCCTGGGGTGGGTTTGGCACCGAGGGGTCTTTGGCGTTGTATTTCTGCTGGGCATCCACCACTTGGTACACGTACTTCTCTGCATCCTTGATTCTTCTGTTCACTTCGGTGTTCTTCACCTTGGTGAACGAATACACTTTATCCAAGTCCTGTTCCAATTGGTTGAGGAAATCTTCCTCCAACTCGTCAGTCCAAACATAATCGTTTTCCTTCAACGATTTCTTCAAGTAGTGTTTCAATTCATCGTAGTTGATGTAGTAGTACGAGTACTTCTTGATCAACGCCTTGTGCAAGTGGTCCCCAAACTTCATGTTGTCGTCGTGGTCGTTTTCGTGGAAATGCAACCTGATTTATACTCCCCACGTGTAGGGCCTGGTTTAATCTATGGTGCTGGTGCGGCTGACAATCAAATTACACCGTCAGTCGTGATAGATTAATCACAGCCGCAGCTGTTTGGCGCTGTACCATTACGCCGTGTCGTTTAGCTGTACGGTGCATTCGAGTTGCGTTAAATAATACATCGACCGATAATGAACTTATAATGGAAATATAATAAATGAGTAAGTGTGTTCGGTGAATATACCATTTATACTTAGAGTCTAATAACGTTTTACAACTTACTGCCTTTCTCTTGTATCAATAACAATTTCAAATTCTCCACCACTTTGATCGCCGAACCGTACGATAATTCGTAGCCCATGCCACCAGCGCCGTAGTTATTGATGATGTGGTTTGCATACTTAGTCTCCCATTTAGGTTGAACCGCCAAATTCAACCCACCCTTTCTGGCAGGTCTAAAACCAACGTTGATTTTGACAATGTCCAATGATCCATCAGGTTGGAAAAGTTGGGGGAATATTTTGTAACCATTGGCAATTAGCTGTTTAGTATCTTCAGGCTTAATGTCAGAACACGTATCACCCACCTGTTTAGTACCGCCTAAAATCATGCCGCCATTCAAGGGACGGGGTATACAAAATGTCCACGTCCCATCTTTCAGCTGGTAGGTAATTGTCGCGTCAATAGTGTTGGTTTTAGGGGGACGAACCAATAGAGTTTGACCTCGAATTGGAAAATTGGCAGGATCACTGCCGCCATGGTATAATAACCCGTTTCCGCTGCAATTAACAATAATGGGGTTGTTACCAACAATCTCGTTAACCTGCAGCAAACTGGCTAGTTTCTTGACCACAAAATTCACCTTATACTCCTGGAAAAGCTTGCGATGAATGAACTGCAAGTATAGAGGTGAATTCAATACCCAGGTTTTGTATGAAACCCCAAGCTTGACCCCCGAGGGTAATTGGTCCTGGGGAATCACTTGGAAATCTTCAATCTCATCTTTCCACCCAGTGGTCAAATTAGAGTAGAAATGGTCAGGGTCTTCCAAGTACTCCTTACCCCGAATGAACTTTATCGACGACTCAGGGTTTTCTCGTGCAAACCGATGGAATCTGGTTTGGGTTACTCTTGTCAATAACATCTCTTGATACTCTTGTACATTCTTACTGGGGAACGGTCTGAAATGAGCTCCGGCCCATGGCGACGTGTACTCGTGAGAGTTGGATAAGCTCGAATTCATCTCCGAATTGTGGGGTCCATGCTCACCAACCACCGTCAACTCATAAGGCTCGGCAAACGTTTCACATATCGCCAACGCAGTGGACAAACCCAACACACCAGCACCAACAACAACAATTTGAACAACCATGTTTTAATGTCTATGAAATTTCCCCGAGTTGACTCATATATCCCGAGAGCGTCGTGTACACGTGCGAAAAATGCCAGTGACCGCCAGGTATCAGAGGAGAAGCAGAACTTGATGGATGTAGAGAAGTTGCTACAACTTGCAATTGTTGCTTGAAGTCGATAATTAGAAGTTTGGCTTATATTGGTGACATTTCGGTCGCAAACAAAATGGCTGCAAATTTGCAGCCTATTCACTAGTAGCAATAAAGGCTGTCAGTGTTTGTACAAACTATAAATGTTTATGCGTCAAATACTTCAACGGTACCTTCGATGTACTTTTCGGTCATGTCTTCATTCACGATCGACAAAGTAAAACCATTATCATTTCGGGTCAATGCCAATTTCACCGGTTCGGTGACAAAACACGGCTGCAAGTTTTTGTAGTTGAATGATTTAATTGTCACTGTGGGAAATTGATGGCTAAACCACGACAACAATAAGGTGAACATGAATGGTCCTTGGAGTATGATGTTGGGTAAGTTTTCCACTGACTGACAATACGAAACATCGTAATGAATTTTGTGGAGGTTGTAGGTCAACATGCTATATTTCAATAGGTCAGTGGGTGTAAGATAAATTGTCTTGGTGTTTTCGGCCAGTATAGAATTGTATCTTTTGGCTATCGGTTCGTACACCTGGTTGGTGTACATCAATGTACGTGATTCGTTAAGTATGGGTTCAGATCCACTCGTGAATTCTCGAGATATTTGCACAAACGTTGAATTATTGACTTGTCGTACTGATGTTATCTTCTCGACGCAAGCAATCTTGTCCATAGTTGTTGGCATAAACCTAATATTCCCTCGCACCCACAAACGGCGCTTAAACAATGCCTGGCCATTCTCATCCTTTGGTGCTTGGTAGTTATCGTAGCCATCGGTTCCTAGCTGTAAGTTTTGTTGGTTATTATACAAAAAGTGGAAACCGAGGAAAAACGCCCGATTTGCATCGATATCCCGTTTAATTCCCAATATTGAGCAGACCAACTGGTTCATATGGTGTGTAGAACCAACGCTGAGTGTATCGCAACTCCTCCATCGCTCTAGTTTAGCCAATTGTGTCCATGGTCGTAGCATACAAATGTCCAACTATGATGCTCGCATCGATAATTTTTCCTCATCTCATCACCCCAATGAATTAACTTCTTTATCGAGCACCATGAGTACGAGCGAGTCGTTGAAGGGGATCAAGAACAAGCAGCGAAGACAGCGTATATTCGCTCAGTTGAAACAAGACAAGAGTAAACAGAAACACAAAGATCGAGCTGAACGAGCTAAGGAGGAGCGATTGAACCCCGAATTAAAGGAGAAGCGATTAGAAGAGAATGTCCCCGACACGCTTGAGAACAAACGAGTGTACGACGAGACGATAGGAGCAGAGATAGAAGGAGAAGATGAGTTTCTGGAGTTTTTCAAACAAGGACAGCTAGAACCCAAGATCTTGTTAACCACGAGCGAGTATGCCAAGAAGGCGGCGTACGAGTTTTCCGATATCTTGTTAGATTTTTTGCCCAATACTACTTTTATCAAAAGGAAACCGGAATATTCCATGAAAGACATGGCCAAGTACTGTGCCGAGAAGGATTTTACTGATTTGGTGGTGATAAATGAAGATAAAAAGAAAGTTACCGGGATGACTTTTATCCATTTGCCAGAAGGACCGACGTTTTACTTCTCCATCACCAACATTGTCGACACCAAGCAGATATACGGCCATGGTAGGGCGACTACGCACATACCTGAGTTGATCTTGAACAACTTCAACTCGCGAATCGGGAATACTATTGGCAGACTATTCCAGAGTTTGTTCCCCAAACGACCCGAGATACAAGGAAGACAGGTCATTACCTTACACAACCAGCGAGACTATATATTCTTCAGAAGACACCGGTATCTTTTTAAAAATGAAGAAAAAGTTGGGCTCCAGGAACTAGGGCCACAATTCACGCTCAAATTACGCCGAATCCAAAAGGGAGTTCGAGGTGAGACAGTATGGGAACACAGACCCGACATGGAGCGTGACAAACGGAAGTTTTACTTGTAATCTGGCATGTACACTGTATAAATTAATACTCTCTTAACCCAGTGCTAATAAAATGATACTCGTCCTGTATACGCTCAAACGTGCCAACATCCATAAAAAAACAAAATCACTCATTGATAATGAATGGTTGTAAAATAGACACTCGGACTCAAAACCAGTTGGAGAAAGGCAATTGAGTGGCGATTGACGTGGAGCGCAGATACTACACGCATTATAGGTTGAGCGAACAACAGACACACCCTTTATAGAGAATTGGCTGCGACTATCTAGGTGAAAATTTAGATTTTAGAATCACAACCAGGATTCGACTAAATGACAATGAATAGTGGGGGAGCAAGTCAAATTATCTCGGCACTAGGGGTTGTATACGACCCGAAAACAGACAACGGACAACGTCGACAGGCCCAGGAATTCTTAGAAACCATAAAAAGTAACGACGAATCGCCGTTTTGGGGCTACCAACTAGCATTACCTGAGAATAACGGCGACAATTACGTGGTGAGACACTATGGGTTATCGCTATTGCAAAACTCCATCAACACGCGATTGTACACTTTCGACTCAGACAAGATTGTCACGATTCGAAATTGGGTGATCGAATTGACCAACAAGATAACGGCGACAGATCCTCACTACATTAAGGAAAAGGTGGCGTTTCTATGGGTCTCAATAGCCAAGAGGATATGGGGATCACATCTAATCAAAACTCGCGATGACCAAGACCAAAATGACAAGGATCTTTTCGATGGTTGGATCTCAATGGATGAGGAATTGTGGAAATTATGGTGTAACAATTACTCAACGCGTGAACTATCGTTAATCATTATAAGAACCTTGTTTGAAGACGTTTACTTACTAGACGATCCCATCGCGTCCAAAAGAACCATCATCTTGAATCAGCTTATAGTGTTGATCGTAACACCAGATGTGGTACTATCATCAATGTACGAGTCAAACAGTACCATTGCCCAATGCAAATCCAGTGTGGAAGGTTGGTTCATTACGTGGTCAAAGTTTTTGGTGGAACTATTGAGTAATAACGACGTCTCGTCACAAAATTGCCAAAACTTTGTCCCCAAAATTCTATCGACGTTCAAAGCGTGTTTGCACTGGATCCAACCATCCATCTTGAAAGACGAAAATATACTACAAACATTAATTTCGATTTTGTCAGTCGCAGACGTGAAAATGAAGACGCTAGCGATCGATTGCTTGCACATTTTGTTTACTAGACACTATAATAGAGTAGAAGACTTTGATTATTTTGTGGGCTCAGTATTCACGACTGAAGGAATTGACAACTTACGTAACTTCTATCAGTCTCTTGAATTGGACCCAGATAATATCGATGAACAGGTTTATTCATTGTTGAAAAAAACGGTCGAAATGATCGTTTCCTTGAGTGAATATTTGAATATATCATCAAAACAAAAAGTTTCGTGGGAGAAGTCCGATGTCGATAATTACTTGCGACTCGTATTGGCAACAACAAATCACCCAAGTTTGATTGTCAGTGGACTATCACTACAAATGTGGGTCACTATTTTGCGATATGATGACCTCAGTGCCAAAAAACCAATAACAAACATCATCCTTGATCTATTGGACACCGCCGCCAGCAAAACTATAAATTATACCTATGATGATGATCACATATCCAAAAAGTTTTTAGATGTCGACTTTGATTCTATACCTGACGCTACATCATTCTTGTCAAATTATCGAAAGTTCAATGAGGATATAGTCAGAATTGCTGTGTGCAAGAAACCAGAGGGAGGAATGAAATGGTTGGAGGATAAATTACAAGCATTCTTCAGTAGTGACTTGGGGAGCCAGTGTATCAATCAATACCGCTTGGATGAAAAGTCCAAGGCGATGAACTACGGTACCGCACAATTCAATATCATTGAAAATTGTATCAGGGGTATATCTAGATGGAGAATTTGGTACAATGGTGATGATTTTGATATCTTGAATGATAGATTGAATAAGTTGGTGGAGAGTTTGGGTGAAAGATTATTAGCCATGAATGTTGCAAGCCCACTACTTATCCGTAAGCAGGTCCAAACATTGGTTCAATTTGCTCCTTTACTAAAGGATGTGAGTCCCTTGATGTTTCAAGTTCTTGAGAAAATCTTGACAACGGCAACTTTCGAATATCCACCAGACATATCTGACGAGGAAAAGGAGTTGATTAGAGATTTGAGAACCAGTTGCGGTACTGAATTGAACCGATTAGCATACATCATGCCTGAGTCATTGAAGAAAATATTCACGGATCTTGAAAATGTGGTTGCAAACATATTAACCCTGAAAAAGGTCACAGATCATGAGATTGTTGCATTCAAATCTTTCTTATTGGTAATTGCGTCTAGATCATCAATCAACAACAAGGATGAATTGTTCGCGAAGATTGTCGATCCAGAATTAGCAGCATGGTCTGCTCCAGAAACTGAAAAGGGACTAATGGACCTTCATTGGTTTATGGAAAGAATGGGGATAGTGGAGATTGCATCATACTTTCAGAGAAGGGGTATAACCGCAAGCACTAATCTTTTGGAGGCAAAAATGGATGATGAGGGCAAAGAATTGAAAACCAAGTTGAAAGACCACTGGTCGTCAATATTCCCAATCAGAGCTACAAGAATTTTCATACAATACAGCATAGAGAAGCTAGGACACGATTCAACAGAGTACATCAACTTGTTGAAGCTCTGGAAGCCACGAGTGCAACCAATTGTCCCGCATATATTACAACTATTAACACAAATTCAAGCATATCATAACCCGGAGAATTGGAAGGATCTTCCAGATGCAGTTCAGTCGTTTGTGGGATACAGTTGTTTAGAAAGATTCTGGCAGCAGGGTGTTTCGATTCAATCCAAGGAAACGTTTATTGAGGAAAATGTCAAGGCAGCTTTGACCTTGCGAGATTTCGCCGATTCTGTTGGGCATTTGATAAGGTATACCAGAGAGTATGCATTTTTGACTATAGGGTCATTGTCACAATTGGAAGATACATTCTATGAAATACCCAACATCGCCACTGTCCTTTGGAAAGCGGTTGCTGGTGATACTGTTGGGGTGACATTGCACAGTTGGAAGCATATGATCAATAGTTGTTTACGAAGCGTTGTTAAGAATTGTCCCGTCAAATTTGTTGATGTGTTCATGGCAGAATTATTGCCTAATTGTTTTGCCGATATCGATAAATTACTCGTGACTAAGTGGGAGAAAGTATACCAACATGGAGTACAGTTGCAAGGAAACGAGGACGATGAAACATTGTCTGAAGAAATGATGGAAGAACACATGTTGCGACAATTAACTGCAACTGTGGTTCGATTTTTGATGGATGTTGTCAGTCAAGTTAATGCTAAAACTATTACCGACACCCAATTCTCGTGTCGTAAACTTATCATTGAGAACAAAGAAGTCATGGCTCCATTCTTACAAATCTGTTGCCATATCATCCAGTTCAAAGACACCAAATGTTCGTTCAATTCGATATTGGTCATGAGAAATATACTCCAGGAGATATTGTTAAAGGACGATGAGGTCGATATCTACCTATGTGATAATTTGATGAAATCGTTGTTGCAAGTGTTGATGGATGATTATTTCGTGGAAACCCACTCTGAAGCTGCAGTTACCTTGACTACCTTGTATTGCTCACTTCGATCCAAAAATGACTATCCTGCTCGTATATTGATCCAATACTTGCCCAACATAACCACTCAACACGTAAGCAATTTCGAAGCTTTGTTAGTGGGCTCCAAATCGTTGAAACATCAACGAAGCGCGTTATTAGAATTGATCAAAATTGCCAAAGAGTTAGAGAACGGCGGTGAGGTGGACGACATGGCAAAGCGTAAGAAACAACTCGAAGCTGCTGCTGCTGCTAGAAAGAAGAAGACAATGACGGTGGATGTCATGAACGACCCATTCACTGAAAACGGCGCATTGAATAACCTCTTTGGTGATGATTGAAATCAATTCGCAAACCAAATCTAAATACCATTGTACACTGTCTCGGTCATATAACTGTATAAATAAAATAATATTGGGATTCTATTGTATTTGTTGTAGTTTATTGTCGTTTATTCATTGATTGTGGCTACTTAATTTAGAGTTGGGTCGTGTCGGGTTTCAATTATTCTGTTGTTCGAAACCACCACCGAGTTGGTGTTGTAAGCAGTTAAAATAGCTGAACATCCACGTCTGATAATAGATAACGAGGTATATTGACTAACATTCCAGAACAATGCCTATCAAAACACTTGAGTCTTATCTCTTCGAGAGAAAACTCGCCAACGCCAGTTCAATTGAAATATTACAGAATGCTACCATTGGTATTGACGTAGATCATTACCTCAGCAGAATATACACATTCAAGAAGGAGCAATTGCTATCGGGAATCGGTGGTGTGCCAACCTCATTACGCGACTACATTCAATCCGACTTACAAGTATTCCAAGAATTCAATATCAAGCCCATCTTTGTTATATCAGGAATCAATACTCAATTGCAAACCCCCAACTATGAAACCAACGAGTTGTCGCCACAAGAGCAACACTTGGAAGCAACTTGGAACAAATTGACTTCAAAACAATTGTACAATTACAATAATGTCGACTCATTCCGTTTGTTCACGGATCCATTACCATTGAGACCAATGGTGAATGACTTGATCAAGTATTTCATTGAGATAGGTATAGACTACATGATTTCGTTGTACGACGCATCATTCCAATTGTCCTATTTGTATCAAATTGGAATGATCGACTCGATTTACGGCTCCACAGACTTATTGTTGACTAAAATTGATAAATTCATTTTGGGAATGGAGTTTCAGTCGAAAGACTTTCGATTTGTCGATAAAGCTAAAGTGTTGACTGAATTGCATGTCACGGAACGACAATTCATTGACTTGTCGATCATGGTTGGATGTAACATCCAACCGACTACATTCCCTAATTTCCCACCAATTCCAAAACCTAATCAAATTCAACCATATCCACAATTGAGTTACTTCAAACTAGGCTTGGATATCATATATCAGGTCAACTCGTACAATAATGGACACGAAAACTTGTTGGGCTATATCACCGGCTTAAATGATCCTCATTTAGTTGAGTTGTATTATAAGGGACACGCGGCGTTGAATTACGTGCCCGTCATGAACAAAGAAGGCCATGCTGAATTATATTCAATCGAAATGGCCAAATTGGGCATGAATATCAGTCCTGAATTCATTTTGAGTCATGACGATGAATCAGAAGAGGCGACCAAAAACTACCCCAAAGATAAAAATGGCAATCAAATTAAAACTATCAAGGTACCAAATGATGTGCACGACGTGACTAGTCAAAGGTTACCAACAGAAATCTACTTCTATCAATCGATTGGTTTGATACCAATAAATTTATTGGAATCGATAACTCGGGGCCAATTGGATGTGAGACCAACTTTGGAGTCGGGATTAAGTGATAGCTATAAGAAGTTGATAACGTCAAAACAATATGTCAACATTTGGGACTACAACTACAATCTTATTACTCAATTATTGACCAGATACTACCAAGTGAAAAAGGTTAATGTGAAGTATTGGTTTCAGGATGAGATCTTGGAATTAAATAACCGATTGACTCCACCTATATCGAAACGGATTAGCGGTTTGTTCATTCAACAAGAGAAATCTGGCGATAAATTCAAATTGTCGGATTTCTACAAACTTTTACAAACCAAAGACGTCACTTATTCGGTTGAAAAGAATGTCGAGTCGATAGAAGATATTGTATCGACGGCGATGTTGCGAACATTGTATCTTTATGGAATATTGGAAGAAAAAACTATGAGCTTGACTCCAGTGGGTAAAGTGTTACATGATTTCGTCAGCAACAACGATACCACACAGGACGAATTAGAAGAGTTGACTTTGTTGTTATTTTTAATCAAATCCAACTCGCTACTTTTGACTGAGTCAAATAAGAAGTTCACCAATGTACCCAAGTTCTTCAAAGAGTTCAATACCACCAACGAACCAGTTACTATTGACATAACTCCAGAAGAAAACAAGTATATCACTTTGATCTCGCGGGTGTTCTCATTGCACAAATTGAACATTTCTCCAATCAACTACCAGGGTCCAATATCGAGAAACTTACTAAATTTCAGATCCCATATTGAGTTCATCAACACAACTTTGAGCACCACCATTGAAAGTGTGTTAATTGATTTTGTGGTTCAGCAACAAAAGAACGACATCAAGACGCGATTTGTCGACAAACATGATTGGTACAAATTGATTGATCAATTACCATTTTCCACTGATGTCAATAACACATTGCTTGGTGTTGTTGCAGAGATCTACTTTGAGTACGGTTTGAGACTCTTGAAATCAGGCAAGGATAAACTGGAACTTAGTAAATCCATCAAGGATTACGTGCTAAGTCACGTCTACCAGATCAACAACCCATCGTTCAACATAAATGTCAACGGGATCAACTCAATCTCAGCCGAACAACTCCTAGCAGACTTTGAGTCTGGTTTAAAATTTTGGTCGAAGTTTATCCAGTTGATTAAAACTGTTCACGAGGTTGATCCAAGTTTACTTGAAGAATCATATTACAATGATATCATCAATGCCGACGAATGGTTGAAATTTTTTGTTTAGTAAGTGTAAGTAATTCAGTAGGATATCAATACATACCATACTATTCATCTATTTGTAGAGCTATTGGTATTTGTAGCATTATAGTTTTCTTATATTGCAATACCCAATTGCGAAAATTAATTGCAGCCATATAATTTGATGAAAAGACAGAATGATACGCCGGCGCTTGATAAGTACTAGTCCGATGTT
Source organism: Suzukiozyma glaebosa (assembly GCA_030564305.1). Lineage (NCBI taxonomy): Eukaryota > Fungi > Ascomycota > Pichiomycetes > Serinales > Debaryomycetaceae > Suzukiozyma > Suzukiozyma glaebosa. The sequence goes on from JAJLUT010000009.1 coordinate 239,503, forward strand.
CAAACAGGCTATCCAGCTTTCTGGAAAGCCGCAGTTTACTGGTGCTGGTCCATTCGTTGAGTTGCCCAGTTTCACTGCAATTGGAAATCCATCAAATCTACTAAACATCACCATCCCCAGTTCGTCGTATTTGAATATCAAAAGTGGTTCATTGGTGGCAATTGATGGAGACTTACATGGGATGACGAGTAGTCGAGAGCTGTTGACACCCAACGTGGACTATCAACAATTGTTTGTTGCGAGTCCAGTTTCGCTCATTATCAACGGCAACAATAATTATTCAATAATAGATGTCGAGAAAACTCAGAAATGGAAGGTGTTTGATAGCAACAATATAATAGCATGGTCAGGTTTCACCCTTGATTTGAAACCAACTGCCATTTTCCAGAAATTTTTTAGTTTCGAAAGTGTGGGTCAAGGGAAATTGATATTGCAAGGAACCAACCAGTTATTTGAGATTGATATCGATAAAGACGAAGAGATTATGATAAACCCCAAGAGTTTAGTTGCTACGAACAGTCCCACGATTACTTCAACTCCATTAAACAACTCTAGAATAAATTGGGCAATACTTGACAAGTGGAGTTTGACAGTAGCTCGATTGTTTGATAATCGATTCTTCCACAGCATCGGTCAATACTATCGGCAATTCACCAATTTCATAAGTCGAAAAGTAGCCCAATCGGGTATGAACCAATTGTTTCTTTCGATTGCTCATTACTACAGCATAGCTGCCACTCAAATCAGCTTGGGTTGGGATTGGCTTACCCTCAACTTTGTCCATCCATTCTCCTCCAAGCAAATCTACCTTGCAATCAAAGGTCCATGCAAGTTATTGATCAACAACGCCCATTCTACGAAAAACCGAGCAATGTATACCAAACATGAGATTCACCAGATCCTCCGAACCGGCTCAAAGCCGAAACCAATAGCCGAGTCGACGCAGATAACTACTATCTAATCTCCCGAGCTATATGTTCGTGCCAGATTTTTCGGAAATACTCAAATCGCTTACAGGCGGGCGATTTCGCTCCAGGTTTGCTACCAGACAATAGCAGTGACAAAATCCATACAATGCGTCTCGTCTACAATACACACTTCCCCGTTTCCTTCTCGCTTGCTGTAAACGTCTCGCAATCTCTGGGCTTGTTCTTTGGCACCATTCTAGAACCCGCTCAAGCTTTTTTCCTCAACTAGCGGAAAGTATAAAACTAAAGTTATTTACGACAGTTTAAGTATATTGAGTTATCTTGAGTAAAAGACAAGACTTGAACGAGCTAACCTTGGCCCAACCGTATCTGCAAATACAAACTGTACAATAGAGCAGTGGAAATTGTTAGAATTGAGTTGAATCATTAAAAAAAAAATCGAGATCAACAGTACAGAGACCGATTGAGATGGAGATTGCAAAGACCACCAGCCCTGACGATTGGAAGTATTTTGCCAAGGGAGCTGCTAACATACTATTCAAGTATACGGGATCGAATGATTACTTGAAGCACAAGTTGTTGAGGGTCAGGTTATTGAAAGCGGATGAAGAATATATATCAACTTGTGAACTATACGACTTTATCGAATTGAAATGCAAGCCTTTATTTCCAAATTTGATTATAGATGTCCAATTGGTAGTATTGGACTTTGATTTTGTGAAAAACTTGAACACTAATGGCAACTCAATTATGTTGAAAGAAAAGTATGGATTATTGTTACCGAATATTCTCGATGGGGTTTACGATAAACTACATTTGTCCAAACATAGCCAGTTGTACATTGACCAGTCGTACGACTCGATAATCTTTGAATTGAAGCCGAAATGGCTTTATGATAACTACGACAACAATTATTGTCGAACATGCCTGTTGTCACAGTCCAAAAACTACAATCGCCATTTCTGTCCCTTGGACTTTTTGTATTCCGATACTATCGATACTGGACTCGATGACTTGTTTTCGTTCATTCCTAAAGATATCATGGATAACATATCCTTAAACAAAATGCCAGTCAAGGAACTTTTCATGAAGTTTTTGTGTGATCCTAATAACGTATTCCAGAAATTGAAACAGTATCAGAAAATCAACAAGAATCAGGATTTGATTCGAAACTTAAAGTCAAAGAACGATGTATCGCCCGAATTATCATTGATCATGACCCTTAGAGATATAGGTTTATTCATCAAATTTGAAAAGTACGATATCAAGAATGATACTCATAATCTGCATAATAACCTAGCCAACATTTACCACATTGAAAATTATGGTAAGTTTTTGATTACGTGCAACATTTACGATTTAGACCTCAAGTCGAGTACAAAATATAGCCACTGGCTGAAGGTCGAAGATCAGTTGACGCCGATTTACAACTCAGATAATCCGAAATGGAGGCATTGTGTGAGAGCAAATCCCGAGAAAACATAGCATTGGAGTAGTGAGTGACATATGATGTAGATTGATATGACGGATAGTGGAAGAAAACTAGGACTTATGGGGTAAAAATCATTAATGAGCTTATAGAGTAGATACCACAATATATGAAACCATACCAAACAGTCAACTTCTCATAGGCTGACACCAAATATCATACTCCAACATCGTTGGCAATATCACAAGGCACCAACCATTGTTAATGCACGGCTTCCATTTTTGCGTCAAGCTTCTCGCTAGAACAATGGTTTCTGTCGACAAGGACCATTGTTTCTAGACGATACAACGGGTTGAGAGCGCAACGTAGAAACAGTCAAATGTTGCACAAATCGTAAATCCAATCATTCAGTCTCAAAATGCTTATATATATATTAATTCGTTTTAGTTCTATAAACCGCTGTCGTGCTAGGGCATATTGCATGCAAGTATATAATGATAAATAAGACGAGCGAGCATAAATTTTTCATTCTTTTCATTAAGCGGAATTACCAGACATCTTCTTGGTATCTGTTTTGCACCTTGAATGATCTAATCAATTCCACCCCTTTTTCGTCTGAGATGTTTCGTTCTTGGGCAATGATTTTGGCCAAGGTGGCTTGGACATCTCTCGCCATTCTGGAAGCATCACCACACACGTAAATGAAGGCACCGGCTTCAATCAACTTATTGATTTTTGCCGCTTCTTGAGTTAACTTGTTTTGTACATAAACTTTTTTGGTAGGTTCTTCTCTCGAGAAGGCGGTGAATATTTCGAAACCACTACCCAATTGTTTGGCGTAATCAGACCATTCGTCCTTATAAAGGAAATCCTCATTCAGTCTTCGACATCCGTAAAACAAAAGTGTGTCACCCACTGTTTGGCCGTTATTCTTTTGGGCGATTCTATCTCTAACAAAGCCCCTGAAAGGTGCCACACCTGTACCGGGACCAATCATAATCACGGGTGTAGTTGGGTTCGAAGGTAATTTGAAGGTGGACCTCCTGACATGCACGGGCAATTTGTAGTTGTTGAATTTGTTTCTGGGTCCTTGTAAGTCGTAGGTGACTGCAGGTTTTTTGGTGTTGGTTTTGTTTTGGTCAATTTCGATATTGTTCAACAAGTTGGTGACCACCCCAGTCACCAACTGATTGCCCTCCTTCTCAATCTCCACCACGGCGGTGACTTCTATTTTGGTCTTTTCGGTCAACGACGACGACGAGATCGAGTAGTAACGCGACTGCAAGTGAGCCACGTTTTCAATGATAAACTCAAATGGGACTTTATCCCAAGGTTTACCCTTGGATACGTACAACAAAGCGTCGGCAATGTTCAATTTCTTACTGGTGATTTCTTCGGCAAACAACACCTTGTCGCTCGATAACTTGGTGACAAATGCTTTTGAATCGGCGTCGGGAGCAAATGCCACGATGGACAACAAGAACTGACGCGATACCTGGCCCGTGATTTCCAAATGGTGTCTAATTACGGCTCCATAGGTGATGGGAGTTGGGAACGGGATGGTGATGGTTGAGTCCAATGCTTTCAATGAGAAAACATTGTCGATTTTATCTTGTAAGCCAAATGCCTTGACAAACGTGGCAATGTTCTCGTTACAGTTAGAAGGCCAGATTGCCAAATGGTCTCCGGTGGAGTAGCGCAAGTTCGATTCGGAAATGTCAAACTGGGCTTGGATACAGTAGCGGTCTTTCGACTGAAACAATTCCTTAGTGAATGTGATGGGGGCCAAATAAGGGTGGTTGTGATTGAAGGGCCCTTTAGTCAAGTCGGTGGTTGAGTTTATGTACGATTTGTCGGGTTCTCCGTGCGATACGGCCACGTCGCTTTTAGCGAGTTCCAGGTCGAAAATTTTAAGACCTGGTTCGTAAATCAACTCATGTTCTTCCAAGTTCAAGTTGTGCTTGAGCGAGTCAAACACGTTATCCTTCCAGGTTAAGAAATCCTCATCCAAGGTCCCCTTACCGTCGTCACCCTCGCCATAGTCAGCGAAGCGCTCTCCACCTTTATTTTCGAAAATTTCGTCCACGTCTTTGCCCACCTTGTTGTAAAACTCGTAAGTTGAGTTCCCCAAGCCAAACACGGCGAACTTTAGCGTTGACAATGTATCGGCGTCATTTTGCAACCAGCCCCAAAATTCAGCGGCATTGTCGGTAGGCTCACCTTCACCGTAGGTCGCCAACAAGAAGAAGCAGAGGACGTTATTGTCAATCTTGTCCAAGTTGTCGTAGTCGTAGTTGGCGCAGTCGGCGGTCATGGTTTTCAAGCCGAATCTCGACGCTAGTTCTTTGGACAACTTGGAAGCGTAGTCCTCGGCGGTCCCGGTTTGCGATCCATAGAATATGATGCAGTTTTTGTTGTTCTTGTCGATATATTTGACAATGTCTCGGTCGGAGGAGCCCATGTCGCTAGACAAGAAGCCACCTTCGTCGACTTTTGACGGGTAGATGTAGTCCTTGCCAAAGTAGGCCAATATGGCGATGGCCAACCCCACCATCACTGCGAAATCCAAAGTGTCCAATGCCATGGTGTAGTATAAAGTAGTTAAAGATTTAGTTTGTTATGGTGAAAAAAAATGATGAATCAAGCCCAGTTTTATGCAGTTGAGCGTGGAGGCCAGGTATTGAAATTGCCGATTTTAACCAAAAAGCGACAACAATAACTGCCAGTGATATTGTTGCTGTGATTTATTTATACCATCACCACCGGCGACCAAAATCATATGAAAACTCTACTCCGAACGGACTTAGCGTATGCTTAGTTAGTTGGCGCCTATACATTTAGTTGGCGGCACGCCAACTAAATGTATATAATACTAGACCACCCACCTACCACAACTACTATCTACCACCTACACCCCTATCACACTCACCCACACCTTCACCACTTCCACCACCAACTACCAGTTCCAACTTCAGCACATGATTTTCCTCATCTGGGGTTTTGTAGTGCATGGCGATGATTTAGCAAGGGACAATGTTTCTACTCCACTATTCGGAGAAGACACGTAACCTGACACATATGTTGACATGCTGTGTGGCTTCTTGCTGGTTACTGTTTATTACTATACATTTATACTATACTGGTTTCGGTGTCGGCGGATTCGGCGTCAAACTCAGTGGGCACTCGTTCGCCATAAACTTGGTTGATAGTCTCCAGCACCATGCCCGACTCGCTGGCGGTGAAACTTGCACCCCAGATCTGGCGAATGCAGTGGTACACGTCGCTAGCGGTGAGCTCGGCGGTGGCGCGAGGGCCAAGGGCGTAACTGGTACCAGCGTCAACCTCAGCCGCACCTTTCACCACCGACACTTGGACGTAGTCGCGGCGAGCAAACTCGGCCACTAATTCGCCCAAGTTCATGCCGTGATTGGAGTTGCGCACATTGTGGTTGAGGGCAATTCCAAACGACTCGAGCACTCCAAACAACTCGGGCTCGGAAATGTAGTTCTCGGCGACTATAATAAGCGCCACCACCACAAGCAAGATCCCCAGTTTCACTAGCTCGTTGTGCAGACCAGGGAGCTTGCTCGCCGTGGTCTGGGGCAAGAAGAACTGGGTGTAGCTCATTGACCGGGTGTTGAACTGGGCCGCCAACGTCTGCTGCCACAACTGGCCCAAGAGCGCGCGCAGGTGCTGGGGTAAATTGGACACAACAGCGTACTGTACCTTCTTCTTATTGTTGGTGACAGGTACTAACCTCAACCCATACACCTGCTGGAGCTCCTCGTCAACCGCCGCCACCAACTTGGCAAAACCAATGCTCCGCACCTTGACGTCGCCAGGTACGTGCTCGCGCCGAAAGTACTGGTGCTTCATATCCTTACTGAGCACAACGCGTACTACCAGACTGACAGCAGCCTTCATCCCATCACCAACACGTACCTCGCCCGTGTCTTCATACTCGTCCTCCGACAACTCTCGCTTGGGCATGCTAAGAAATGTAATGGGTTGATACTGGCGATGGTGAATTTCATGGAGTGTCCAAACCGCGAACGCGTAAAGGGTTTGGATGAAGGACAAAGTTATAGCACTGGTAGGTTATTGCTAGGTTGATACTCTCTGCTTTGCTCTGATTGTTAAAGTTCATTTCGAATTCTACGCGTTGTTGTCTTTGTTAGCTTGTCTTAACTATACTTTCGTTATTACAAGAAATTGTAAGTCACCCTACTAGCGACACTCAGTCTACTTCTCTATCTGCTCACACAAGTCCAGTCTACTACTCTATCTGCTCACAAAACTCCAGTCTACTACCCTATCTCTATCCATACGTGCCAAGTTAGACCCGCTGGACTTGGTTAGCTTCTTAGAACCAGCTCGATTATCTAATACCATATGCTCGGTTACTTACTCCACTGCTAGTTTAGATCTGTAAGTACTCCATTGCAGTATTCAATACTCTGCTCTAGTCTGCTTCCTTTAAATCATCTGCTGATGATTATATGAATATCGATTGGTTCCATTCAATCTACGCAAACGTCCAAATTGCAGCTTCAATTTCACGCTAAATGTTTAGCTCTATCATTGATCTACCCCCATTTTCTGTTGTCTTACTGAGTAAAGTATTAGCTCTATCGTCGAACCTTTGACAACCCATCTACTTCAATTCTCCAGACCCCATGCTGATAAAGGAGCTGAAAACCTTTACTTTGGTATTGACCCGTCTCTGATTGGTTTCTGTCAATTACGAACGCAAGCTCAACTCAATTTAAGTACCCAGGACATTGTTAGTGACAACATAATTGGACCAAGTTCGCCAGTCAAGCTGCTTTCGGAATCTTGTTCTTTTATCGCCAACCTTTGTTAATGAACACGATATTTCATTACTTCGCTTAATTTGAAGATCATTCTGAGTACTATCAAGATAATATCGTCGATTCGATCCCCAAATAGGATTCACAAAATTCTCTATATCGAAATATCAGAATATTGAGTATATGAATCCAATTCATTGAAAGGTATGTTGTGAAGCACTTCGAAAAGTTCAATGGTTGTAGACCCTGGCCTGACCGTTTCCTATCCAAATCGCGCTAAAGTAGTACGTGCTAGAGTAGTGCCTGCCTTGTTGTTCCTTACTCCACTCTCTTTCCAGTCTACTTTCATTCCGCTCCACTGTTCAATCAATTGTGTCGCGCGTCTTTGCCATGTCAAGATCAATATCCACAGTGGGGGAACTATTTATTGGATGGGGACAACCTAGTGGTGGAACAGGCATGCTGGGTACATCGATCGATTATGAGTATCTTTTGTTAGTGCGTTAGTAGTGTTGGTACCCTTGTTGTATTGGTATTACAAGTTTAGACTGGTCACACCAGCGGGAATTGGTTGCTAGACCCAAATGGAATAGATTCAGCTTGCTTGAGCAGAGCGTGTAAGGGTTAGGTGGGTGGTGTGTCAACGGGTTGTCTTAGTTGATTCAAATCATCGGTGGCGTGATGTATAAGCAAGACTACTCAGAGTTGCTATTGTCAGTGGGAGGTAATCCAAAATGGTAGCCACCTGATTGACTGAAGCGGGATGGTCAAGTGACGTTTGAACGTTGACAATTGACCTTTCGTCGTTCACAATTGCGTTGATCGTGGTAGACAGACAGTTCACCAACCACAGCTCTACACTTGCTTGTAATAAATTATACCTGTCTCTAATTCTGGTGTCTTGCCCATTCTTTTTGTATGTCCTTACATTAGAACCCAACACCATCTTGTACTCGCTAGTTTCCCAATTAAACATTTTTGGTAATGGTGCATTAGATCTAATCTAACCTTAAAATCTAGAATTTTTATGCTAAATCCATACACCCTAAAAAGAACTATATAGCTTCCCTTGACAATATAGAGCTCTATTTGGTTGATGTTATTGCCTACTGTTGAACTCCTCAGCTAAACTTGCTCTACCTCGTACGCAGCAAGTTTAAGGTTTGGCGGCAAGTTTTTGCACCCATGCGATTTGGCTGCAAAATTCTGCAAATGGACTAGTAAAAGGCGGGCACAATATTGGAGGTATATAGGTGATAAAGTGAGAGTAACAAGGAATTCGTAGTCTATATACAATCTTCTAATCTTAGAGATGACTTGTTGAAAAACTTCGAGAACCAATATTTGTCAATACGATAGCGTGTTTAGTTGGTGTCCAAACTGATGCAATGAGTAACAGCCACTGTCATTTGTACTGCTGCGCGTACTGATATCAATATTATTTTCAGTTTCTCGAACCCTCCCAATATTGTGGGTTTTGGGAAATTACCACAAATGCGATTTCAAATATATTTGGTATAACCTTTGATATGGGATCGCCGCTAGAAAGGTATAAACCAGCGTTTCCATCACCGTTTGGACAAGCAAACCATCTAGGTAAAGACAACCACAGTCAACCCCTTCTCAAAATCAAAGGCAAAGTCGAAAGGGCCATTCTCGAAGAATACCCCTTATATCTCTCGGAAACTCAAATAGATCATTGCCAACAACCTGTGGCCACATCCAACGACGTTAGTGCTTACTATTACGTGTGCGCCCAGTGTTTAAACCAACTGCAACTGCATGCGGTTCATTTAGACGAGTCGTCAACCCAGTTTCCTGAAACTTTCAAACCCAGGAAAGCCGCCAATATGAAACCAGAGGAGAAGGTAACGAATTGGATCAAAGGGATCCCGTCACAAGTAAATTCAGACTCCCAGATTGTTATGGATTGCTTTCCAGGCACCACATCATACACGAGCTCGAACCTGGAAATATCACAGATGGATCTTACTGATTTTGATGAGATTTTGGAAACTCAGGCCCGAAGGGTTACTCGCTACGCTACGAGAATCTACCTCCATGAAGTAGAGCCTACGTCGGACGTAATTGACGAATCGTTTGAGTACTATAACGAAGACAACTACTTGGACTTTGCTGAGGATGAGTTACTTTTTTATGGTGCTTTGAATAGTCAAATACAATCATGATGTAACCGCCACCATTGTAGATTTCATATATACATTTTTTCACTTACAACACAAGGTCAAACTCTTCTATCATGTAACTGGTTTCGTCGTCATCGGGGAATTTATCAACCGCTGGATAATATGGAATCAATGCATCGCAATTTTGAATGTAGGCGTAATTGTATAGTTTCCAGTACGGCGTACGAACTTTCCGAGCAGGGTGGAATAAACCCGCCCAAATATAATTAAGAAAACTCCCACTTCCCAACACCAACCTAATGGCATCTATACTCTCAAGAATCCTGTTGATTACGTGCGGTGAGGTTTCGTATATGTTGGGGATCAACAAATTCAAATAGTGAATGAACACTTCATTGTAGTCATCATTGGTTAGTCCAACACAGTTTAGTGCTATGTGTCTAATGACCGTAGCAGCTGTTTGCCTATGGACCTGATCCCTATCTGTCAATGCATTCTCTAATAATGGCGATATGGCAAACAAGTAGTCCTTAGTCATAGACCCGTCAATGTACTCAAAAAGAAAACTGAGAGCCTTCAACACCCCATTTTGAACATTCTTCTCTGGAATTCTATACTCGTTCATTATAGCGGGCAATACCGTGAATGGAGCGCAAGTTTCCGCAACTATACCAATCGCAACTGCAGTACAAACTCTTAGCTGTCTTTCCTGGACCCTCAAATTGTTCAATAACATGACAATAACGTCCAGCGGACCAATGGTCTTGGCAATATAACCAAAAGTATCATTGGCAGCAATTCTAATTCTCTTTTTGTTTGATTTCAACATATCCAATAATTCAAAACAAATTCTCATCCACTCTTTGGCATTGATAGTTTCCGAATTCTTCTTAGCAATCAAACCCACTAGTTTTATACATGCCTCTTGTACTTTCTCTTGACGATTTTTCAAAATCGGGGTCAAAGTGGGGAGAATTTGATTGATGGAAGGGTTCTGCATCACATATAAATCAGTTTTCCCCAAACTATCAATACATGAGTATAAAGCGTCAATCAACGAGGCTAAGACATCTGGGTAGGTCTCACCAAGTGACTCATAAAGAATTAAAATCAACTTTCGAAGTATCTCGTTATCTCCCTCGAGACATTGCTTGATAACTGGAGCAATAAGGCTAATCAATGCGGCCGCTTGCTGTCGAACATCATTGTCTTTGTGCTGTAGCCTGTACAAAATTGTACTAATAATCGACCCAATGTGTGGTTTCAATCTCACATTTAATGCGCTTGCTACCGACCCAAATGCTAACAAATACACTCGATGCTCGGCGGTTTGCTCTTGAAAGGCATAAAGCACTCCATCAATAAATCGCATTTCTAATTGAGAATCTAAGCCTATAAGGTTGTCTGGGTTCGATGTGATCATTTTGTGTATGGTCTCCATGCACAATTTTCGTAACGATTCGTTATCGTCTTTAGCATATATGACTATCTGCTCCAAGATCTCAAGAAAGTCAAATTTGTTTGCCAAATCTGTAGTTGTGTCAGCGACAAGTTTGACTATCAGCTGGGAGTCACTAGCTGTTCGTCTATTCCAAAAGTGTTTCAAGAATGGTTTTATAATTTCTGCGTTGTAGTTTTTAACCATCTGCTTCGAAAGTGGAAGGTTACCTACTATTCGCAATATGGTTTTCCTCATTTCGTCGTCGGGAGATGTAAATTCTCTAGTGATGATTTTCATGAGTTCTTTCGTATAGTAATTTGCATATTCCTCATAGTTTGGATTATGAACCATCAAAGGTATTAAGGACCCCAAACACTTTAAGAAGTTTGCTAGTCCTTTCCCACGATGTTTTCGTAATCCATACCATGTGGGTTCCAATATCCCTTCGAACGACTCAATACCATATGGCTTCACATTCTCCGCAAGTTGTGATAATGTCAAAGCTGTCAATGTTCGAACTTGCAAAACCTCATCAGACAAAGCTGGCTTCAAGACTTCCACGAGTTGACCCAAGTACGGTAGGATAGCGTTACCATTTCCACCACCAAGAATAACCGATAATTGTTGGACGATTTTAATACCAGTATGCCTTGCAAACCAAGTCTTCTTACTTCTGATCACGGCCCGCAAAAATGGTAAGAAGCTAACCAACCCAAATGTGTTAGCCACTATTGCGAAAACTCGGGATGAAATGTTTCTCACATATTCATCCACATGGTCTAAATCTGGACGTAAGCTTGAAATCATCACAGGTAAACCCACAGCCTTGGAAAGACTGGAGATGACATCCCTGGCCTCTAATCGCAATGTGAAATCCTCGTCAATAAGTAGTGGTGCCACTACCAGTATAATTTTATGAGTAAATGGTTGCAATTGATCCCCCAACCTAAAATTTAACCTTCCTACCAATTTTATCATCAAATGCTTCTCTTGTTGATCCAAGTTGGGTTCAAGCAAAAGCGGTAATAATTGGGTAAACAAGATCTTGGCCCCAAACTTGGTTGCACCCTCAGTGACTTGTCTTGTAGCTCGTTTACGAGTGACTGGGTTACCGTTCTTGACTTTCAAGATCAATCTCATAACTTCAATTTCCTTTTGCTCAGTCGGCGTGAGTCTCGATTCATCGATTGTGACTAATCTTCCAAAATACTTCATATCCTCTTGTTTAAAATGCTGTAGCCCAGTTACACCCGGTATATCAGTGGGCAATTCGGTATCTATAGTGATCTTGGATAAATTGTCTTTCGAAGGTGGCATGTAATATTGAGGGCTCTCGTCAGTGTTATCTGGTGGCATATCGGACATGGGGACGTAGCTTTCAGGTGGCTCAGCTTTAACGTATCCTGGAGGTAGTATTTTGTCCAATATCTCATCTGTTAGTTTTATGCCATTAATTACGGGCATGTCGTTAGTTTTCGTGAGTTGTGAAGTGTCAGCTTTCACGGCAATTAGTCGTTTCAATTCGGTATCGTGTTTCACCTTCTTCAAATTCTCTTCGTATTCGTCTGGTGTAACATCCCATCGTCTCTTTCGTGTAACAACTGCTTGTCCATTCTCTATTGATTTTGGCTCAACACCATCGATAACTTTCTCCTCAACAAGCTTTTTGACTCGAGCCTCCTCTCGTTCGAATCCTCTATCTGCCATCACTTGTTTATAGGACTTGACATCGTTCAAATTGGTGTCTACTATTCGGTTGTAGCTTCGTTTCTTGTATTCATTTGTAGTTATCTTATCCTTCAATACCTCAGATTTGACGGATTCCTCCTGTGATTCTTCCAAAAATATCGCATTGGCTAGCTCTTTAGGAATTGAGTATGTCCCAGCCAAGTTCTTCCTATTTCTAGTCCCTGCTGGCATGCTATATGATCTGTAATTCGCTAAAGTGTAGATTCAAAGATGAGTTCGCGAGTGCGATGAACTTTGAATCTGAAGCGATCTATCAATCTTTCAAGCCGATATGAATCAACAGAGCTCGTTGGTGTTGTTGAACAGATTGCTTTCTGTGAAAGAGAACACACCGTTTATCCTTTTGTTAGACTCTTTGGTGCAATCATCCCACAACTTGGTGAAAGAATTTGCGTACAAGTGTGCATCGAACAGAATTATATACCTTTCTTACGAGACCGTCAATCGACCAAGTTATGCCAATGAGTTTAAGGAATGTATCAATGAACCAATTGAAGCTATATTCGAATTTTTAGAGCAGAAGCAACAAGATTCATGTTACACTAAAACGGTCATAATAGTTGATTCGTTGAATTATATTTCAAAAGCGGACTTGACTAGGTTTATTGCCACTATGGCTCTGCCTACAGTTACGATACTTGCAACCTATCATACCAACTGTCCCCAGAAGCAAGACTCATTGATGAATTTTCCTAACCCGGTGACATTATTGTCATACATTGCCAATACTATTTTTGAGATAGAGTTAGACAACTCAAAATTTGACGAGGAGTCTGTTGAAAATTACATCAACCACCTACATTTTCCCGCGCATCACAGATTCAACTCGACCAAATTCAAGGTGGTCTTGACCAACAAAAGAAAATCAGGCAGATCAATGAGGTATAACTTCATAGTGGACACAATCGAACATCAATATGAAGTATATGACCAGAGAGAAGAAGAACTTGATCCTGAAGACGAGCTGTTATTGAAAGATTTGACCACATTCAACTTGATAACGAGCTCCAAGCAGAAAATGGCCAAAGATCAAGTCCAACTTCCATTCATGGAAGCACAAGAATCAATGGGAGCAGCTGGGGGTGCGATTGTTTACGAATTCGAGAAAGATGACGACTACGATGAGGAAGATCCTTACGAAGATCCATTTTGATTTGACAAAACATCTATCAAGTTCTAGTCCAAACTAAGCTCTCCGCTTAAAACTCTGAATTGCTGACTTTACTTTCGCAATCATCACTGCTGGTTTACTATTTTTAGAAAGGGCCTCTAGCTCTGCCTCGGTAACAACTTTTTTGGTTAACAAATTGTAAACTGAACCGAATGCTAATGACATCACAGTACAAGTTAAGATAATGACATTGTACGGCATTGAGAAGTCAGGAGTAGGGAGAGTCAACAATAAACTCGTGGTTCTTAATTCGAACCTAGGTTTTCCGAATTCATTCAAAACGTAGATCACTGCGGGTTCAAGCGCAAACCCATGGTTGGCATCTGGAGGGTATTCATGGTATAACAATAATGATTTCTGGAACTGGTAATTCAAAGTCAATGTCAGCAACGGGGGTAACTCTATAGATAATTCAAATTGAGACGGTCTTTTTCTATCGATAGCAGTCTTGTAGTAAGTATCCTTAATAAACTCAGACCCAAAATTTTCATATACTCCAGTGGAGTTGTGAAACTGTGCGGTCAAGGTATATAAGTATAATCTCATGAACCACGGAAGACTCTCAGTGTACACGAACTTGACTGTATCTGTTGATGAAGGATTATAGAATGCCACCCTCAAACCACCTTGATCCTGCGAATAACCAGTTAACGAACGGGAGATTGATAATGGTGGAGCTTCAACCGGGAATGTATACGAACTATCCTCCGTGCTAAACCTAATATCGATATCAACGTCATCCATGACAAAAGCACGAATTTTATCGTGCTTGTAGACAATATCGTCATACCCATTCCCTTGGAGTATGTTAACATTCCAATGCTCGGAATCGATATCAATTTTGATTGTGGTAGAGTTTGGATCGTCAGAGAACGCTGGTCCTCTAATTTTTCTTCCAAAGATCGAACTCAATTCCCAGGTCATATCTTTCTCATCGTTGAGGGGGAAACATTGCCAAATGGTATTTATCTTACTCTTGTCGCAGCGCAATTCCTCGCCTGGGACAGGTTTCGGAATCCCTCCTTCTTTTCTTCTCCGCAACGATCTTTGAACGTCAATCACCGCGTTGATTGTCTGTTTCATATTCAAGTGACATTCGTCCTCGCTGCATTTTGTGGTCAAGTCGATTGACATACCATGCCACAACGAATCAAAGAGTTTGTGACCATCCAACAACGACGAAATACCAGCTTTACCTCTAGTTGGCAAAAGTTTGATGAATGGTGTCAAGTTTTCAGTACAGATAGGCTCACTTGGCAATGCAGCTCTGAGTAGGTACAACTTGTTTTCCTCGTTGGTTTTGTAGAGCTGATCGGTGTATTCCACTGAATTTTTAGGCAAGGTCGTGATCGAATCATCAATGAAGTTCAAAGATGCACAAAAGAACCCAGACAAGGTTTTGGACAACTTGAACCATTTCTCTTTGGCCTCGTTCAATGTCGGAGCTTCTATTATTGCCCACAATTCTACACCAGTGCCTCCTGATCTGGTTCCATTATACGGCAACGAACCCCATCCTTCAGCATCCCACCATCCTTGAGTGAACCGCAAATGCAATTCCCGGGTGTCGGTAGACTCCACTATTGGACCTAAAGCTCTAGGGAAGTAGTTGTAATGATCCTTGTTGCTGTTTTGTCCCGATATCGCCAATGAATCTATCTCAAACTCAAAAGAAGTCATCAACCGGTTTCGTGGCAATGGCTTCAACGATAGCGACTCGTTATAATATTGACCAGCCCTAGCACAGCTCGCCCACAATAGAGCCAAATACACGTACCACCACATCTCTATCAGTGTAATTCGTACCCGTTGGTTTGGTTGAAGATCAAAATCCACCCACGTAAATTGCGAGCATCAAAATTCCAATGTTTACAATTCGAGATTTAGCAGCATTTTTTTAAAGAAGTGCAATTAGAACAAGGAATGAGCCAGTTGACAGATATATCTGTCATAGAGCTGCAGAAGGAGAACATACAGCCACTTAGTGGCGGCAGATCCGTGGGGAAGCTCGTGAAAGGGTTGAAGGAGTCATTGAAATCAGGACTTCAACACAAAGACCAGTTGGCGAAGGAGCGACAGAGCTATGAGAAACAGCTATTGGATTGTGACGAAATGGACGATCCATTGAGTGCTTACATTGACTACATAAACTGGACGCATACAAACTATCCACAAGGGGTCAACTCGGAAAGTGGGCTAGTGGCATTGTTGGAGAAATGCACATCGTGTTTTCGAGATGTGGTACATTACAAGAACGACCCAAGGTACCTAAAGGTATGGCTAGAGTACGCCAAGTACTCAGACTCACCACGAGACATATTTGTTTACTTGTCGAAAAAGGAAATCGGGAACCAGTTGGCGCTATATTACGAGCAGTTTGCTACGTTCTTGCACAGCCATGGCAATTGGCAGGATGCAGAGCATATATTTGAGTTGGGAATACGAAACCAAGCTCGACCTTTAACCAGATTGCAAAGAAATTTTGACAATTTCATACGGCAGAAACAATCCAATACTGACCAAAACATGTCGACGGCAAGCCTGAACCCATTGGCATTGAAAAGAGGTTCTGCCGCGGCAAACGATAGCATTGAGTTTGGATCGCAAGCTAAGAAACAGAAATTCGAGATATTTCAAGATCACTCAAACAAGTCGATCTTGGATTCTTTGAGTGATCCGAACCAGGAGGTTGCTGAACTTGGTTCGATATTGAACAGAACAAGAGAAAATACCATGAAACCAACTCAGTGGTCTGGGGAGACCATTGTCCAAAAGCCTACTTCGTCAGCACAACAATCAAAACCAAAAATTCAGGTTTATCAAGATGCCCACGAGAACGATAATGAACAATACAATGAGATAGACAAAAACGGCGAAACTTACACGGTAATTCAGGTCCCAGGCAAAAGAAGGGAACATATTCGCATAAATATGGAGCTTGTCTATCCTACAACTGGAGACGAATACTGCATGGCCGAGATTCTTGCTCTCAGTCGAAAACTTGGACTGGTGAATACTCAAACTCAAATACTGAATGAAAACCAAGAAAAGCATGCAAGGAATGAAGATCTTGAAAACAATCAACACATATCTAGCGTGAGTAGCCCGCTTGACCACTTTCAACAACATCGCAGTAGCGAACACACGCCACTCAAGTATGCACAATCATTTGAAGCGAAAGAGACACATGAAACCTCCACCATTCAATTGAACGACAACGATACAATCTTCAATAGACCAAGGTCACCAACCATGACGTTGTATTCCAAATTCGCGAAGAATGAAGTTATGAATATGTTCAACGTTGCTGCTCATGACTTCAACTCTGATGACGAAGAGGAAAGAAACGAAAACATGACGAATACAAACTTCACTGGGTTTGTGACTGAGACTTTACATCCTCATCGCATTCAGTTTGAGTCAGAGAGGACGCCCCCAACGGACAAAGAAGATAACGGTAGTCAAAGCACAACTTTTACTGAAGCAAATACAAACGATAACATTCCTTCGGTCATAAATGCCCTCGATACCAATCTTAGGGAAAGTCAGCTTGCTAAATTGTCAATTCCATTGGACGTATACCCGGGCTACCACTGTGAACCTGCAAAAGTTGTCAATAAACTAAACCATTTCAAGAACTTATTCATCAACAAAAGGGCCATCTCGAACGGGTCTCAAAGTGCAATGATTGATTTCTGTGGTAATGAGATATTTTGTTTGCGAAATCAGCTCGGCGAGGGTGGTTTCGGTGTAGTTTTCTTGGTTGAGTCTGGTACAAAGGGCGATCTCAAAGCGTTGAAAATTGAATCTCCAGGCTCAAAATGGGAGTTTTATATATTGAACCAAATTCAAAGACGCTTAATGGATAATAAGTCTAGAAAATATTTCATAAGACCGGATTCATTCTACATCTTTCAGAATGAGAGCTACCTTTTCATTGAATATTGCCCACAATTTACATTACTTGACTTGATAAACTATTACAAGGATAATCACAATGGTATGGAGGAGGTCTTGTGCATTTATATTACACTAGAGTTGATTAAGGCAGTGGGCACACTACATGAAATAGGAATCCTTCATTGTGACTTAAAGGCTGACAATTGCATGATTCGATTTGATAACTTGAACGATGATGAACATCTTGAGGATACATACAATCGTGACGGATTACATGGATGGTCTCGAAAAAGTATAAAATTGATTGATTTTGGAAGAGCAATTGATTTATCGTTATTCAAGAAGGATGCTAAATTCAAAAGTAGCTGGAAAACTGATGAGCAAGATTGCCCGCAAATGCAAGATAATCGACCATGGAGGTATGAAGCGGACTACTATGGCTTAGCTGCTATTATTCACACATTATTATTTGGGACCTACATTCGAATTAAACGAGAAAATGAATACGTCAAACTTCTAACACCTTTGAAAAGATATTGGCAGAACGAGATCTGGAATCCATTATTCGATCTTTTGTTGAATCCTTACGAGGACGGCAATTCAGATCAACCATTGTCCGCTGAACTTGATTTCCAGGCACAGAAGCTAGAACGGTGGTTAGAAGCAAACAGTCATTCAAAAAACTTAAAACAAATCTTGACATGTACCGAGCATGATTTGAACATTAGAAGAAAGAGATTGGAAGGATAAATTTTATAGACTTTACGAGTAGAAAACTATTATCAGATGTGTAAAAATCTAATTCTTGACTAACTCATCTACAATTTCATTATTATTGATTTCTCTCACCCAAGTTTTTGAGTCTCTCATCAACAATTGCATCTGCGTCTTCGTCGTTGATTTTACTCCTGAACCCCAACCATTTGAACTCCTTTCTTGATTTCGGTTTGATTGTTTTACCACTCGGCAAAACTTCATAGCCTTCATTCTCAAGCTCGCTTTGAAATCTCGAGTATTCGCTGAAAATCGCTACTCCGCTACCGCTTGGTTCTAATTCAGTCGGAAGTGGGTTCGTTCCAGCTCTTTTCCTTTGTATAATATTTTTCGTATAGTTCTCATCATCCACAGACTCGCCAACTGGAATTGGTACTTTGAGCCCAAACCTACGAATCAACTTGCAGAATGCAACACCAAACGTCGAAGGTTCCTTGGGAAAGGTCCAGCCCTGGACAAGCTCGTTATAAGCATTGACCTCAAAGATCTTTCTCATCACATTGTCTTTTTCAAAAGCTTTAAATATCTCGTCATCACCAGGCCTGAACATGAATTTGAAGACTTTCATAAAAATATCCAACAATAGCGGAACAAATACAAGCACTAATGCAGCTGCCCACCAACTTTGATCCTGACCCCAGGTTAGAATTCCTTGGTCAACGAAGAAAATCGGTGAGTCTCGATTCTGGTACATTGCATAGATAAGAACGTTCCAAAGCATGTAACCTCCAACAGAGATGATGAATGAAGCAAACGCTAACCAATTTCTATTCTGCATTTCAATGAAAACACATTTTGCATTGATGATGATGATTAATGCAGCAAATGCTAGAGTGCCTAGAGCAAAAGTTGTATTGTCTTTGAGTGCACTGAAACCCCAAACATAGAAAGTCATGAATGCCACAATCACACTCTGCGTAGCAGCCAAAAGCATCCAGTTGATGAATAATTTCAAGTTAAAACCTTGATATAAACGGCCCTTGCTGTATAATTCCGGAACCGCAATCAAAGTGGCTGGCTTCAAATCTTTGTCAAACATCCCAATACATATTACAGGTAACGACGTGAATAAGGTATTGAACATGGACAACGACCAACTTTCGTATAGCGAAGACCCTGAGAACATGGTGTTTCTTTGATACATACATTGTGTCAAGTAGAACAATAATTCCTTGTAAAAAGTGCACAATACGAATTTCGACGTTCTAACATAGTTGTATCGACCGTGGACTAACAATAGCTTCAACAAAAACCTGAATTGGGCAATTGAATAATCAGATGACCGCGCTGCTTGAAGTCCTTCTTTCCCGGTAATACCCACTCCAATGTCAGCCTCTTGAATCATCGCAATATCGTTTGCACCATCACCTATAGCAAGAGTTACTGCCTTCTTGTTTAGTTTTCGGACGTTACCAACCATATTTGCCTTCTGAGAAGGCGACGCACGACAGCAAATCGTGGAGTCAACTTTAACACACAAATCAAGAAACTTCGTCATCATAGTCGAGTCATTCTCGACGTCATTCAATGTAGCGCCATCTATCACTAGCACTGAATGTGCAACTCTTCCTGATTGAATCTCCAGAGTTGCTGAAATAATCTTTCTCTCCAATTCCTCCATTGAACCATCATTAGAGAGAACCACTACCGTTGAGTAGTCTTTGATGAGTCTGCACGAATACCCAATATTTATAGCTGTTTCGCGTTTGTCGCCTGTGAGCATCCACAATTTTATGCCAGCTCTTCGCAATTTCTCTATAGCTTCGCTCACCCCTTCTTGAAGTTTATCTTCTATTGCAGTTGCGCCAAGAAGTTCAAAGTTGTGCTCTATACGTTCACCAACATCGTCTACTTTTTTTGCCCTATCAACTAAAGTCGTTCTCGCGTTGCTGTACTCGATCAGCCATGAGTCATACTCCCCTTTGTCTAACCATCTGAACGAGTATAGCAAGGTTCTTAAACCCTCAGTGGAAAAGTCTTCCAAGTGCTCTAATGTTTTCTCGATAAGGTACTCCTCGTTGACTAAAAGCTTGTCATTCGGTAGAGCTGGTATCTCCAGGTTCTGGTTTTCGTCGTGGGATACATCCTTGCCATATTTTTGAACTTGTTGGTAATGCAATGAGCTTTTCATTTTGGCAGCAATGTCAGTTATCTCTTCTTCTTCTCTCGACAGAAACGCATTATCTATAGATCCCATTCTTTGTAAAGTAGACTGCTGATTCAGACTTAAGCTTCTTTGAAGCCCACCCAATGATGTTCTGAATTCTGTGGCTATACTTTCATCTGATAACCGTGATTTCAATACAGCATCAGCTTCTTCTGTTTTTCTCAAATCAGAATTGGCAGATATTTCACGAGCTTTCACTTTTGCCAATTCGGCATGTTTCAATCTATCTATTATGACGTTATCTGCACCTTTGCAAATAATTGCTACTCTTCCATCTGGAAACTTTGTTACGATTGACATTCTTTTTCTGGTCGAGGTGAACTCTATAATCTCCAACACCTCATACTCTTCAAACGTTGCTTCCGCTCCAAACCCATTTGGGTATGTCTTGATAGTGAGAATATTACTGTGTTTGTTGAAGACCACAAATCCTAAATCTCTTGCCGCATTCACTAATGCTAGCTCATCGGGTGATGCGGCTTGGTACTCGATACTAGCATCATTCATTTCTGTCATAGTCTGGGTGCCATCATTTTCATTGATAGTATTCAACGAAATTCGAGAACCATTATTTGAAGAATAGTTAGAACCCGACTCCTTCTTTCGTGGTACACATGTACTACACAATGCGACGCTTAATAAGAAAAATTTTGCCTTCTTCGAAAACAACGTATGTGGGTGAGTTTGAATATATTTCAACAACTGCAACGAATTGATCGAATTCTGTGGTTTGAGTGGTTGCGCTGTAGATTTCCAGGAAGTTATACTTCTCATCGGTGACAACTCCAAACTCTCTCGCGCTATAGAAGCAGTACTATTTCTTGGAAAATATTCAAGACTACCCTTATTATTCTCAGAAGCTTTGAGTGCTTGTTTCATGGTACCAGCGGATGGTTTCAAGGGTAGAATTGCTTGTGAGTTCGGACATTTTCGTTCGTTCAATACGGTATCAAGATCGTGGATCCAACTGTCACCACACACGCTGAATTTTCGAAACAACATTTTGTTATCAGTCAAAGTACCTGTCTTGTCACTGAAAATGTAGCTCACTTGGCCGAGCTCCTCTAGAATGGTTGCTGTTTTCGAATCCGCAGGTGTGTTACTTTCGACATGATACATGTCAATATCATATTGAAGGAATAATAGTTGCATAACCTTGATGATCTCCATAGTTACGTACAAGGATAATGGAATCAAAGTATTATACATAATGATGAATCCCATCAACGTAGCTGCCACTCCAGCATCCTGATCATACAAATACCACGTTCGATCTCGGTTGTTCTCGTATAAAATTCTTTGTGCCATGGTGGAAAATGCTGACAAGCTTATCACTAGCAAAACCATGAAAGCTACAATATAATTTATATTTCTCTGCAATTTTGGAGCTTTTGTTCGAGGATTCTTGATATTATTCATCCGAATCTTTGTTTCTTCACCAGTGAAGATGACTAGACCCAAAACCGAGCTCGTATTACGTAAAATACTCCCCCGATATATCACATTATCCGGTCCTAAGGCGTATTTCTCATCATTCATAATGAACAGGCCCTCGAAATTGTACAAATCAATGTTTGGATCTTCGACCGTGAAAAGATACTTCGAGCTTTTCAAGTTGAGTACTTGGGTGTACTTCTTTGCAATTTCGCGGTGGGGACTTCTTGACTTCAAGTTTGTTTCACCATCCAAGGCCATGGTTTCCACGAATGCCTCTTGATTTTCGGGATCGCTTGTTGATAAAAGTACCACGTCAGCCGGAACCCACTCATTTTCATGAATCTTTATGATATCTCCCACCTTGATATGTTTCCATAGTTTCCTGTATTCTTTTAAGTTGTATTTCTTCATCATTGATTTGTTTGTATAATTTTGTGATGAGAGTGGTTGTGGCTGTTTTGTGGGCACGTTTGGACTTAGGTATGGTGAGTTGATAACTTCGGTTTCTGTTAATATAGTCGAGATCGAATGGGTATCAAGATTATTCAAGTCCTCATCCTCCTTGATGATAGTCGCTAATTTGTTATTCTCCTCTTTATCGTGACCGTGTCGTTTCCAGTCATCGAACCCTTCTCGTGCCATTGATATGGTCATGAAGATCATCAATGGAATGATAGTTGTATACTGACCTGTCGTTGACCACGTTGGGATCATTTGCATGATTGCCACCACCATGAAGTAACAATTGGCCAATTTTGAGAATTGAGCTTTCAATTGCTTTGGTAAGAAGGACCAAATGGTGTACTTGGACGAGGTGATGATGTTGGAGATGTAACCTTCGCCTGTTCTTTCGTCTATGTAATCTTTGATTTTTGGGTCGTAGAATTCTTCGCCAAAATATGAGTTGACCTCATGTGGGTTGACTGACACTGGTATTATTCGTCCATTGTCTGTTGGTGGCAATGGGACATTGCCTAGTATCTTGTTTTTGACATGAATGATCGACTTCATTAGCGAGCCATGTTGGTTCCTTCGTATTCTGGGAACTATTGATGTGGTCGAGTTCAGCGTCAAGCGACTGGTGGATCTAGAGAGGTGAACGCTATTCACCAAGTACGGAGATTTAGTACTGCCATTGGGTTGTGGATCAGGTTCCTCCACGTTGATCTGAATTGGATCAAACCGGTCCACCTTGAAGTCATTCAACTCAATGTCCAATCTGGAGTTGGGGTCGTCTGCTTTGAAGGGATTGTTAGACCCCAAACTAGTTGTCCCTCCACTCCTTACCTCTGGTTCATGTGCTTGTTGCTCTGAAGTTCCCAGGTTTTGGGCTGTTACACTCTTGCTGAATAGTTGAGATCGAAGTGATAAGCCGCGTTTCCTTCTAGTTTGAGCAGTGCTAGGGGATATGTGGTTGTTGCTCGAGTCATTTGCTGGCAAACTCATCCAGGCTACTGTGATTTCACCTTTGGCGAAGTATAAATAAATTTTCTGGTGTCGGTTTGGTGATGGTGTCGATATTTTTGGTTCACGGCTTGAAGGCGATGGACTCGTTAACAATGACGATCGCGATGCATGGGATCGAGTAGAGAACAAAGGGCGACGAGACTAATTGGTTTGTTACATTTCTGCAACCACGTTTTTGTGAAATAACCTATACAATTCAACGTGAGTACAAAAGGTACTCTGGTGTGTTCTACTTGGGAATGAACCATACGGTATCAGGGCATCCCTGTTTCCCAATCATGTCGGTGGGCTTATAGTCTCCGGTTACAACGCTGCCTTTTAAGTTGTGGTAGTACCAGATTTCATCGATAGCACCATTCAAACAGCCAACATACACTTGCTTTCCCGCATGGTTGGCTGCCAATGCGGCTACGACATCGGACAACTGGTACTGAGTTTTGACTGAAGGCACGATACCGGCACTGGCTAAGAATTGTTTGGTGGGCAAGTTTTGGTGCAACTCCACCACTTTACGGTAATAGGCAATGACATTCTCAAATCGAGTGTAAGTGCCCACAAAGCATTGGGGCAATAACGTATTCATACATGTGCCATGTTTGTTGTACTCGTGTTCCCAGAGAGTGATGCTGCGCTCGCTCTCCACGTTGGACTTGACATTGTTGATCCAGTGCTGGGTCATGTAGGTGTACAAGTCGAGTTCGTTGAACTCGTCCACCACGACGTGGGTGATGTTATCGGTGGCGTCATAGATCTCCAAGGCCGGGTTGCAGTACGACTGGTAGCTGCCATCGCAGAGATCGTTCCACAACCCATGAATGGTGAAGGCGGCGGCTACGTCGTCACTGGGGTCGATCACCGAGGCGTCGTTTTCAAGGGCATCTTGTTGTGCTTCGGTCCCATTGACGGCTATTGACAAGTAGTCGGCGTTATAGTCCCAGAACTGGGTCAACATCAAGATCCCCCAGTTCTCAAAGCAGCACGATTGCGAGTCGGGGATGGTTGACGAGTTTAGGCACGAGAACTCATTGATGGTGTCAAAGTAGTTTTCGCAGCTAATCACAGACGAGTCAACGAACGTGTCTCTTGCTGGAACTGAGTTCACCACGTAGTACGAAGTTTCGACCGACGTGATTTCAGTTGTGGTGTAGGTTACACAGTTGGAAGCAGCTTGGGCCGCGCTTAATGCCAATCCAATTGCAGCAATGAATTTGGCAGCCATGGTTTTTGAGGGGAGTGGTTTCAAACAATCCCCATGCGAAATGGACCCCGGTTATATAGTGGCCATTGTTAGTTTGATTGGGGACCCACGTTATCAAATTTTAGCGCCCGTTCGAGGGACATTGGAACAATGCAAAAAATGCCGATCCCCCACGTTGAACTGAATTACGATTAATCTATAATTTGAAATCACAGACATTTTATTCGTATAAACATAACTAGGAATATAGACACCTACTGGGTGATACCAATGACTCCACAAGCTGGTCTTAAACCCGCGTGTCCGGTAGTCTTGGAGTCTTCGAAGCCACCTTTACCGTAGTCGTCGGTACCGGCGTGGACCACGACGGTTCTACCTAAAATGGAGTTTTCTCCGAGCAATTTGATCAACAAGTCTTGCTTGGTACCTTTGGCGACACCCTTGGAGTCGGTGGTGATGTTACCCATGTCGCCGACGTGTCTTTCGTCGTCTTCAGGGGCGCCGTGCTCCTTTTTGAAAGGATTGAAGTGGGGGCCGGCTGATGTGCAGCCGTTGGTGTTGTCACCGAACTGGTGGATGTGGAACCCTCTCAAGGCGTTGGCGTCGTTACCTGAGATTTCCCAGGTGATGGTGGTGGGGTCGTTTTCGGACGATTGTTCGAAATTGACGACACCCGATACAGATGAATCTCCTCTTAATACAGCGACTAAAAGGTTAGTATGATAAATAGTCATAAAGTCAGGTTTTGGCAAATCAATCCCCATACCATGCCAGAATTATTGAATCAATCCGAATCTATTCAATTCCGAGAAAAGAAACCACCAAATAACCCTTTTTATTCAATTCTACTCTTTCAACAACCCAATTGACTTCCTTGTATCTTTCCCCAGTACATACCAGCTTTAACCATTGTGATATATAATTTACAAATTAATTTCCATTTTCCAGTTGATTTATATTCAGGGAGAGTGTGAGATTAGTCATCCAACCAATCGGGAATCAGTGTTTAGACATTTCATACAATCTAACCTTGAGCCCATGGATACAAGAAAACCATTCGACAATTTACCAATAGTTTCAGATTTGATATAAGCCAAATCTCAACCTTTTTATACCTTAACCATTGAGTAGTTTCCTTAACCTACAAGGTTACCTATATTGCTCATGTGCTAAAACCGGTATTCAGTGCGGCTGGTATGGGAAATAGTACTAGGTGTGGCCAGGTGCGGCGGTGGGTAGAAGGCAATGGTTTTACAAACATCAAATGAGTAATTATGACGACTAGGTACATGAAAAACAGGTGTATGGGAGATGCCAACACTATTTGTTATCAAGTTGTTTATTAAAGGAGTGAGAGTTAATTGTTAGGTCGACTCATTATTTAGGTAGCGGTGGTTAGCACCAGGTGTCAATGCTCGATACTCAACCGACTTTGAGCTGCCACAAATGTAAATTTGGCTGCAAAATATTATAATCGGACCTGTTGGAGTCAGTGGTGGGCTATAAATCTTCATGGAATTTAGTTTGTACAGTCCTATCAACACCAACAACAAGTATGTTTTGGCTACTTATGTTGATTGCTACAATCAATTAACTGGTTGGTATTGAATTAGTAACTACCCATGACACAAACACAAAGTGGATTATAGTTTACATAAGTTTCAAGGTTCCATCTATATATTTGTGAGGGTACTATCGTACTTTATAGGTATCATTACTCATATAAGGAAGCTACAATCGATTGTGGTAACCACATTAATGACCCAGATCGCTACCTTGCACGCACATCTAGGAAGTTTCACCTTGAGGCATAACATAATTCACGTTGAAACCAACTGATAGTTGCTGATGATACAGCGCTTATCGTGTAGACATTTCCACTCAAGTTGGATTTGTGAATAGTGGCATTTTTGGCGTTTTGGCGTTGTTAATTCAGGTTTAGAATCAGATTCTTTGCTAGGCTGCAAAAAAAAATTGGGAAACTATACCAAACATGGCGGGGTGTTCCTGACTGTACCTGCCTCGATCGATCTATAGATCTAGGAAGGTCCTAGGTATATAAAGACGTCGATCCCCACCGAGTTTGGAGTTGTGGTAATTTCTTCATACCTCAACAAATGACCGTCGCTCAAGCTTTAGCCAACGCTCAATCTTTGACCAACGCTTCAATCAATGCCAGTTCCACCGCTTACGCCCAGTTGACCACTTCGGTGAATCTAACTCAACCCTCAACCAGTCCGTGGACTTGTTCAAGACCACGAGTGAGTTTGATTACTCGCCAATCAACGGGTCCACACTCTCCAGCATCTTCCAACAACGTGCAGAGGCAAGTGTGGAACTTACCCCCATGTCTTCTAATGCTTCCTTCGCCTCAAATACCTCCTCCATTTCCTCGATTTTCTCGGATATCATCAACAGCGATAGAGATTCCTTCGAGGAAACTAATGGCTTTTTGTGTGATAGAACGGATCACACCAGAGCCAACGTTTCCAAAGTGGTCCAGACCTTTGTGGACGCAATGGAACTCACTAAATCATCAACAAATATTTCACTTGCTGCCCCTGCCACAATCAGACAAGCGTCAACTTGTCCTTATTCAATGACTCGCGAGTTCTTTGCAATGTCAAAAAGAATCAGCGGAGAAACTGTCGCTGAACAAGCTGTTTATGATGATTATCTTGTTGCCAGGTTTATCGCTTTGGTTGAACCATGTCCAGTCAAACAATGTGCTGTGGAAAATTACAACTTTTTGTCTTTCATGAAATCCATTGAGTCGAGCTATAACGTTCTCCCCAAGCAAACTCAAACACAATCAATACTCGTTGATGATTATGTTATTGCAAGGTTCATGGCTCTGCTGGGTTTCAAATCGGCTATTGGGATGGTTTACAACGCTTATGATGCAGCTAAACTTTGGCTGATGTGTCACGACCCCACCATTGGTATGCTCATGTTCGAGGTTGAAGCGCTTGATGGGTTTATCCAGCCATTTGAGCAATCTTGTGTTGAACAACCAGCTTACTCCAAAAATTGGTTTCTATCATTTATGAAAATGATCGAAGCTACCACCACCACCACCAAGTCGGTCCAGACTGATGATCCATTGGCCGAAGATGATTATGTTATTGCTAGATTTGTGTCGTTATCAAAATCTAAACTGGTTGAAGGATTGCAATTCGACGCCTATGTTGCAGCCAAGTTATGGCTGATGTGTCACGATCCCGCCATTGGTATGCTTATGTTCCAGGAGGATATACTTGATGGGTTTATCCAGCCATTCGAACATGCTACTATTGAGCAACCAGCATTCAAAGATTATTGGTTAGTTTCATTTTTGACTTTAGTGGAGTCAGATCTTGAACCCAATCAACCAACTTATGATTCGGGTATGATAGCAGAATACATTTCAATGCGCAACAGTCCAGTTCCTGCCGAAATCTTGTTCGAGCCTTTAGTCGGTGAAATATCGGAGCTAATTGAATCGATGGAATCTAGAATTGATCATGATAATTCAGTCCACGATTACTTGCCAGCATTCTTGGCCCTCTGCGAGGCCAACATAAAAAATGTGAAGCAATCCAACTCCTTTGGCCTCGAGGATTACTTCTTACCTCGATTTTACAGTTTGGCCAAACATCACCCTAAGCTGGTGGCCAAACCTTCAGCTTATGACACAAGCTCAGTTGCTGAGTTCATGACAATGATTGACACAATGTGGGAAAAGCACAAAATTATGCTGGCAGAGCTGTTCATAATGGACTATATTTGGTTCAAACTTGACCAAATTCTATCACCTCGCACTTCAACTTCTTTCCCATCCGTGAATCAACAATTAGACTTACTCAAGTTGTCTCAATTGCAATTCAAAAGGAGATTCACTTGAAATTTCATCAACCAGACTCAATATGAAACAAAAAAAAAAAACATCATAAAACACTTACCAAACAACAAAAACACTTATAAAACAAACAAAATTCAAAAACATGATAATTTACTGAACGTTGGTTGAATAATTGATTGGACCTTGCAATTCATATGTTTCATCTGATTATAGAACCAAGAAATAATCTGAATCTCAATGCTGTGTCATTGTTGAATAAAATTTAGTTTATATTTTAATTGAATTTTGTATGAAGATGAACATTGTAGTTTTGACGACCTAATGCTTAAATTGCAGAAAATTATCAACTTTCTTTCTTAAGTGTTTGGCCGTCTAAAAATGGTATTAGCTCGCTGTTTGGAAAAAGTGACTTTTAGCATCTCTCATAGTAATCTTAGTAAACCTTAGTACTGACTCAAAAACTGATCTCGACGGAAATCAATGGTGTTGGGACGTTGGCCCCGGTAAACCAATCATAATAAGTTTGAACTTGACCCATGTCAGTGTAAACTAACCTCCCTGGCTGTGATTAAATCAACTGCTCTTTCAAGCTTGATTAGAACTGAGAAAAAAGCCTTCTGGTGATTGTATTCCAAGGTTGGTTTCGAAAGGAATCTTCCACCCAATCAAGAATTTCATTGATTCAGACACTTTCAACCTCTTTCATCGTCTTTAGATTTTGAATCAATGTCACCACATATCATGCTTTGTGACACCCATTTCTACCACTACAACAGCATTCAGATGTTTGAGCATTAACTTTATCGATTATATGTATATGAGTACTTATGCATCATGTAAGCATCTTGTGAACGTAATCAAGTACAGTCCGTCCTTCCGAAACTTCCTCGCCTTGTCTGTATCCACAGTTTGCACTTTGGCTAGAACAACTTGGAGCTTATCGTTCCATTTCTTCCTGCAATGGTTTAGTTCAAACTTCCACCTTGTGCAATCCATTCATCTTTCGTGAACCCCTTCTGGGTGAATGCATGTATACCATCTATTTCGGCCTTCAATTCTGTGTTGACCAATCGATGTCTCGCCAATTTGTTCTTACCTTTGAACCTATCGCTGACAATGACAACAGCAAACGCCTGACCACAACCTCCAGACATGTCCTCCACCTGTACTAGGTCAGCGTCTAACCTCTCCTTGATGATATCTCTGAATGAATCCGTAGTTAACGACATTTTGTACTTCAAACACTTTGGGTTATGTGGTGATGGATTTTTTTTTTGATCTGATAAACTTTGCATAATCAAATTCATCAACCAGTTGCGAAAGTTAATCTACAAAACTTCAATGAATGACATTAGATTATAGTACAGATTTATATATTAATGAGTGAGTAGTACCAGGTACTATAGACGCAAAATGTCTAGTAATATTAAACGTTACCTGTTTCACCATGCGATTCTTTTTCGAACTTGGATTGACTTCTACTGACAGTATTGGTTCTGACTTCTTGGTTTGTCATCAGTTCGTCTAAGGGACGAACATCATACTCTTGAAAGTACTTGCCTTCCTCTTTGATAACTTTGTCAATTCGACTCATTATCTCTTTCGTCGTTAATGTATCCTTACTGTTGAAATTACAAATTTCGTAGAATTGTAACACGTCATCAGGAATGATACTCAACTCTTCGTGTTGCTCGATCATTTGGTTCAAGACTTCAATTGCATAGAAGAATCCTTCGCCTGATTGCTGAATAGTGCTTGTGGTCGAATCCTTCGACTGACTACTAGAGTCAGATTTTGGGAATAAAATATTTGGAGCAATCACTGTTGCTAAATTATGGATGTCCATTTTGGAACCAGTCTCCTCATCAATCTCAGCAAACGACGCAACCCAACTGAAGAAATACAACAAAACTTCAACTAAATTTCGATGGCTTCTGGGTAACATACAATAGCATAATTGGATTATTCTCTTCTTCATCACCATATCATTTTGGTGTTGGGAGTTTATCCACAAATCGTAAAGATTATAAGTCAACAATGGGTTGGGTAATTCTCGTAACCACTTTTTCATCAAAGCTGCTAATTGAACCGCATTTTGATTGCTGAAATCATGAGATTTAGTTGGATTCTTGTTGATATCTTCAGTTAATTCTCGTAACTTTTTGATGTTACCATTCAATCGGAATATACCCTCGACAGACATGTCCTTACGTTTCAAAGCGTTGATCACATCGTCAATAAATATTGGAATTCTCAATGAGCTAGGTCCAACTCCTAATTCTGAGTCGGTACCAAATTTGTTAGTCAATTCTATCAAGTCAATACCGAAAACACCATTATTCTTATCATTTTTACCAGCACCACCAAACTTGAATTTGTCCCAAAATGTTGGTGCCTTCTTTGTAGATATTGAAGCCAATAGTTCATCTTTGTTGTACTTGTTACCACTTAACTGAATGATTGCTTCAACTGCAATGTGTCGCATGATGAAATGCTCATTCTTGGTCAATTCAGAATAGTATTTCTGATTCTTGTTAACTTGTGGTTCTTCATCTTCCTGAACTTGGGTTGCTAATAGGTTCTCCAAATTGCTCGTAGGAGTAATACCTGGTGATGACTTAAACCTAACTGGTTTGATGGGTTTTTGACGTTGATAAAGGCTGTTATGATGTTTGAACGCATTTGGACGTTGTTCTCTTGCTTGCTCAGCTGCAACAATTCTTGGAATATCATCTAATGTTAAAGATTTCTCGTTCTTCAACAAGTCAGTTGTGCGATCCAAGTTAGCAAAGTTACCTTGCTGTATTGGGATGTCTTGTATCTTCAAGTTCTTCTTTATATTGAATTGATCATCCTCCGGAGTCAACGGGTTATAAGACATATGAGAGCTTGTTGAAACTTTCCTATCAACTGCAGTCCTGAAGGTCTCCTCACTATCCATGGTAGTATCCTGTTTAGCTTTGTCAGCCTCAGGTGCCTCCAAGATCACCGATTTTCTGGCATTTTGTTTGATCGAATTCGATAACTTCTGACACTGACGTCGTGTTCTTAGACTCGTTACATCGTCAATAGTTTTTGAGTAACCATCCACAGAGTTTATTGAATGCTGCGAACCTTTGCTTCGCAAAGATAATTGCTTGGGGTTGTTTTCTTGGTCTGATACTGTGATTCCGCCAATGTTCACTTTCATGGCAATCCTTGATCTTGACAATGCAATTTGTAATAAATACACAAGTTGCATCAAGTCACTAACGAGCTCGAACCCGGCCCGAGAATCCTCATTATTGCAATCCTTGCAAATGATATAATTACCCACTGAATCGAATTTTGTGGTCTCAACGTCGTCTTGACCAATGAGCTTTCCACATGAAGCACATTTGAAACACTTGAAATGCCATCTTCTATTCTCGTCAAATTTGACACATGCCTTCTCGATACTTTTGTTACAGTGAACACATGCATCGGTTGAGTTAGGCGGGATGGACAACTTAGTTACGATATTTGTCAAAAGTTTTTGGTTTGGTGGTTGAGAGCCGCCTCCATTATCTTTTTCTTCATCGGTGATGTAGTTTTCGTAGGCTCGAGTCAAGTTCAAGAATTTTGTTGTTGCTTCTGTAGTTCCCATCAATTGATTCAATTTTAGGGCATTATTCAACCCTAGCCGAATAAGCAATTTCAAATAGTGTGCACAGCCAGTTATAACCGACAATAATTCTCCCGATAGACTTCCTGAGTTATTGATTTGCGCTGATTTCCTCAAGATCGCCAAGTAACTCATAATTTTACCGGAGATGTTTCGGGGCTCTTTCTTTATAGGTTGGAAGTAAAAATCGTCGGACGATACCGTCGAGTCATCAAAATCATTGTGCAAAGGGTGTTTCGATTCCAATCGTTTTTGAACTTGGGGCGAGTTAATCATTTCAATCACCGAGTCCATGGCATTGAACAAAATTTCCACATTCAAGATCAATCTGCCCGTGGCGTAGAGCCCGTCGGACTGATTACTGATGAACGCATTCAACAACATGTCGGAGATGCACGCGGCCGTGGTTTCTTCGAATCCCGAGAGGGTCAACCAACATTCCATGACCGTGGTTTCGATTTTCTGTTCGATCGACTGGAGTAAGTTAGCGTCTTTGACATCGTGAACCATGGTGTCCACGTTGGTGTGGTTGGTATCATACGGCAACTCCAACCCCACGCAATCGGCCGAGATGCACACGTTCCAGAATTTGTGAACCATATAACATTCCGGATGCCATTGTTGATTTTTGCCCCCTTTGAAGAGCTCGACGAATTGCTTGACGATCGAGCTGTTACAGCCTTCACATTTTGACGCAAACAATTTCGAGTAGTGGTAGTGACAGTAGATGTTCAAGTCGTGTTCGTAATAACTTTCGTCGGACTCAAACACCTTTTGGCACACGGCGCACTTGAAATGTTCGAGGTGGTACTTGTTGCCCAAGGCCGTGATGTAGGGTCCTCGTAATGCCGAGTCGCAATTGTAGCAGATCAAGTCCAATTTCTTGAAGTAGTCAAACTCGCAGAGGGGGACCAAGGTGGCGGCGTCGATTTCGTAAGGAAAGAACTTTTCTGAGCACTGCTTGCCACACTGGTGGCAAGTGAAACACTCTACGTGGAAAGGGTTGTTCAACGCGCGCACAAACTGGCCGGTTATTTCCAAGTTACACTTGAAACAGATTTTCCGATTCTTTTTCCGCAACGACCGTTTCCTGGTGGTGATCTGAACATTAGGGTTGGCATGTGGGGTGGTGGTGGTAGTGGTGGACGTAGACGTAGACGTGGACGTGGGTCCATTGTTATTCATATAATCGGGGGCGATATTTCTCGACAGTGGTGGTGGAATCGATGGTCTTTGCGTTGGCGGGGGGAAACTAGGCGGTTTTGTTTTTGGTTGGATTGAGAGTCGTTGCGGGTTGGCGTTTGCTTGGTTGGGTGCGAACTTATTGAGCGGGTGGATTTTGGTGGTTTCGTGGTTGTATTTGGGCGATGATGTCGAGGGCAAGACTTTGGTTACTTTTGGTGATGTTTGGGGCATGGCTTTCAACGCTTGGGGCGAACTACTTGGCAATTTTGTTGGTTTTTGGGGCGATGTTACGTTGATGATTGTTGACTGGGAGTCATTAGCGGCGTGGTAGTCGTCGTGGTTTATTTGTTGGGACGAGGGTCTCGACTGCATGTTCAAGTCCTCGAACTTGCGTTCAAAGTTTGATTCCAATTCAAAGTTGTCGATTTGGTCGCTACTGGGGCTGATGGCGATCGAGTGTCTTTGTAGTACTTTGAGGTCGTCTGGCGACTGGGGGTTCTGGTTTGGGAGGGGTGGGATCAAGCTGGTCCAGTTTGGGTTGTTGATGCTCGACACTGAGTGGGTGGGGGTGTGGTTGGGTGATTTTAGGTACACGCCGTGGTACTGCTGCGATGAGTTTGAGTGGGTGTGTTTGTGCCAGGTACCTGCACCACTGGCAGTACCAGTACCACCACCTGCACCACCACTCGACTGTTTATAATTTATAAATGGGTTATTGCTGTTGTGTCTTATAGGCTGGTAGTTTGCTGGCACCGGGTAGTTGTTTTGTGACCTCGAGCGTTGGTGGTAGTTGTTTGGCGGCGTGGGTGTGGGTGTGGGTGTGGGCGTGGGGGTTTTTGGTGTGAAGTAGAATAGCGATGATTCTGAGGAGGACACTGAGTTGTGTTTGGTATCTGGTTTGATATCGGTATCTTGGTGGCTGTTGACATTTAAATTATCCATTTTTTATTTTTATAAAAGAGTGACTAAGTTGGAAAACAATGAATAAATTAAACGGCGGGAATCAGGCAAGTATCAATCGAGCAAATTACCAATAACCAATTGGTAAGATGACGCTGGGTACGTGTGTCTCGTGTGCTCTCGCAGAAGCAGGATGGTGTAACTTTGTGTGTTTGATTTAAAAAACGTCAACCCTCCTCTTTGTTGACGTTTGGCTGTTGTTTTTTTCTCAGTGTGTGTGTGTGTGTGTGTGTGTGGATACCGAAAAACAAATAAAAATCCCCCATCATAAACCCAAAAAATCTCATTCCCACCGCCGTGTCCCCTGGCGATGTCGATCTGGCATCAGGTGTAAAAACCTGCACCACCCGCACCAGACACACACAGAATTAAGCACACAAATAACCCACACTCAAATAATCCACACACATAGAACCCACAGTCACTACCACTCACTACCACTACTACCACTACTACTACTACTACTTCTACCACCCATCACTACCACCCACTACCACCCATTACTACTACTCTACGCTTTCACCAGCCTCACCCACCCAGCCTCGATCTGGTTTCTTTTCTGCGTAACCAACATTAAATCGATGCAACCGACTTTTGGGTTTTGGAAGAACCCATTGAATACCCAAAAACCAGTGGCTTAACCCAAACACAAGATAAATAAATGATTTATAATAACAATAACAAAATATATACTACGGATACTACATATACCTACCCTTCAATCATATATTCTATTAATAGGTATATCTAAATCAACGACTTTATGTTTAAATCAATTTCTAACCAAATCCCCAAATTTGGTTTGAGGATTTTTTTGTCGTCTAAATCCCCCACAAATAGTGGGGGGGAGGGAAAAATGTATAGTGTAAGCACTGACTAAGCATAGATATATGGTTGGAGTATGGAGTATGGAGTATGGAGTTGGGGTTGGTAGTATGTATAGTTCAATCTAGTGTAGTGTATACTTTTGTTTATGTTTTCCCTTCCCCTTCCCCTTTCCCCCCGGGTTTTATTGCTATTTTGTTCGCTCGCATTAATGAGCACCGAAAAACTGTATAAATTGACCATCAGGGTTAAAACCAAAGTAAAAAGGAACCTAATTGATATACTATAGATCCCACCCACTATTCTCCCCGAAAAAAACATGTCAATTGAAACAGTAACAACAACAGCTTACCAGGACCAGAAACCAGGTACCTCCGGCTTGCGTAAAAAAGTGGCCGTGTTCAAACAAGCAAACTACACCGAAAACTTCATCCAGGCCATCTTGCAAGCAATCCCCGAAGGAGTAGCCAACTCAACCTTGGTCATTGGCGGAGACGGAAGATACTACAACGATAAAGTCATCCAGCTCATCGTGCAAATCGCCGCCGCCAACAAAGTCGCCAAACTCATCATTGGCCAAAACGGAATCCTCTCGACCCCAGCAACCTCCCACATCATCAGAATCAAACACGCAACAGGTGGTATCATCTTGACCGCATCGCACAACCCAGGTGGACCCGAAAACGACTTGGGTATCAAGTACAACTTGGCCAATGGCGGACCCGCCCCCGAAGTCATCACCAACAACATTTATGACATCTCCAAAAATTTACAATCGTACCCCATCATCCGCTCGCCGCCCATCGACTTGACCAAAGTGGGCCACTCCACCGTGGGCGACTTGAACATTGAAATCATCGACTCCACCCAAGACTACACCGCCATGCTCAAACTGATCTTTGACTTTGACTTGATCAAACAATTCTTGGCCAAAGCCCAGGGCTTCAAGGTGTTGTTCGACGCCTTGAACGGAGTAACAGGCCCCTATGGCTCGCAATTGTTCCGCGACGAATTCGGCTTGCCCGAATCGTCGATCCAAAATTGCCATCCCTTGCCCGACTTTGGCGGGTTGCACCCAGACCCAAACTTGACTTACGCCCACACCTTGGTCGAACGCGTGGACCAGGAAAATATCGGTTTCGGTGCCGCATCCGACGGCGACGGTGACAGAAACATGATCTACGGTGCCGGCACCTTTGTGAGTCCCGGTGACTCAGTGGCAATCATCGCCGAATACGCCGACGCCATCCCGTACTTCAAGCACCAAGGAGTATACGGATTGGCCCGCTCAATGCCTACCTCGGGCGCCATCGATCTCGTGGCCAAGGCCAAAGGCTTACAGGTCTACGAAGTCCCCACAGGATGGAAGTTCTTTTGCGACTTGTTTGACGCCAAAAAATTGTCCATCTGCGGTGAAGAGTCGTTTGGTACCGGCTCGAATCACATTAGAGAAAAAGATGGCTTGTGGGCCATCATTGCCTGGTTGAACGTCTTGGCCGACTACTACGTCAACCGTAACCCCAACGCCAGTGACTACTCCATCAAACAGGTCCAGGACGATTTCTGGAACAAATACGGACGTACCTTCTTCACCAGATACGATTTCGAAAATGTCGACTCCAACGGCGCCGAGAAATTGGTGGAGAACTTGACCAGTATCGTCAAATCAGCCGAATCAGGGAAGGAATTGGCCCCGGGTTACGTGGTCAAGGAAGCCGATAACTTCGCCTACACTGATTTACAAGGTAATGTCTCCTCCAACCAAGGTTTGTTTGTGAAATTCGAAAACGGATTGAGATTCATCGTCAGATTATCAGGTACTGGCTCCTCAGGCGCAACAGTAAGATTGTACCTTGAGAAATGGACCGACGATAAGTCAACATACGCCCAGGGCGTAGACCAATACTTGGAAAAGGATATCGAGTTTGTGTTGACCTTGTTGAAATTCAAGGAATATTTGGGTAGAGATACTCCAGATGTCAAAACTTGAACTGGGAAGAAACCCGCTATAAGTTATATAACCTGATGTAATGTATGAAAACCGTATCGTAGCATCTAGTACCATTTGAGAAGTAAGGGTTTGTGCTGCGACTCTTCGAAACTTGGGTGCAAATTTACACGAGACCTCTAGAGTTGAACAGACTGCTTGACTACCATCTCGCTCTATTTTGTGAGAGTGAGTTGCTATTATTACTTGTTACTCTATCAGGGCAACGTATCTATTCTATTTTTCGATCGTTGCATGCCACAGTGCAAATTCTGTGATTGTTTGTGAAATTGTATGGATAGCGGAAAACCTCCAGCAAAATTACAGACTCGTTTAACTCAACCGAAAATAGGAAATACCGATGTTAAGATAATTCATCAAAATATATGTTGATTGAAAGGTATGTTTATAGACTCAGCTATTGATTTGAGTCAGATTTGAATTCGGGAACCCTTTAGCTCTAGCGTCATGGGGATACAAATTGAGCAATTTTTCCTAAATTATACTCCGATATAGTGTAACGGCTAGCACGGTTCGCTTTCACCGAGCAAACCCGGGTTCGACTCCCGGTATCGGAGAAAATTTACCTGCGCAAATGGTTTAGTGGTAAAATCCAACGTTGCCATCGTTGGGCCCCTGGTTCGATTCCGGGTTTGCGCATTCTTTTTTGTATATTGAGGAACCATTCTCTTGGTCCGCCTTCCATTTTTTTTATAGAACACTGTCAATTGTTGATTTAAGGTAATAAAATATTATATTGAGCTATAAGTACATACTAATTTACATCGTCAGTCGTTCGAAATCCTAGATCTCATACTATTTTTTGTGGTTAATACTTTGGCTTTTTGTTCAAGCCATCGTCATTATCGTCATGTTCGCGTTTCAAGCTCGGGAGCACGATATTGTTACTTCCAGGTGGAGGTGTTATGTTTCTGATACTTGGTAAAGTGGGTGGGTGTGGTTGGTTCGACATCTTGTGTAAATCACTCAATTGATGCATTTCGTCCAATCTTCGTTTCATCGATTGTTCTCTCAACCTAGCTGCTTGTTCCATTGCCTCCAACTCCATTATTCTGGTTCGGTACAAATCGTTGACCAATTCCAACTCACTGATTCTCGTCTTCAATAGCGTGACTTCGTGTGATGGAGGTTGGTTTGGGTTTGGTGGCTGATTGGGCGGTTGCTGCTGCTGCTGCTGCTGCTGCTGTTGTTGTTGGTTGTGCTGATTTGGGTTTGGTGAGTGTTGCGACAGTTGTGACTGGCTAGGTTGTTGCGGTGGTTGATGTGGTTGTTGGTGGTGTTGCGGTGGTTGTGGCGGGGTTTGGCTCGTGTGGGTTTGGTGTCCATGAATGTCATAGAACATGCCTGGTAATTTATTTACAGAGTGGTTCAATGGTGGTAAGCTTGTTGAGTTATTATCGGACAATTTGGGCGAGTTCACGTCCACCGAGGCAAAAATCGACGAGTTGATGGAATTGTTGGTGTGGTTGTCCTTTCGTATTAACGACACGCCCGACATGGCCATGTTGTTCATGGCGTTCTTTTTGAAACTGGCGGAGGGACCTAATTCTTGCGACATGGTTTCCAACGTCGACGCCGCTTGGAGTTTTTCCGATCTTGTGTTTGATACGGAGTTTGTTGTCGATAACAAGAGGGGACTGGTGATTCTCTGTAACCCGGGAGCAAACTGGGTCGGGGTTGAGCTTGGGTAATGTAATGGCTGCACGACGTGGGGCAAGTGGGGTAAGTGTTGGTGATGGTGGGGGTGGTGGTGGAGCATGGGGTGTTGGAACGGTTTTATTTGGGTCACGCCATTACCATTGGGCAACAAGGGGGTCAAAGGTATATCGGTTGACTTCTTCTTGGTCAATTTAGGCGAATTCTTTTTGTGGATCGACTTATCTTTCGATTTCAATTCTGGGGTATTGGGTGATGATTTGATGGGGGTCGAGTTACCCGAGTTTTGTTTGATTCTGTTTCTTGACTTTATGGTATCGGTTTTCAAACTGATGGGTCTTGGTCTTCCATGCAACTTCAAAAACAAGCCACAAGCGTTACACAATACTTGACCAGTTTCGTCTCTTCTCCAC
Organism: Suzukiozyma glaebosa; assembly: GCA_030564305.1. NCBI lineage: Eukaryota > Fungi > Ascomycota > Pichiomycetes > Serinales > Debaryomycetaceae > Suzukiozyma > Suzukiozyma glaebosa. The sequence continues at coordinate 278,654 of JAJLUT010000009.1, forward strand.
AATGGCGTCGTTTGTGTTTTACAGTTTTTGCACACGGGTGAAGTGATGTTTGTTTTAGAAGTGGCGGTGCCATTATTATTGATGTGGGTGGTGGTCTTTGCGTTGGGATGGATCGGGGCTGATCCAGGTGTCGTGGGCAATTCTGACTGAATGACAGTTGAAGTGGGCTTCAATCCGATGGGTTTGTCGGAAACCGGAGGTTTCATGCCAGCTGTATCTCCATTCAACCTTGAATCATGGCCCGACATCTTTGCTTTCAACTCGATCGGTGGAGAAGGTAAGCCGTCGTTCGATTGATCCTTGGTGGACGCGGGAGTGGCAGCGGTGCTGCCGCCCGAGGTATTTGTGGTCGAGGTGGACGATGTGTCCTCGTAGTGGCCCGTGATGGGCATTCTTTGAGTAAGTTCACTCATACTCATAAAGAATAGTTGATATAAAGTAAAAATTTGAAAACGAAAATTTTTATCCGCAGATAAAAGATAAGATAAAAAAAAAAAAACACACCCAGTCTGAGTCAAATATACTTGATAACCACCCCACCACCACCCAAATCCACCAGAAGTATAAATCTGAATAAATACCATCAGTATCACTCTAGGTCTCTTCTTATCCTTATCCTTTTGATCTCTAAACCCCTACCTAATCTACCCCATCCACCTTTCCCCGATTGTGTGCAGGGATCGAAGGGTGCCGTATTTGTCGCGGCCAAAAGTTTGCCTCGCTCGAATCTTCATGAACCCTTTACCGTTAATCGAACCCCAGGAAACACTGCAGGTGATAGTAGACACCAGGAAGTATGGCTACACTCTCTTGTTGTTGACCTGGGCCATGTTTGTCATTACAATCAACACTCTTTTCCTGCTCTGGAAAGTGGTGTTGGTGCCGTTGAAACCTTACCCAGTGTACCACACATTATACGTCGTGTTTGAAACATTGGACTATTATATACTCGCGCTATGGGGTATCTACGTGTTGTTGTGGTGGTGGGCCCTAGTCAGCTGGGCGGGGTTGAAGTTGTTCAGACACTCAAAGGGGTTGGTCAGATGAAGATTAGATAATGGAGCCGGAGGTTTTTTTATAGAACCTTATTTAGTCACTTAATACAAAAAGATATACATGGGGTTATCCACTTTGTAATCATCTTGGCAATGTGAAAAGAAAAAAAAAGTGGTAGTGGTCCATACGAGGTTCGAACTCGTGACCGTCGCGTATCTCACACGACCGTGACTTTTGGTATAACCATCGTCGTAATACGGCTATAAGCACGAAGCGCTTCCGCTGCGCCAATGGACCTACCCCACGCCGCATTGGTGGTAACGTTGCCGTGGTAAACCACTGCGCCATAAACACCAACGCTTAACTGAAAAAAGTTTGCTGGTATGGTATATCGAATTAGATGGTGTATATGCAGGAAAGATGATTCATGGACAATAGTTTGGGTTTGAGTTAGCTTTATTGGTGATAGCAAATAAACAAGACCTAGCTTCTGCATATGGTAAATTGAATTGACATGGCCATATTTTGTTTGTGGGTGTCTTGCAATTCTCGGTGTAGTAAACCTTCAGTCGACTTGTGTAAACGATTGTGTGCACTGGTTGGACCATCTTCCGGTGACGTTCAACGCAATTGTCCTGACATTAGGGAGTATTTATACATCCAGAGTTTAGACCGCTGTTTTGTTTTGTTGATGCTTTTGTTTATGGTGTGGAAGAGAGGTGGTCTCAATAGCAACAAGTAATAGAACAGGTCGTTGCGGTCACCGCAAACCTTGAAGGTTGATGGCTTAAAGCTGTCGACATGTGGCAGTTGAGTCTGTATTACAAGTGGCAATTGTATCTACCAGTCTACAGACTAGAAATATTTGGAGGATGAGTAAAAGGTAGCAATTAGTCGCAATCTTCTTTTCCTTTCCACGGCAACATACCACTCACACTGTTGTTGCTATTCTTTGGAAGACTTTTTATGTAAAGGTTGTGTCTTCCCTGGTCGAAATTGTCATCGTTGCGCACCATGATTATCGCTTTCAAGGCTTCGGCAGTGCAATCGCTCACAGTATACCCTTGCTCCTTGTGTATATATCTAGATGATCTAACGTAAGTTTACTGACGGAGAAAAAAATGTGTATTCATAAACGGTGGGCTTCGAAATTCGTATGTAGCGACCCATGATATGCTTTGATTCAGGACAATGGTGTATGGATGCGTTACCGTAAATTTGTAGAAGAATGATGCATTTGGTTCTAGGGCCTATCTAGAGTTTGCAATACTAATTAGACCGCAGTGCATGCAGCTTTCAATTCAAACTTTTAGAGTGTTCGATCAACGTCCTTATACATCAAACAACTCTGCAAAATTATGATATTTGTCAGTCCCTGTGCTGGATGTACACAATTCTCTTTTGATTTACAAACTATTCATGTATTACCTTGTCATAACTCAGGTAAATTGGTATATATCGACTAACGGTATTCAAAACTAATGGCATTGACAAATCAATGCCATGCTATCTATTAGGAAACTTTGTAAATTATGGTAGTACCTATATCACCACCAATACGAAGAGGTTTATGTTTGTGGTTTGAACTCGATTTCATTCGCATAAGAACAAGTATCTTTGTGTTTTGTGCTGTGGCCGCTTCCTAAGAAATACGTCTAATAGCTTAAATCATCATGAGCTTCTTATTGAAGAAGAAGCTTCTGCTTCATATTTTCTAATCGGATTTTTCAAATTACTGTGAATGTGTGCAAGTATACTTTAAGTGATAGTCATAAGATTCAGAGGTACTGTGATAATAAATGAGATGTTACATTTTGGTGAACTAAAGTGAGCACATTAGGTGTATCACTTTTTTCTCCGTTTCACAACTATCGGTCATTTTCTGTTTTTCCCGTTGATAAGCACGAATAGTCGAAAATTTCAGGTTGAGCTACTTCAACAATTGAATAAGCTAGTGTAAGAGAATAGATTGTAACTCTCACCGGACAACAAAATCTGATTGGAAAAGTAATTCAACTGTAGATAAAACTAGACGAAAAATGAGCTAAAATAGGTAAAACTCGGCAGGTAAGTTGAATTCACACAGTTTTGAAAATCCTGCATATCAAGACATTGACTAATCTTGGAATATGCAGTGTATTGAAGCTAGAAAAAATTAGCTGTACAGAATGGTCCCTTGGCCCAGTTGGTTAAGGCGCGGTGCTAATAACGCCGAGATCAGCAGTTCGATCCTGCTAGGGACCATTTTGGGCGTGTGGCGTAGTTGGTAGCGCGTTCCCTTAGCATGGGAAAGGTCATGAGTTCGATTCTTATCTCGTCCATTCTTTTTTGGTTCCAAAGCACTGAAATACTTCATTGAGCTCAATACACCTTCTTCTACTCATTCTGTATTTCATTTGCCTACAAATCGTAATTTTTTCAAATTTTTTTATTTGGAAGCACACGTCTAGCTAGTGCTAATGTATAAATGTATATCAAACCTTAAAATCCTAAAATACAGAAAACGAAATAAGTTAATGATTGAATCGAGCAGGATCGATTGGATTAAATGACAACTTTTTCGGCCAATTTCTTTTTATAATCTAAAATTGAACCCTCCCATCTGTGTGCGTTTTTATCTTCAATGACAAAAATATCTTTTGCAACTTTATCCAATAATCTGAAATCATGGGAAACCACGACAACACCACCTTGGAATGCGTTGATAGCGTCAGCTAAGGAGTCAATGGTGGATAAATCTAAACCATTGGTAGGTTCATCCAACAAAATCAAGTTTGGCCCTTCTAAAGCTAATAAAGCAAACACAACTCTTGATCTTTGACCTTCAGATAAGGTAGCCATAACTGAGGTTTGACCTTCACCAGTCAAACCGTATCTACCCAATTGTGATCTCCAGTATTGGAAATCTTGGGAGATGTGGGAGAATTTGTCACGTACAAACTCCAATGGTGATTTAGTTAAATCCAATTGTTCGGCGGAATGTTGCGAGTAGACTCCCAATTTGATGTGTGTATGTTGAATGACTCTTCCCTTCTGTGGTTGCAATTTACCTCTGAACAAGTTCAATAACGTCGATTTACCAACACCATTTGGCCCAACAAGAGCAACTCTCGAGTCCATATCAATACCAATATCCAAATGTTCGTAGAGATTATCTTCTTCTTTGCCAGAGTACGAGAAAGACATGTCATCGAACGCGAGCACTGGAGGAGGTAATTTGTCGACATCGGGGAATCTGAATGTGAATACTTTGTCGGGAACCACTGGTTGGATCAACCCATCGGCTTCCATCTTGTCCAAGATTTTTTGTCTCGATTTTGCTTGTCTTACCAAATTAGCATAAGTACCAGCAGATGCAATGAATTTTTTGATATGGGTGATTTCTTCTTGTTGTTTGTGGTATTGTTTCATTTGGTTAGTTTCCAATTCCAACTTGGTTTTCAAGTAAGAGTCGTAGTTACCCGAGTAGGCTTGTAATTTCTTTTCTCTCATGTCGATCATGTTGCTACACACTCCATTCAAGAAATCCTGCGAGTGCGACACCAAGACCAAGATTCTTTCGAAACGTTTCAAGTATTCTTCCAACCAGACACAAGCGGCCAAGTCCAAGTGGGCGGTGGGGTCATCTAATAACAACAAGGTTGGTTGGACAAACAATGCTTTTGCCAAAGCGACTCTCATTCTCCAACCACCCGACATGTCCTTGGTGTGTTTTTTGATAGTGACTGAGTTGAAACCCAACCCGGTCAAGATAATTGCTGCTCTTGATTCAAAAGTGTCGGCGTCCATTTGGTCGATTTTTTCGTACAATGGGTCCAACGATTGGTCTTCGGGGCCATTCTTGACAATGATATCTTCGATTAAGTCCTCCAATCTCTTCACTTCTTTTTCAGCTTCTCTGACGACGTATTCCAATGCCGAGTACTCGGTAGGGTCAGCGGGCTCGTTCAACAAGTAGATATCGATGTGTTCGGGGATGGGGAACTCTCTGGCAGCGATCGACTTCATCAAGGTGGATTTACCACACCCATTTTCACCCAACAACCCGTATCTTCTCCCATAATTCAATTCCAAGGTTGAGTCTTGCAACAAGACTTTACCGTGGAACAACAACGAGATTTGCGATACTTTGATATCTCTGGCGGACGAGAGCGATTCCAAGTTACCAGTGACCACTCTATCGGAAAGCCCGTCTTCATCTTGTTGCAATTTCAACTTGGCAATCTGGGTAGCGGCATCGTCTTCTTCTACTTCTTCATTGTCTTTGGCGATTTGCTTCTTGGTTTTCTTGACTGATTTACCTTCGGAAGCTTTCTTGGCTTCTCTTTCCAAACGTTTTTGTTCTCTCTTGGCTTTGGACGCAGAAACAGACATGGTTACTCAGTTTCAAAAGGTGAAAAGTTTTAGCTTTAACCACGAGATGAGAATTTTTCAGAAATCAAAGTTCCAAACCCACGGGTTGAATGCAGGAGGCAACGATTAGCACCATCGATGGGGAGTAGTAAATGGGAGTATGGGAGTATGGGAGTGGGAGTATGGTGTTGAGCAATGAGTTCTGGTGAATGGTCGTTAGTATATAGTTTAATTGTTGTTGGTTTATTTTAGTTTTCACTTGCCAGTGCCAATGATGTAAATTGTCATCAGCCAGACCATGGTTCAGGTACGCAAACATCATCAACAATGGTAGAGAGTAGCCAATTCAAAGTGATACAAAATACAGAGTATGTGATGTAGGGAAGCAGTCTACTTATACAGTGTACATTTTGTATTGATTATAGTTATTCTCATCTCTAGCCACTCAACTTGTTGATAATTCAAGGCGATGATGTCAGAATGACAATTGTCAAGATTTGGAGAATAGTTTGTGAGGCCCAAAAAAGGATAATGTAGTTGTTGGTATCCATATTAAACACCCACTACACTTACTACTAACTCTATACCGTTCGTATTTGCCACCGTTGCGGTTTGGCCTGACGCTCAAGTCGACTGACACCAAAAGTCGCATTCAAATTTGGTGGCAACCATCTCTTTACCAGGCGAACCTCTATTCTTAATCAATTGAACTGCTGCCACACGCTCAATTGATTAGAATACCCACCATGCCAACCGAAAAAATGAAAGCCCCCGTTCCCAGAAGAGGCAAGGTGCCTATTCCCCGGGTTTCGTCGCATTCACAGTTGAAATCGCTAGATGAGGTCAACTTTAGAGAACACACGAGGACTACCCAACCCCACATCAACCGAAGGGCAAGCTACTCCACCATCGAGGTGTCCCGCGAGCTGTTCTACGACTTGGACTATTGCGAAGACCAACAAGAGCTACTAAAACACCAATTGGACCCCAAATCCCGCTTCTACTCCCGCAGCCGTCCTCGAACTTTGGACTTGCCTCGCTTGCTACCTTACAAAACCGAGAATGTCAGAGACCAGGCCAAGTTCCTCAGCCACATAGTGTCCCACCTATACATCGCCATCAAGACCTTGGACATCCAAGGTTCGTTGCCGGTATCGGCCAAAGAATTGGCCAACTTGAAAGATACCGCTGGCATCTCCGATATAGACCTTGCGTTGGAAACCAACTTGTTTGAAATGTCCAATCCTGTCGAGGACGACACCAACTACCTCGACGACACCGACGAAAGCGAAGAAGAAGACGAAGACGAGGACACGGCCATGCAACACAAAAAGTCACCCAAATCGGCCGCAGTGGTGGGAGTGAGAACCTGGACCCAGGAACTCTTGGTGTGGTTGAAAATGAAGTACGACATGCCCGTCAAATTGAGAATCGCACTAGCTAGAGTATACTACGCCATATGCTTGTGCCGGGGCCAGGATATCAACCTCAAGATATATATCAAAACATTCGAGTTATTGACAAAAGATACGAAATTTTTGTCTGATAATGGTTTGGTATTGCCCTGGAAACACCTATACCAGGAATTCGCTAACCACTTGCCGGCAGTGGACAACATCTCAGGCTCAACCGAAGTCAAGGACCCCAAACAATTGATCAAATTGGCAACACGAGCATCCTTGTTCTTTGAACGCGACTCAATGCCCGAGATCTTCTCCAAGTTGGCCGGGAAAATCACATTGTCGAACGCATCCTTGGTGTTATCAGCATTCATCATCATTCCCAATTGCTTCACCAAGGGCGGGGCTAGCGATAAGCACGACAAACGTCATTATATCCCGGCATTGTTCTACCTATGGCACAAGTTGAATAAGTTTCCCGGGTTTGACGAACAAATTACGTCAATCATTGGAATGACGGCCATGGAAGCGTTGACCGCTTGTAACGACAAGAAAACTCAAGAGTTTTTACATTTGGGCCCGTACGGTATCTTTGATGAAGAACAAATTGACAATATCTTTAATACCCTCATGAACAGTTTGAGTATCTATACCGAGAAATATGGCTCATCCAAAACAAAATACTTCCACGGCTACGCATCAGCAATTATTTTCTCAATGATACCTGGTTCTTCTATCATCAAACATATCAAAAACTTATTCAACGCAATTGAGAGTTTTGTTTATCCTTCCAATTCAGGTGAATGGTCGAGACCAATCTCAAAAGTTGCCACTGCATTTGTGTACCAATTTCACAAAAGATTCAATCTAGAGAGAGAAAAGTACGGAACCTTGAACGAACTACCAATGAAATACAAGTTGGATGACGAAATGGTAACCCAATTCGTGGAAACAATGTTACCTATCGTCAAAATTGGTATTCATTCCAAGAGAAACAACGCAATTGATGATTACTTGAGTAGTTTACAATTACTAGCATACTTGAAGCCAGAAATGGTATTGGAATCAGTGTTGTTAGATATGTATGAGTCACTTGAAGGCGTCATTTCCACTCATCGTGTCAATATTGCGCTCAGGTGTATTGATACCTTAGCACGTTACTTTGCGGCTACAAAGGTTTTCCGTGTTCATCTAGTACGATTATTACTGATAGCACTACCAGGTATCGACTCGAATGATCTAGACAAGACTATACACACGTTGGACGCATTTGCAACCGTCGCCAATTTTGTTCCGTTCTATGATTTATCGGACGGAACCGGTGAGCCGGCTTTGGCAATCCAATTCACGCAAGATCATTTGGAGTATCTTCAAAACAAGTTATATAATCCAGAACTCAAACTTGACATTGATGATGCCATAGAGCTAGAGGCCTTGAAATCCGCATCGTCTGCTTTCAAAACATTGATCAAAAGCTTGTGTCAAAGAGTATTTTTGTTGCTTGAGAATCTACCAGACCCGGCCGAAACTGGGGGGATAGAAAAGGACCTAGCAGAGTCACTTCCGAAATTTCTATTCGCTGTTATTGAATCGATGTCAGACGATATATTTCAATCGTTCAAAAATGAATTCTTCGATTTCGTTTGGAACAATACTTACCATAAGATTGCCAAAGTAGTTGGAGAGATATGCGGAGCTATAATCAAGCGTGAACCTAAAGCGCTTTTGATTTATTTGAAGCTTTTTGTTGCAAAAATTAAGCAAGAAATAGAGGAAAATGGTGCAGGTACCAGTAGAACTGGCCAGGATATTGTGCCCCGTGATCAGGGATTATATTGGAATGTGGTCATACTCAACGATTGTGTCGGGAATGCTGGACATACTGTAATCGAGTGTTCTGAAGAGTTGGTCAATTTGTCGTTCTATTTGATGGAGAATGTTAAAGGCCCAGTCGTGTTTGTATGCTCTAGTCTAGTGAACCAAATTTTATTAGCAGTAACGAAGATCAGACTACAAGAGAATCGATTAATAGCACCAGCTTACGAGAAGAAATATGGAATCGACGAGAAGTGCTGGGGGGCATTCCAGTTTGACGAGAAGAGATTCGACCCAATGAACACTACATTCGATTGGTTTCTTCCAGGGGAGAGAGAAGTCAAATTTGCAGTTGAATGTTTCACAACACATGTATCTAGGACGTTAGACAATATTCTGAATTTGATGAAAGAGAATCCTCCTCAAACTCAGGATGCCAACTCAGCACTTAAGGTAGCTGATGAGTTCAAGACAAATTTATTGTATTTGTGTTTTGCCTTAAGTGGCGTCTCGTATTTGCTCGACCCCTCGTACGATGAGGATATACCAAAGCTTAACCAACATCAAACGCAATCAATACAAGAAAGATTGATGCTATTAAAACAAATTCGTGATACGAAGGAAGCAGAACCCTCCGGCTCTGATGCGCACATGGAAAGTATTCAGGATACCTTACATAAGTTTGTTGAAGATATCAACAAGGATGAAATTAGCATCGAAGTCGGAAAGTTTGATTCTGATGATTTGGAGGAAGCTATCTTTTTGTTGAGGGATGCAAGCAAGGAAGATACTACGACCGAAACCCATAATATGTTATCTTCTAATCAAACCAGTATTCTCGAGAATGCACGAGATATGATTGATGATTCCGCGAGGGCCACACCGGCAATTGAAGGGGTGGTAGTTTCATCAATGAATCCAGCGATTACTTTTAGAGAACGAAAATTATACACATCCAGTTACTACTTCGGGGAAGAGATGGAACAAAGAAGAAGTAATGATTTGTACTTGAAGTTACATCGTACTAGAATCTTAGTTGGTAAGAGTTTGCATATGATATGCAAATATTTTGTCACTCACTTCAGAGATAATACCAAATTGTTCACTCATCTTTTGTATGTGATCAACATTTATTTTTCAGATGTTGGGCGGGAAAGAGTGTTTGATTCGAGCCATGCCCGAATCAACTACAGTTATGTAAGCTGGATTCAGAACATCAATAGAGTACGTAAACCATTCACAAGAATGGCTATTGGGGCAAGACTAGAAGGTTATCACAAGTTCAGGGTAGCTTTGCATGCAACGTCACGTACTCAAACACCACTCGACAAAATTTTAATAGAGGATATCGTGAAGTTGTCAGTTTCAACCTATACCGAAATTGCTGAAAATGCGCAAGATTTGATGTTGGATGTTATGAAGCGAATCAACGGCTCATATAGTTGCTTGATTAAAACTGCTTTCAAATACCTTTCAAAGGCCTTGGATGATGCAGACCATAAACGAATTGAAAGTGGATTGAATATTTTCACCTTGAAACGACTCAAAGCGAAGGTCCAAAATGATTTTTATAACATTCAGAGGTATACTGAGCTACTTCACAGATGTATAACTTTTGATAACATCGAAGTGCAAACCTTGGCGAAGGTATTATTCCAAGGAGTGTGTGACAATTTAGTTGCGCCAAGTAGTGTTTGTTTAATCGACCTCAAAATGATTGATACGATTCGTCCGCCAGACGAGTACATTGATTTGGAAATTCGGGCTGTTAAGAGCGCAAAGGAAAAAAAGAGGAAGTTGTATCTAGAAAAGTTAGCTAAACTCGAAGACTATATTGTTGCAAATGAGAGAAACAATAGCGTTTGGTGGTACTCATTGTTGAATATTTTGCTCGTGACGAACGTACAATTGGATTTAGATATACCAACTAGCGCTGATGTTTTACAATTACTTGCACTTAGAGGCTCTAGTGATCACCCAAATATAACAAGATTGGCATTGAAAGGTATCACAAGTTTGGTTAACAAATTATATCAACTTCAAGCCATTGGATATGACCTTGCTAATAGCCGTAACCTTGAGTTCAACAATAAAGGGGTTATGACTGTCTCGACCAGTCCCGAAAATGGCAAGTCGTATACTGATTCATGGAAGCGAGAATTATCCAACGCGAAATCTCCTCACTTCTACCTTGATACAAAACCGGTAAATGGGTGGCTATTTTGGGAAAAAGACATGCGTGTGATTACAAACGAACCACTTTATCATCTTGACTTATCTCAAGAAGACTCAGAGACATTGTACCGATTAGGCAATGCGATAACCAAAGAGTGGTTTGAAGATATCGTGAGACTCTGGATCACTGACAACGAATCCAACTTGGCCTTTCAAGGCAGCGACGTGACCTTTGTCTCGACCTTGGTCTTACTTATGTCTGATGGCTACGTTAAAGAGTTCACGTTCAAGCAATTACTTCAAATTATAGACGATATCTACACAAGGGACGATAAAGCTAGCCACATGGTAGTTTGTGAGTTGATAGCGGGTATCTTGGTGGGTGCAAAGGTTACAAAACCTGACTATGCAAACATGAGAGATGAGTTCCTTCCTGACTTCATTCAAAACATTTTCACAAATGATCTCACCCCAGACACTAGAGATATATGGAACATCTTTACATGGTGGACCCCAGCCCATAGTGACCCCAGACGATTTCAAAAAGTGATGGACGCAATGACTACTTTTGAGCTCAATAGGGATAGTGATGTGTCAATCAAGGTGGCTCCGAGAATTGGCTACGTGAAATCTTTAGTTGTTTCGTTAAGTTGGTGTATACCAGACCCCGAAAAATACGTGGACTTATGCAGAGAAAACATTAGTTACAGATATGAAGCAATCCGTTCGCAGATTGGATCGTTATTGGCGGTCTTGACGTTCACTTACTTCAACGATTCTGTCTCTGATAGTGAAACCTTTGTTGAATATTGTAACCAAAAATCAACTGAGTTGGTACTATATTCAGACACCAAGAATAATGCACTTCTAGGAAAAATACCCGAATTATTTAAGTATATCGAATCAGAGAGACTTAAGGTTCTTGGTTGTGAGCCGCATGTCATTTTGAACTCTGATTACATATACGCTTCAACGACAGTATTGTCTTGGTTGAAACAAGAATTGAAAACTAGTATAGCGGTACTATTCCAAGACTTCGTCGATGAGTATATCGTTCCATTCTTGTTACGCTTGATTCACTTGAAGGAGGTGTGTCAGTTGGGAAATATAAACCCAGTATCAGTCTTTAAAAAAGTATCGCAAATCCCCTATAATTCTAAGAATTTGACTAAAATCATATTGATGATTGAAAGGTATCAAAGTGAAGACTTAAACGTTGTGCAATCGGTGATTATGGGGGAATTCACGGAAACTATATTTTTCAACAATCTTTTCATGTTCTCCAAGGAACAACGTCATCGAATTATTGAACTAGTCAACAAGAAAATCTACCATAGAAATGTTGAGATCAGAGAACCAGCTGCAAATACCTTTTCTGGGTTGATTCATATGTTGCCGCCTGATGAGGTTGAAGGGCTCATTAACTCATACGCGAAACTGTTTTTGAAGAACATCGACGTAGTTAGGAAGCAATACCGAAAGACGGGATACAAGAATATGAAAGGTGATCATGTGGTTATACTTCACGGTGCTACTCTTGGTTTAGGTGCATTGGTCCATGCATTTTCGTTTTCATCACCACCACCGAAATGGGTTCCTAACATTCTCGCAAATCTAGCCACTAAAGCCTCAGGAATACCGGGGATAACTGGAAAAACAGCCAAAGAGATTTTGGGTAAATTCAAAAAGAATAGACAGGACTCGTGGCACATTGACAGTAAGGTTTTCAATGAAGATCAAATTCAAGACTTGGAAGGGGTTTTATGGAAAAGTTACTTTATCTAGATAGGAGTATTCGTTGCGCTGATATATATTAAACCAAAAACTAGTAGCTATACACACCGCCTTCTATGAGCGTCACCCTTAACTTTGAAAGACAACCTTGCTCAAATTAATGTCAGTTTCATGTGAATGGACTACGAAACGGGCAAAACTACTTCTCAACTTTCGCTGGTGGCAGCTTATGTGTGGTTGTGTGGATGTGCAACTATGATCTTCCCTATAGATTGATAACCAATAATGTCTCTATGTTAAATTCGACACTTCCAACAAAAAATCACTAAAACCAATTGTTGACACCCCAATCTTGTCCTTATCATACTTCTTGAAGACATCGGTCAACTTCTTCAAATAAACCAACAACTCCACAAATGAATCAAACTTCAATTTCCCCACTGTGATGCCGGCATCAAACTCGTCCAAATTTTTGTAACTGAATTTTTGAAATAAGTGCAATGCCAAATCGATGTTTAACTTGTAGCCCATTTCCTTTAGTATTTTTTGGAACTCGCCAAACGAAATATCACCCGAATTGTCGACATCTGCTTGTATGAACAACTTTTTGTAACTAGCCAAATGTTTCCACAAGCTGACAAATTGGTCAAAGTTCAACAGCTTAGATGGCAGCGAGTTGCTATTAGGACTCGTCGAAAATAACTTGATCATTAGGATGATTGTCGAGTCTCTGAATTTGGTGCTGTCAAAGTTAGTTAGCGCGTAAGATAATTCTCGAGCGCTGATTTTGCCCGAGTTGTTCTTGTCCACTTTATCGAACACTTGACGTAGTTCCTGTTCCAATTTGATTTTTGGCTTCTCATTTGGGGGAGGTTTCTTGTGGGGTATTGAGTTTGCGGAGCTGTTGGGTGTCAATCGATTCGGAGGCGATGTGGTTCGTGGTTGCGATTGTGATGATGCTGAATGCGAGGGGCCCGAGTGTTGTTGGTACACCGGCTGTTGCGGAGGTTGTTGTGGTTGATGCTGGTATGAGTTTTGAGGTGAGAGTCGAGGTTTTGCTTGATACGATTGCTGTGGCGAGATTCTCATTTGATTGAACGAGGCTAGGGATTGCTGGTCTGTGTGGGGTGGTTGGTACTGTTGGGGTGGCGGTTGTGAGTACTGTTGGTGGTGCTGTTGTGGTGGACCTTGGGGAATCTGTTGTCTCGAAGGTTGCTGGTAATGAGGTTGGTATTGCTGTGGTGGAGGAACTTGTTGTTGTGGAGGTGGCGGCTGCTGTTGAGGGTGTGGTTGCTGGTAATACTGTTGTGGTGTTGGAGCATTATAGCTTTGATTCGTGCTTGGGGGCCCATAACTCATATTTGGTTGTAAATGGGAGTATTTACCATTATTTGATGGTGGTCTGTACACGGTTTTACCATTACTCGATGGAGGGACAGACTGTTTTCGGGGCTGTTCGTTGCCAGCAATCACGTATGATGCTTGTTGGGGCGTAGGGTACAGTGGTAGCTCATCAACCGAGCGCATTGTCCGTTGGTTCATGATGATGCAGCTCGTTTCCAACCTGATCAACGTCGTTTTTGAGTTCGTAAAAATCTTTATTGTTGTTTCACGTGACCAGTGAGGTTCAATGACATGTCATTAGAACAATGCTATTGTTACTATAGGGTGATAATGGAGTAGTTCAATCGCTTCAGAATGAGCAGTTATACTATAACTCCCGTTTGTTTGATTTTTGTAGCTCAAAAATTGGTGTAACTCGATCCGGAGTTCAATCAAACACCAACGCGTCACACTCGGAACAACCTAAAACCAAGATGAGAAGTAGAGAGAAGCGGCGTATATAGACTAGTTGTCGTTGTTCAAGAGCATGCTACTAGTCTATCGGTGGTACGAGATATGACCCGTTGTCAGCGCGATACAAGCTATTGCAATCCACACTGCCAGTGTCACGTAGCATCCTCTTATGAATGACACCAACCAAGTCTGTTTCACATTGAAACCTAAGAAGCTAAGGGCCTATTGTAAGAAGACTCAATGGCATTGAAACTTGAACATCGGTCTATATCAAACTCCTTAGTCGTGTTGGTTCGACCACTAATAGTGTGTTGAGATTAATAGGACTCATTCGAACTATTGCTTCTAAGGCTCACCTAGTGGAACGGCCGTGGAAATAGAACAAGCGCGAAGAGGGGTCCGACACAATACACTAGAATGGTTTCGTATATCGTAACAAGATCTACAGTACAGTCTGACCTTTTCTAGTTTGAACTCGGTTCAGTCCAATCTGATACAGCTCGCTTGTACAAATGGTAGCATTGGTCCCAAACGCAACAAACTACAGGCTGCATGGTGTACGTAGACGAATCTGGTGGTCATCACCCTGTAACAGCAAGTGTCGGTAAGAAGTTTAGAAATGTGGTAGTATTGGGTGCGGCGCTGAGTCTGAAGTTGGGCCACACTTTATCCTGGTCGTAGACAGGCACGATTCAACTGTTCCAAATGAGAGATAGTAACCACTTATTGGCAGCAAGTACCCGTGCCTGGAAACGAGACGAGAGCATTTTGTTAAAACAGCTGTAATGGATGGGGCTTTAAAGCGGTGGACCCTGAAAATCAAGTACCACCATTTTAGCAAGAGGCCATCGACGATGTCTGGTTGTTTTCTACTACTAATACCAGCATCAAAGTTGGAGGGGTGTAACTACACGTTGTATTATATAACACCTTAAGTTTTCCATCAACTTGATCTTCAATCGTTTGCATCCTCTCAATGCTTCATGTCGAACCTTTGTTACTTGATCTTTGTTACTTGATCGGTCTACCACTTCGTGACTTCACCAAAGTGTATCACTTGGTTTACCTGAGGACACTTTCACTTATTGTACAACGGCTCTTCGTGTCAATAATTTAGCGATGATTTGTGTTAATGTACTTCAAGATTTTGTGGCTTACATTTGCTTAAAAACTTCAACATCGTTGATATCGCGAAACCTATCTGGCACTATAATTGCAACACTTCGTTTCTATATCTTTACGACAAGTTGACTCGTCTTTACGACAGGTTGTCTTGTACCTTCGACACGTCGTGTCTCAAGACGTCTACAACGCTTCGTGGATACGTCTCAACAACATTTCGTATCTCGTAAATTCTCTACGACACTTCGTGTCTTTCTACACTTCGTGTCATTCTCAGGTGACACCTTGTATCATTTTTATCGACTTCGTGTTTGATGATGTCTACTCGACATTAATGCCTCTACGACCCATCGGAACTCTCAGCTCGACTCGTCGTGAGTAGATTACATGTCTCATAATGTCTACTCAACACTTCATGTCCTGTCTTTACTACACTTTGTGCTATATCTACACGACACTTCGTGTACGATCTACCCTCTGTGTCTTTGACATTCCGGGTTCCACTAGCGACTTTCTGTGCGTCACTTCGTGTCTCACTTCGTGTCTCACTGTATCAGTTGTTGCTTCTAGTTCGACACTTCGTGTCTGTCTCATTGTTTCAATATACATTTATTAATATAAACCTAATCTCTGGTTCTTCTTCTGTAACCGTCGGTTGGTCTTCTGGCTCCTCCCATTCTAGCGCCTGCTCTTGGTCTTTCAGCTGGGGCGTTTTTCAATCTGGTCAAGGGTAAGATACCTTCGGGGATATTTAATTCGGTTCTCAAGAACTCTACACCTTCGTCGGTCAAGGTGTAGTAGTAGTATTGCCATGAGAATTGGGTTTTCACGTAACCCTTTGAAGTCAAGGATTGCAATGCTTTGATGACGAATAAGTTTCTGGTTTCGATTTCGTCGTGTTTAGGTTGGTTGAAATCTTTTTTGGCAACAACAACACCTTCTATTTGGGTTAGTATAAGATCAACATATAATTGGATGATACGTTTGATGAACCTAGATTCAATGACAATAAGTTGCAATTAAGTTCATTTCAATCAAATACGAATTCAATATTCAAGTTCATAATATCCCATTCTTGTGGTGCTTTCCACCAGTTTCATTTTACATACCTTGGAACAAGTATTGGTGGATCTTCTTTCTGTCTTCTTTAGGAATCAACATGATGGGTGTACTTGATGAAATGTAAACTAGGGTGTGATTATTCTATTCTCAATCAATTATTGAAATTTGCGTAAAACTTTTTTCAGTGCCAAAACCGGAAAATTGAGAGTGGAACCATAGACTGCAATGATTTCACGTGATGAACAGAATAAACAGTCACATAATCATCACACAAACCCATTCAGTAGTTAATGTAAACTTCACTTTATTGTTGGTTCAATAGTATTGATACTTTCCTTACTATACTAAAAAAAATTTATGATAACATGATCGGTATCGAGTACTAGTTCACATATTGCACTAAATAATCTTTGTTGTAGATCAACTATCCATACCGTCGTCCCATGATCAAATCAACCTTGTAGAGGCCGTGATCTGTTTGCTAGTGACGGTATCCTACGGTTGCCCGTTGGAACTCTCAAGAGTATGATTGCTGACAGTTGCCAGGGATAGATCCACCGAATTTCCCACCCAAGAAGTTATTGACCACCAATGGGGTCTTTGTGTAGTTGGGTAAATGTGAAATATCATCATAAATTTACGGTTGAGCCACACAGACTCATCCAACAAATTTCGGACGTCAGTTTTGATAAGTTGAGTTTCAGGAATCTCGCACGGTGCGGCTGGGCGTAGAATGATAAAAAATGAACGTAGTACAAAATTGTTTTTTCTGGGAGGTTTGTTTGTTAGTATTATCATTCTAATGCTTATCGCTTCAATCCGAAGAATCTTCGCCAGCTTCAGAACCGAAGAGGAAGAACGCCAGTACTCGCGTACTGCATTCTTCTCGTTCCTCGGCTTTCTCTCCTCGTGTGTCTTGTTCTCGTTCGTGGCCCAGAAATTGTCAAGGGATACCTTGAAAGTAGGGATATGAATATGATTAGTGGTGCTGGTGAAAAGATTTTGGTTTGGTGGTGTTGAACTGTTGGTGCTGTGGTGATGTTGATACTGATAATGGTCTGGTGAGTTTTGAGCTCAAATGTGTACCTCCATGTCAGGATGGACCAAAAATGAAGATATCATCTAAAAGTTGAAAGGCTCGCCAAAAGAGCAAGATTCGCTTGTGATATCAAAGAAACTCATCGATTTGTATACAGCTTACACCTTTTTATTTCATGTGCGCTAGTGTCAATTAGTGTTGGTGCCTTTATGCTTGCTTGAACCATGTTGGTACTATATAATCTTACCCAGGCAGCGTGAATCAGTAGTTCTGGTACATTTCAAGCAATCGTGGGCTACACTGCGTGTAAGATGGGAGTTTAGACGTACGGTGCTGTGATGCTAAAGTGAATCGGTGCTGGTGTTGACGGCTCCACCCTGATGTTGATGGAGCCATTGGCACTATATACTGGTTCTTTCAAACCAGCTGTGTTTGTTCTTTTCGAAATAATATGGGCTACAATGTGGGATCGTTATCAAACGGTGGTTTCGACTCGTGGAGTGGTAATGATTGACTAGAGTTCTCGTTGGTCGAGGACTGGCTGGCGTATACAATCTGCTCCATCTTTGTTGGTCTAGCCAAAATGCTTCGACTAGTGCTAAACAGTGCAGCTTCACCAGCTACAATATTCTGTTGACCACTCGCTCATGTCGCTTCGGTTCCAGTTTTTATATATTAACCCATTATATACAACATTGAGGATTACAGACTTGATAATATACAGAGAAATGAACATGGTGCTACATTAGTCGTTTATCTCAATTCAGCTTCGTAATAACACCTCCTTGGCCATCTCGTACGCCGTCCACGAAATGGCAGTGGCAGGAACATTGAAAACGATTCTGGGTCTCAAGCCCCGAGCAAATGCAGCCATGCCCCCTTCCTTATACAACGCACGGGTCGCACTGGCAAAGCCAGTGACATGTTTCAAGTTCTCGGTTTCGGCAATACCTTTGGTTTGCAAGGTGGTCTTCACACAATCAAACGGATTGGTCAAGGCGGCGGCAATACCACCGGCGATGCCACCGGCCACACAGTGCAAGTATGGGTTATATGTGTGCGATGGATTCAAGAGCTGCGACGAATACTCGTAAAACCCGAAATTCAACGATGCAAAGGGTATGTTGGTGAACAATGTAGTGGGGTACGAAATGTAAAAGGCGGAGAACCCTTCGTGCTTCAAGATCTCTTTGGCGGTGATGAGCAATCTTCTCGAGTTGGTCTCAATCGAGCCTCCCGCCTGCATTCGTTGCTTCAACACATCGAACGGAGTCATCAATGCATCCGATGCTGTGGTGGCAGCAATACCAGCACAACTGGCAATCAACGGATGGTTACCATCAGTAACGATCCTATTTGTCTTTGGCGATGTAGTCAACTTGTTGCATAAAAATGTCTTGGTTGCCTCGAATACTGAAAAATATACAGCATGAGCGGGCCCAGCACCCAACACCACAGAAGAGACACCTCTCCACAAAGCGTAAGCCCCTTCAGACGATGTGATCTTGTTGATGGAGCCTAGTATCCCGTCGGTCAACTTGCCCTTGGTCATCATTTGCATTCGGGTTTTGATGGAGTCTATGGGAAACATCACCGTGTGCTCCATAATACCGGCAAAAGCCCCAGCTACCAAATGAGCAGTCAAAGAAGCATCTTCTGGTAATGCCTCGTAGTCCACCTCCACCTGGTCCTTAGGCAAGAATTGAATAGTATGCTGATCCATGAGATAGATTAGATAAAGCTCGTCAAGAAAGAAAGATTTTCACAGCTTCAAGTTTTATCTTGAACCAGAAAAAAATCTGGTGAGGGCCGGTTTGTGGTGAAACACCGGCGACTAAACTCAATGACGGTTTTTGGTAGAGTTGGCGCTGGAGTCAGACAGTTAAACAGTCACACCGTTAGCCTGCGCTGGCCCTGTGTATTTCACTACTTTGACCTTGTTCATTTCACTTTGTGGGGGAAACCTCCGGCACCGTGCGATCGGGTTTAGCACCCATAAAACAAGCACGGCCAACAGGTCCTCGTATTACATGGTGATGGACTATGTAGCCAGAGTTAAATTGATAAGCTCGTCGGTGATCCGATATCGGCGATACTGGGTGATGACAAAATTTATATGGGAAAATATTTATGTAGTCTATAAGCACCCATCGCTCATCTAGAGCAATGATTCGTGGTTGAACTCGTGGTTGTACTGTTCAGGTACAATGGTCAAAACCTTTCCAGTTTTCAAAAACTCCTCGACATTTTTCACCACCCACTCCTCCATGTTTCTGGTGGCTTCGATAGTGTAGGTACCCATGTGTGGTAAACTGACAACCTGGGGCATGTCGACCAACTCGTGGGGCACGTTGGGCTCGTGTTCAAAGACATCACTGCCAAACTTGCCAATCTTGCCCGACTTCAAGTTGGCAATCAACTCCTGTTCGTTGATGATTGCTCCCCTGGCGGTGTTGATGAGAATTACGCCATCTTTCATTTTCTGCATGACATCATGGTTGATCGAGTGCTTGGTTTTGGCGTTCAAAGGAATACTAATGCAAATCACATCGGACTGGCTGATCAAGTCGTCGTAGCTGACATACTCAGTCTCGCCTTCCAATTCGGGCGATAAACGACTTCGATTGTGGTAGATGATTTTCTTGAACCCAAAGGGGATGAGTCGATCTCTAATAGCTCTACCAATACCACCCATCCCCAAAATACCTATGGTCTGTGACTCGGGCGAGTTCCCCAAGCGAGCTCCACCCCCCGCCTTATTGGGCCAGTTTTTGATCAAATCATGGCCGGTCTGGAAGTTTCGTAAAGTGGCCAAGATCAAGTACAACGCAGTATCGGCAGTGGGTGCTTCCACTGGTTCTGTAACATTAGACAACTGGATGTTGCGTTTGGTCAATGGCTCGGGGTCAACCTGGTCGTAACCGGCCCCACAGTGACTGACGGTTCTCACAGTATCGGGGAAGTGTTTCACCAATTCAGCATCGAATCTCCCGGTCTCGTTCAACGATTGGAATGTTCGTGTGATATTGGTAACGTCGGAGTATTTACCTTGCAAGTCCTGGATGAACTCGTCCCGGTTCTTACTAGTACACTCAACCACCTCGACGGTTTTGGCTAATTGGGCCCATTTTTCCTGGGCGTAATGCACCTTGCCAACACGTAACACTCTAGGTTTGATAGACATTCTCAAGATAAGGCTGCTTTTCATTTGGGGATTCAGGTCGGCTTTTTATAACGAGATTGGATTTTTCGATTGTGGAAAATCCCCCACGCCGGCCCCCCACATTCATATATGGAGACTTTTGGGGGATCTGCAACAGTTGAACGAGCAGGGTATGCGGGTACAGGGTGTTACCCAGTTGTTTACAGTGATACGAAGGTGTTACATGTTCTCTAATGTATATTAATTGTGCTGGTTATTATCTAATGAGTTTGCCTCCTCTGAAATCAAATTCAGACATCGAGCGTGAGTTATGAGTGTCTCTCTTGGGGAAACCAGCAAACGACTTAGCATAAGTCGCTACTGAGTGTGCTATGAGTCTGGTGTTAACAATCCAAGCATCGTAGTTCAAGTTGGTCAAGTCATCACACAACTGATGGTAACATGGTCAAACCATTTACCAGCTTCTCCACCAAACTGCTGTTGCAACTTATCATCCTTGACCCCCTCGGCACCCGTAGCAATACCACCGCATGGAATGTTTGCGTCCAAGAACCCCACATAGTCAGATCTGCCATCAAATGGTTCCAAAGTGTAGTTCAAACCATGGCTGGTATAGTAGTCAATGTACAAATCGCGCAAATTACCCGAACCGTTAGGATGCTCCTTATTATTGGCGTCGTAAACCGAATACACGTAGTTAGGCGATGCCATCATGTCATAGTCCATAAACACTCTCACTTTTTGGTTCTCCTCTGGCAGCAAACTTTCGGCATAATGCGTAGACCCAATCAAGCCTTCTTCTTCGGCGGACCACCAGGCAAAACGAACTGCATTGTTCACTTTGAACTTGGTCAATTGTTTGGCAACCTCGAGCAATGAAAGTGTACCCGACCCATCATCGTTGAGACCTGGTCCTGCATTCACCGAGTCGGAGTGGGCGCCCAAACTCACAACATTGTTGTGGTCACCACCACGGGTTTCAGCAATCACGTTCAAGGTCACCACTTCTTTCACGTATGAGTCGATAAACATGGTGGTTTCCAAATTAATTTTGGGGTCGGCAATCAATTGGTCGATATACTTTTGGACGTGTTTTTGGTCGACGGTTAACGATGGAACTTCTTTCCCCGTTGGGGTGGAGATGGTTCCGTGTAATGGTCCTCCTTCGTTGTAGATAACAAGTCCAGTTGCACCTGCAAGCCCAGCATTGATGGAGATTTCTTGGAAGGTACACCCACCACGTCTGACCAAGGCAATGTTACCCTTAGTCAAAGCTGGGAAATTGCTCACTGAGCAGCCGGTAGTGTTTGTCAACACCAAATTCCCATGAATTGGTTTCAAGTTGGGAGTTGACGGGGTCAATGTCAATGGAAATAACAGTTTGGGTTCTTTTCCCTCAATTAAAAGCGAATAGCTGTTGACCTTGCCGTCGGTAGCATTGAACGATTGGGTGGATACTTTGTAGTAGTCGCCCAATTTCCTCATTTCACGACTAATGTAACTAATGGTGTTCCAGTGTCCTGCGGAGCCAATGACCCTGGTGGGATTACCATACTCTTCAGCTGAAGTCAATGCAATGTCATACAATTCCTCTGCTCTCAGCTTCAACGCTGAAGTCTCTATTAACTTCTGGAGCTCATTAGTGTCAACCACTGGTAAATGGTTGAATGAACCAACCAACTCATTGACAATTGGCGATTGGGGTTCGTTGATATCAAATGGAGTCTGTTCGAGTTCTACCGGAGCAGCCAATGCACTGATTGCTAGCCCTACAGTCAATACAAGCTTCATCGTGTGTGCTAGTGTATTCCCCAGAAACCTGAACAAGAGATAACACTGCTGGTCAAATGGGGTAACCACACGACCTATATGTTGAAACTGTTATCAACAACAACAACAGTTGGTATTCCAAGTTACCATCAACCATTGATGTAGACTATGCACGTTGTAACCGATATACCTCTATGATCATACTTACATATGATACAGAACTTAGTTTGAGATGTTTTGTATAAACAGGCTTTGGTACTACTATCAGAGCAACAAGAAGGAGTTCTGAGTATTGATAACGGTTTTGAATGAAGTTACACAATGAATCCAGATGCTATTACATCTACCACTATTTGGAAAATGACGTGATAACGCCGTGTCGCCAGCCTGGGAAATGAAAGTTTATTGCACGATATGGCTTTTGTCATTTACGACACCTGAGTTGATGATATTTTTGACTACTCCCTATTGGGAAATTAGAACCATATTGGACCAAAAGTAAAAGGGAGAAGAAGAGTGTAAATAAAGGACAAGTCAAAGGTTTACCCAATATCGTTTACTTGAAATCCAGCGTCTGTTCGTGGTCCAACTTTGTCAATCACACAGTTGATGGCTCACCATTGATTATTTTGTTGTAAAACGATGATGTACGCCAAGAAGATTAGAGCCCAGGTGAAGATGCATCGAAGTCCACACTTGGTGATGTATGCTTAGTTAGGTTGGCTTGATTAAGGTGACTAATATACTAGCCGATGCTTAATCCAGATTGTTCATGTGTCGCAACTAAGTTCCTTGCTTTATACAATGCTAACACTTAACGATTAACCTTAGTGCACAACTTTGTGGTCGTGTTTAATATTCACTTTGTTGATGGCCGTTTGGGCAATGATGCTTGCCAAATTTATTTTATACCTACATTAGGCGGGCTTAACAAAAAGGTATAAATAGCTGCCCCCGCCATGGCACTGGGGAAGTAAACAAGGTGTTCTGCTCCAATGTGGTTGTGGTTGTGGTTGCTTCTCCATATCACTCAAGCACTCGCCCAGGTCATCACCCAAGACACCACCGAAAGCGCGCCGGTGGTGCAGTTTACCTCCGTCACCGTCAACCCCAACATCGACTATTCAGTTTGGACTAATAGCTTTCTGGTAACGAATGCGTTTGACGTCGGAGTGGGCGCTGGCTTCTACATCACCTCCCCACAAAACTCACGGGGCCTAACCAGTAGCGACGATACCTTCAATAGTATCACCAACTTGGGCACGCTCTCGTTTGGTTGTCTTAGTCCGACGGAGCCCTCCCTGCTTGCTTTGCGGGTGCGGTTCGTCAACAACCCGGGGTTGTTGTTCATGGCGTCTGATTCAACGACGCAAACTTTCTCGATGAGACTCTCGATGGTGGAATGTACCAATTCGGGATTCATGACCTTCTCGAGCGGACCGGGCGCGGGAGGTCTCACCTTGGGCCTGACTCTGGCGATGACAAACACGGGCGATATTTGCTTGAACAACGTCAACAGTTTGATGGCATTCAACTTCGTTGGCGTCGGCTGCATCCACCTCCAGGGAAGTGCCACCGCCGGTCTCGGCGCACAATTCAGCTACCAGTCGCAATTGATTTACATGGAGGGACGCAACTCGGTCATTAACGTGGTAAGCCAGCCCGGAGTATCATCTCTGTTCAACGTGGTCGGATTTGGTTCCGGAAATAGATTACTCATTGACGTTCCCGACTCATTCACGTATGTCTCTGCCGGAATATTGTCAATCAGATACAACTCGGGCGCTACCTATAATTTCAATCTTGGCCCTGGTTACACCTCGACCGGGTTCATCTTCACACCTCAATCTTCATTGAAAGGCGCAATTACCTACAATGGAATAATGCCAACTGTTCCCATGCCACCGCAATGTCGTCCCTGCCCGCCAATTCCAGTAGCGCCCGCATTTGTGCCCGCGAGCTCGTCAGCATCGCTATCGGCTTCGTCCTCGGTCGCAAGCTCATCGGTAGTGTCATCGGAAAGCTCGCCGGTAGTGTCATCGGAAAGCTCAAGCGTCTTTTCACTGGAGATCTCGTCGGATATTTCATCAGTCGCTAGCTCTTTTGTTACTTCACTGTCAGTAGAAAGTTCATTGGTGCTGAGTTCATTGATGCAGAGTTCTTTGATTCTGAGCTCGTTAATTCTGAGTTCGTTGCTGCAGAGCTCAGAAGTGCAGAGTTCAGAAGTGCCAAGTTCACCAGTGGTGAGTTCATCCATTGTAGGAAGTTCATTGGTCGTTTCTTCATTGACGGTCAGCTCCTCAGTGGTAACCTCATCGGTCGTTTCCTCCTCCGTTGAACTCTCATCAGTCGAGAGCTCGATTGTGTCGTCATCGATGGTGGTGCCATCTCTGATTTCCGGACTGTCTCAATCTCTGTCTGAAAGTATGTCTAGTAAAGCTTCGTCGGGAGTCTTGTCAAGTCTGCAGTTGTCAACCCCACTGGTAGCATCTTCGAGTGTCACTTTAAGCTCATCATCCTCTGAAGGTGGGACAGCCATCATTTCGGGTGATGTTACTTCAATATCGCAAAGTCTGTTGCCATCAGCTATTGTTTCGAGTGATAGTTCTGAAATCTCGTCATTTCCCAGTTCCACACTCAATACAATTTCTTCCGCTGGCACCTTTTCACATTGGTCAAGTGGCAGCTATATTTGGTCCTCAACAGGTACGCTGTTGTCTTGGTCAAGTGAAAGCTATCACTCTATGTCTTCTGCTTTGCCTTTGTCGAGTGCAAGTCACGATTGGTCGGCGACAAGTACCATTCTTCCATGGTCAAGCAGTAGTTACGATTGGACATCGTCTGGAACAGGTGTACCACAATCAAGTGAAAGTGAAAAGTGGACGAATACGATATTGCCTTGGTCAAGCGCAAGCTATGATTGGACATCGACAAAAACCGATTTATCATGGTCCAGTGGCAGTTATGATTGGTCGTCAGCTGATAACGGGTCCCCTACTATCAAGTCGATTGACGGGGTCTCGTTCACTGAGAGTGAGCTTCTGTCTACTGGTGATCACGTCGTCGGTCTTACCACCGTTTCTGACACCACTATCAAAGGTGATCCAGGGATTGAAACAGGTGCTGACAATGTTAGTACAACCACGAAAGGGATTACATATACTCCCACCTCAAATCCCACACCCGATAGCAATCCACTGACTTCCACCACATTTATTACCACCCAAGATGATAATGGCGCTCAAACGACGATAATCGGTGTAATTGCAGGAGGTACTAATGGCGGCAAATATACCAAAACTTCAATTTTGAATACTTCGTACACCACGACAATCATCACACAAAGTGCAACCAAAGTCGAGGTTATCAACTCTAGCAATGGTGTCCCTAAGACTTCCACTATCCGGGAGGGCGGCTCCCAAGACACTGCTAAAACACAAATTGTCAACCCTGCAAAAAGTAATACCAGAAGCAATGCAATCTATACGTCGTCTCCAATAACTATTGAGTCGCCCGAAGCGTTCACAAACGGAGGAGGTACCCACTATGTCACATCGATTTTCATTTTACTTGCATCCATACTATACTATATGTGACCTTCAAAAGTATATTCAGGTCTTCTGTCAACACGGATCAAAATTCATAGACTATTGAAATTATAGCATACAAACTCCGGGAACACGGGGTGAAGATTTAAATTATTGCCAATATTGACATTAGGACCCAATTCGAGATTCTATCGGTTTGTATCATTATTAGTATAGCAAGTTGAATAGTGTTCAAGATGAAAAGTACGATTCCCCAGAAGTTCGTGAGGGTTTGAATAGTTTCCTATGGGTGTAGGCATGGTTAAATACCCAGATGCCAGAAAGTAATTAGTGTAAACCATTGATATCTTCGCAAATAATATCGTGATAGCGCCTAGTCGATAAGGTTGCGACAAAGTCGTCTACTTCAATGCTGCTTACAAGAAACCAGTAATCCATAATGTCTAATTAAACTAAAGTTCTATTAAAATTAACCTCTTCGTCTATTCTTCTTCACCTTGGCTTTGGTTCCATGTCCGAAGCCACCAAAATTTCCACCATTGCCACCGAACTTGAACCCTTGACCACCAAAGAACTGTTGACCAAATGGGTTACCACCGCCAAAGTTGAATTGGAAGTTGGCACCATGATGTCCAAAAGGTTGCTGTTGTTGTTGGTGTTGTTGAGCAGTGTCGTTTGGATCGTCCCCCCTGTCATAACGACTTCTGAGTTCTTGGTCCGACAATACCTCGTAAGCACTATTTATATCTTGCATCTTTGATTCACATTGTTCGGGAGTTAACTTTGTCCCCAGACATTTGTCGGGGTGGTATTTCAAAGTCTGGGTTCTGTACCCTTTTTTAATTGTCTTTTCGTCTGCGTCTCGTGGTATATCGAGAAGTTTGTAGTAATCGTTTTTGGGTGCACTAGACGGTCTCTGAAACTGTTGTTGCTGTTGTTGTTGTTGATATTGACGTTGTTGCTGATGTTGTTGGTGTTGACGTTGTTGTTGTTCTTGTTCCCTCTCGCGGTAAAACTCATCAACTTTGACATAACGTTCTTGAAACAATTGGGTTTGTTGGACATTTTTATTAAACTTGTCCATTATAGACTTCACCTGCTCGAATCTGTTTTTCAGGAGTAAATTATCGATATTGGGTATTTCCTTGGGAAAGAACTGATCATTAATACCTTTGCAGATGGCTTGGGCGCCATTGTAGTCTTTTGTTTGAATATAACTCTCGCACGCGAGTTTGGTTATGTCATCCGTAAACTTGCCAGTGTAATCTTTCGATCGGGAAAGCAAATAGTCATAGTTTGTTTTGATCGACCTTGGTAAGCGATTCTTTTCAATTTTATTGAGTTTTATGGGGTCTTTAAATAGTATTTGATTGATATCCTTGAAGTTGAAGCTGGGTTCTTCCATAGTGGCTGAAGATTCCGTGGTGATGGTGTAGTGTCCTTGTAATATTGAGTACTCCTCCAACGTTTCGAGCAAGCTGGCAAATTTCGATTGAAATTTAGCCATGTCTCGACATGGTTTGTATTCGTTATCGATTCGGAGACAGCTTTGGACGTACTTGTTGGATTTCGTGTAGTCGCATTCGGTGAATAAGCTCAAGTCAATCAACAATTGGTAGTTGCCCAAATTGAATGGTTTGACATTGATCATTTTGGTGAGATCCTGTATCACCACCTTGTTTATGGGGTACTCATCTATTTTAGTTTCTGGGCTCGTTTGGTATAAGCTATACGATGAGTTCAAATGTAGTGAGAGAGCCTCTGGGTTCAAGGGGGATGTTTGCAAGATTGTATCTAGCTCGTGTATACAAGCGGGATAATCTTGGGCCAGGAACAATTTTTGAGCATTCTCCATCATATCATTCAACTGCGTTATCTGTGCTTTGGCATCTGCGTCCATAACATCATCGTATGTACCTCGTTCGAGGTATAGTTGTGTCAATTTTGATATGGCGGTTTTGTGGTTGGGATCCAACTTCACCACTGCCTGCAAGTCCTTGATAGCTTGGTTTGCCTTGTTCAAGGTGATCTCAATCAATGCTCGTTTGAAGTGAACCTGTGAGCGTATTCTGTCGTCTATATCGCGATGTTGCAACACCTGGTCATAACCTTGGAGCACATTCAAGGTGGGGCCTTCAAGAGAAAATAAGTTGTCCACCACCAGTAGTTGTTCAGATACAGATGTGCAGAGCACTAATCCAACGTACAGTGCTAGTGTTAGTAATAACTTCATTGTCTTTGGAGAGTGATGGTTATTAGTCTGCAAAATCTTTGGAGCTTCTACGTGGTTACAAATTTGGCTTGTGTGCAGAATCCAGTAACACATTAAGCCTTTGGTAAAGACCAGCTGGCGAGTTTGGGGGGGCTGGTAGACTACAAGAAGGTTTGAATATGTTACATTATTACATTTGAATACTTGGTTTCACTCACTTGAACAATTTCTGTAACGATACTGTACCCTCATCGTTTTTATTCATGATCTTGGCCACTGCCAATTCGAAATCTTCTTGGGTCACATGGATTCTTCTTTCTCGGAGGGCATACATACCGGCTTCGGTACATACACCCTTGACGTCGGCACCCGAGCATCCATTCATCTTCTCGGCGATTTTGCGCAAGTTTATACCTCTAGTTAAGTTCATGGATCGCGAGTGGATTTTCAAGATATCGGTTCTGGCTGTTACTGTGGGTGCTGGGAACTCGATTTTTCTATCGATTCTTCCTGGTCTCAACAAGGCTGGGTCCAAGATATCGAGTCTATTAGTCGCCATGATGATTTTGATGTCTTTAGAGCTTTCGAACCCATCCAATTGATTGAGCAACTCCAACATGGTTCTTTGGACTTCGGAGTCACCCGAAGACCCATCGACTCTCGACGAGCCAATCGAATCGATTTCGTCCATGAAAATGATCGAGGGTGCGTGTTCGCGGGCCATGACGAATAGTTCTCGCACCATTCTCGAACCTTCACCGATATATTTCTGCACCAATTCGGATCCTGACACTCTGATGAACTTACACTCGGTGTGGTGCGCCACTGATCTCGCCAACAAGGTTTTCCCCGTACCTGGAGGTCCATACAAGATGACCCCCTTGGGCTGGGCGATACCCAACGACTCGAATAGTTCGGGGTGTTTCACGGGCAATTCGATGACTTCCTTGATTTCCTTGATTTGTTTGTCCAAACCCCCCACCATGTCGTAGGTTGAGTCGGGGACTTTTTCCACCATCATGAGCGACACCAACGGGTCTACCTTGTTGGGTAATATTTTATGCAAGTCGTACGAGTCTGCTTTCAAGCATACTCTGAGCGAGGGGGTCAATTTCTTGATATCGATATCTTTGGTGATGTTGACAATGTATTTACCTTCGGGGTGGATCTTGACCAACACTTTTTTAGTGCCCATTACCTTGACAACTTCGCCGACGTAGGATCCTGGTTCCTGTAATAATCTCAACTCATCTTTTA
The DNA here is from genome assembly GCA_030564305.1 of Suzukiozyma glaebosa. NCBI lineage: Eukaryota > Fungi > Ascomycota > Pichiomycetes > Serinales > Debaryomycetaceae > Suzukiozyma > Suzukiozyma glaebosa. Next base: position 308,097 of record JAJLUT010000009.1, read on the forward strand.
GTTGTCTGACTTTATTGTTCAACTTGTTCCGCTGGGCCTCCAATCGTCTCAAGTTTTGTGCCGTTTGTTGGATCTTGATTTCAGCGGTTTGGATCTGCTGTTCAAAGTAAGGTCTTATCCCACCTTCATGTACGTATGGAGTATCAACTGAAGCCATTGCTAAATATCCCTATCCCTTCCTTGTTGCCAGTATATGCAAAATGTTTCACTGACAATATCGCCATCATAAATTTTGTTCAAACCAGTTGGCGGGTTTGGTGAGGGTTTTTTTCCTGTACAAGAAACTGGGGCCCACTACGATGGAAAATGGGAAGCACAAACACCAGATGATGGGATAGAGATAATGGGTAGAGAATTAGTGGTATGGTTATATTAGACTATTTCAAATGTACTCGAATTTTTGTTTTATTTGAATTCGGTGGTGTCCAGATGATAGAGTTATATATCGTGGTTGGTGAACTTGTATACCCATAGTAAATTAAACAGATAGTGTGAGTGTGATAAGCGTAAACACTTGTGATTAACACTGAACGGTTGTATTGACACACTGAACTAGTTCAGTGTCAATACAACCACAAATCAAGTCTACCTACCTACTTACTACCCATCAACTCTCCATCTGATAATCAGCGCTACCGTGTTTCATACCTTGAAATCAAGCCATCAAACCAGTGATGAAAGGGTCAAACTTCACGAGCCACCACATGTCATGCGATTGCAAGTACTAGTAGCAATTGTGTCGATGGCTACTGCTGCTGCTGCTGCTGCGTACAAGCAGTATTGTCGCTGTGAATACAACGACAAGTTGGCGATCCACGACGTGAGCCAGTGCAATCGGTGCACCACCCAGTTCTGCTTGGAGGAGTTTGGCGCCAGCTACAACGAGACCACCGATACGTTGAGTGTGAGCTGCTTCCAGATGGAATCGTTGAAGGAATCGATCATTGTCTACCTGTTCATTGTCCTGGTGCTAGGATTGCTCACAGTGGGCTTGTACAACACTTACTTCACCTAGAGAAAAGACGACAAGACAAACAAAGACATGTACAGAGAGAGAAAAGTAAGGATATCGTATCAGTAGACTAATGAAACACATTCCATTTCCAATTGATACTCAATTGTCATTTCAACAACCAGTGGCAGATCAATAGTATATAAATGTAGATAAGAACTCACTGGCAAGTGAAAACCACCACGCAAAAAAAAAAAATTCATACACAACTCCCCAAGGTTATCAAGTAAATTGTAGAACCACTACCCTTCAATCACCCCCATCACTCCTTCTCCCCTTTAGTCTCCACTCCAATCAACCCATTCTTGATCTTCGTTTTGAAGTTTTTCATTACGCAAAAATTCAAAATCATTAAAAAAAAAATTTTCATTGACAAAAAAAAAGATGGAAAATATCGTTAGGCAAATTTACCAGATCAAACATCTTTTATTATCAATCATAGTTAACCATGACTGATAATAAGCCTAAGTCAGAAGAGAATGTGGGGGCGACTCCAGCAGCTTCGTCCACTGCTGGATCAGCCGACTCCACTGGCAGTCCTGCCCAGAACCAGGTGCCATACTCGAGTGGTGCCAATGCCAATGCCAATGCCAATGCCAATGCCAATCCCAACGCCAACTTGCCAAACAACTATGGGTACAACAGCAGCAACTACAACAACTACAACAACAAACAGTACAACAAAAACTACAACAACAGAGGCAATTACAACAACAAATACTCCAGCTCCAGCAATAGTACCAATGGGACTCCGAGAAAACACTACCAAAAGATGAACCACAACTACAATGCCTACCAGCCATACCCGGGGATGTACCCCTACGGTTTCATGCCCTACGGAGGTTACCAGATGATGCCAAACGTGCCAGGCTACAATGTGGGTTCCCCACAACAGCAATACGCCCAACCAAACGTCCCAGCTCAACCACAGTCGGCAGGCTCCCCAACGCATCCCAACTTCCAACCCGTCCCCATAGGCACTCCCCCAATCAATAAAATAAAGTTGACCACCAAAGAGGGCAAACCTATCGACTTGGAGGAAAAGAAGAAAAGCTTGCCCGCTACTTCGCCCCAGCCAGAAGCTAACCAATTGTCGTCGCCTTCACCTGTGCCCCAAAAACCCGTGCCCCAAGAGAAAACCACGCCGCCAGCTTCTGTACCTCCTCCTCCTGTGTCAAGTAACTCCATCGCGGAAGACTTCAAGAGAAAAATCAGAGAAAGAGCCGAAAAATTAGCAGCTGCCAAAGCTGAGGCCGCTAAAGCTGAAGCCGCCAAAAACGCACCTGCCCCGGTAAAAGAGGTCGAAGCTCCCAAGGAAAAGGACACCCCAGTAGTAGTGGAGACCACGAAAGAATCACCAGCACCCACAGAAGACAAGGCTGAAGTCAAACCAGTTGAGGAGAAATCCACCACACCAGCAAAAGAAACTCCGAAATCATCAGAGTCGCAAACTCCAATCGTTGAAAAGGAAGAAGTCAAAGTCGAACCTGTTGCCCAAACTGTTGAAGACGACGTCGAAGAAACAGCACCCGCCGAACTGGAATCTGAACCCAAATCCACACCACAAGAAAAATCGGAAGATCCAGAAAAAGTCGATGATGATGACGAGGGTAAGACGGAAGACGCTGATGTCGATGTGGACGCAAACGATGACGCTGAAGATGGTGAAGCTGACGACGAAGATGTAACCACAGAATCTGAATTCACCATTTCTCATTTCCTCGAAAAAGTAAGTGTGGCAATTGCCATTGAAGATCCTTTTAGTGTTAAATATCCAGAAAATATCACTGGAGCTGACTCGTCGAGGCAGTTACCTGATAAAAAATACCGATACGATCCACAGTTCTTGTATCAATTCAAAGATGTTATTCAATTTCAAATAGATCCAGAATTCAAAAGTATTTTGGACAAGGTTCACATTAGCGCGGACAATAATAGAAAACAACAAAGCAAAATGGGTTCCAAATACGGAAATGGCCCTTCGGCTAGATTTGGTGGCCCCATTCAAAGAGGACAACAATTTGAAAAGCAAAACTCCAGATCTGGTTCCAAGAGAAGAGGCGGATCTTCATCGTCAAGAGATAAATCTTCAAGAAAGAATCAATCCAGACGTTCTAACCGTGATTTCCAAGGTGATGATCAAATGAACTCTCAAATAACAATTCCAAAGGATGAAATCAAACCATTGGAAAAATCTGCCAACAGATGGGTACCCAGATCGAGAGTTAAGACTGACGAAGCCAATGTTAACCCTGATGGTTCAGTAATACTCACGGAAGAGGAAATTGAAAGAAAGGTCAAATCCTTATTGAACAAATTGACGTTGGAGATGTTCCAACCAATCACCGACCAAGTCTTGAAAATTGCCGATCAATCAAAATTCGAGAAAGACTCAAAAACTATAAGGCAAGTCATCCAACTCACGTTTGCCAAGGCTTGTGATGAACCATACTGGTCTGAAATGTATGCAAAGTTCTGTGCTGTCATGAGTACGAGCATTCCTGATGAAGTTGTCGATGAAACTTTGACGCTTAAAGATGGAACACATCCTTCTGGTGGTGCCTTAGCTAGAAGATTGTTACTTACTACCTGTCAAACGGAGTATGAAAAAGGTTGGTCTGATAAATTGCCTACGAATGAAGATGGCTCACCAATAGAGCCAGAAATGATGTCTGATGAATATTATGCTATGGCCGCCGCTAAAAGAAGAGGTTTGGGTTTGGTCAAATTCATCGGTCACTTGTACAATCTCAATATGTTGAATGATCAAGTTATCTTTGTGTGTTTGAAGGATCAATGTAAGAATGTTACTGATCCTTCCGAGGATAGTTTAGAGAATTTAGTACAATTGGTGAAGACTGTTGGTCCTAAATTAGACCAAGATGAAAGAACTAGAATTTTACTCAAGATTGTTTTCGATAACATTCAGAAAGTCTTGGACAATGTTAAATTGTCATCTAGAATCATGTTTATGTTGATGGATTTACAAGATTTGAGGAGGTCCAAGTGGAGTGCCAGCAAACAAGATGCTGGACCAAAGACTATTGAAGAAATCCATCGTGATGCTGAAATCAAGAGAATGGAAGACCACAAAGCCAGTAACGAAAAGAGACAAAGACGTCAACAAGAAGGTAGATCTAACTCATCTAGATCTGGCTCGTCTTGGAACAACAACAATAACAACAACAATTCTTCCAACAACTCATCATTCCTCAATAACTTGAAGAAATCACCCTCATTTGCCACAGTGCAACGATCGAGTTCGAATGTCGCTTCCTCGAACGCGTCGGATATGCAAAGAGAAACATCAAAGAGATCTGAGTCCACCCACATAAATAGATTTGCGGCCTTAGGCGGTGATGACGAGGACGAGGACGCCCATAACGACGATGACGCTGAGGAAGATGAAGAAGCCGCTGCGGCTGCTCCGACTGAATCAGAATCTTAAACTGCATAATTAGACTGATGCTCACTATTTCATCCGAACTTCACTACAAACTGCATTAATTGAGCATGTCGGTATACTAGTATTTATCAATCTCATCATACTTCGAATTAAATAGCAATAAATTACCTTATGTTCCAGCTTCATACCACAAGCGAGGTCTGCTCTAAACGAAACAAACTTGATCTTCAATCAATTCAATGTATTTGCATATACCTCGAAACATGATCTACAGTATCTTCAAGTAGATGTATCGTATTACCTATAACTAATATACAACCCCCACCTCCCTTTTGGACAAACCTGGTCAACCTTCGATGGACCAGCACCGTCTGCAGATTCAAGTCTCTTCGTTCAAACTTTTCACGTTGGTTGAAATGGTGTGATAGACTAGTATGAGGATCATCGAAGCAAACCCAAACCCAAGTGCTATAGTGTTCAACTGATCGTCTGTAATCATCGTGGATGGATGGTGAAATGTTTGTGCCAACTGTTGATTCGAATTTGGCGTCGTTCTATTTTTGAAACCGGTGCACGAACTTGAACAACCGGCAAATTGATTTCATTGTAGCATTGACCCTGGGACATTGTGATTTAGCAATGAGACCACCGCCACGAAGCTTGGAAGAATGGCTCTACCGCCAGCTTATAGACTCCCCTGGTTTCAACCGCTGGGTCAGACGCATCCACGCCCGAATCAACCGAATTCCTTTGGAGGAACCAGCCCATATAAGAGAGGAGAACTTGCGGAAGATGAATATTCATAATTTCAAACCCACGGGGATTCAAAAGGCCAATGCTTTTCGAGTTGTGTGGGTAGAGGAGATGAAGAGGGCGTTCACTTTTAGATAAACTTGTTAATTCATTTCGAGATGCCCGTGTTTGGGGATATTATACTACATGGTTCGATTACGGAGGTTGTATATTAAGGGTAACACAGTTATCTATATATAAGTCTCAACGACAGCATCCCGAGAGTTTCTGCTCAACACTTTATTGGCCTTGCTAAGTTTCTTTCGGTTAACCATTGAAACATCGTCGTGCAATGCATAGATCACATCATTATTGGAGCCGAATTTGAAGTTATCAGCAACAACTGGCGCATGGTATTCTTTGACGACGTATGAATCAGTTTCCCCTTGCAAGACCTGTTTCAAGGACCACGAGATAATATATGGACCTGACGAGGTGACTAGTGTAGATTCTTTAGCATTCAACCCAGTATTGAAGTGGGCTTCGGTGAAATTCAACGGTTTCCCCGTTTTGGTGGTGATATACGCCGCGTGCTCAGGTTTAAGAGCTAATCTTCTTGGTGTAGGCTTTTTATCCTTATCAAAGTATTTGTTATAACCCAAACTTCCAGCATTCTTATTAGCTCCACCAATCTTGATATCAATCAACAATAAATATGTTTTGCATGTAGCCAACACCCACCTACCATCATTGGATACATCTGTTCCAATGATCGGATCGCCCAAGGATGGAAGTGAGGTCTTGGCATTGCCGCCTAATTTGTCGTACAACCTAATGTCACCCTTCTCGGAACCAAGGGCAATGTACCCTTGCTCTGTGGTTGAGAACGTCAGGAAATCGTTATTCTTTGTCTTGTAAGATTTGTAGGTGTTATCATTGACAAGTTTGTTACCAGCCAAACGTGGATCAATGCTGAAAAGACCATTAGAATGAATACCAGTCAATGTTTGCTCATTTGTAACTTGGGCGTATTTGGTGTTTGGACCAAACGACACCACCGGAAGTGTATCATCAACTCTCCACTCCTCAATAATCTTGCCTCGGTTCAAATCCATTTTGTACAATGAATTGCTTTGCTCTTCATTCGACATGATCATAAACTGATCTTGTTGATGCAAAAGAGTCTTGTTGGGCACAAATCTTTTACCCTTGGTATCCCGCATGTTGGTAATGGTGGTTTTATAATTCAACCCTTCTTCGGTGCCAAAGACACCCAACTTATCCCCTCTGACCACGTATGTACGTTCGTTGGCTGTACCGATGGCAAGGCCACTATTCTTGTCCCTGGAAGTCTGAAATAATCTTTCCTCACGATCTTGCTCATCGTCACCATATTCGTCCTCCAGTTCTGTTGCCGCAACTGATTTCTCGGCTTTGCCCCTGATCCTGCTTTCAATGACATTCAATATATCTTCGTCTTCCTCGTCTTCCTCACCATTGTCGTTCTCATGCTTGGCCAAGTCGTCAATCTCATCTTGAACATCATCATTGTCGTCCAAGTCAATCTTTTTCAACGAGTCGGTTATGTAGTCTTCATCGGTCTTGTTCATTGCGTATTTCGATTTGTGCAACGCTTCCCACATTGTTTGCATGAAAATCGCCTGGAACGCTTGCAACTGCTCAAACCCAGGAAATTTCAATAGCCACGAAAACCCTGCCAACTCGTTGGATGCGTCTACCACGTAATGGTTGAATATAAATGAGCTGTGCTGGTAATTGAACGTGGGACTCATATTCTGGGTCACGGTGGCATTGATTCGAATCGGATTCTCTTGGGTTGAGTCTACTTCAGAAATAAATAGGGTATATTCCCAGCTGCCCAAGTCGTACATTTTGAGCACAACATTAGGTTTGTCAGCCTGGATCTTGAACGTGCCTGTCTCGACATCGAAAAGATGCAACGAGAAATCTTTCGAAGTGTAGATAACCTTACCCGAAGGTTCGAATGATGAAGTACCGGCGATTGCGTCGTGGAAATCATCGTCTGACTCGGACTCGACTTCTTGGAACTCGGGTTCCTCTGATGAGTACGAAAATGATTTTTGCAATTCGCTCAACCCCAAGACCTGGTGTCTAGTTTTAGGGTCGATAGTGAATTCCTGCTTCAATTGCGATTCAGACACTCCTAGCGATGACTGCTGGTACTTGTGTTCGTACAAACACTTGTACAAATCCAACACAAACGCATCCACTTCGTGGTGCTTGATTTCCTGGTCAATCACAAACTCAAACTCATCACCCAAGTCGCCGTTCAAGTCGCGCCATGAAATGCACATGGTACCATCGGGTTTCTCAAATACACAAAAGCTCAATTCCTCAGTTAAGCTGAACTTCCATTCGTCTTTATTCGTGGTCAAGTCGTGGGACACATTTTGCGAATCGCTCTCTTCATCCTCACTATCGTCAAACCCACTGCTCTGTGTATCCTCTCCTTCTTGGTATACCCTCGTCACACAGAATTGGTACAAGTTGTTGGTGGTCGTCTTTCTTATCAGCGCATAGGCGTCGTTGTACAAGCACTCGAACGCACCCTTGGGAGAAGTGGGCGAGCGAGTCAAGAACAACTTACCCGAGGGTATGGATGTAATCTCGTCGGTGGTCGAGGTGCCTATAATCCTTCTGAGTAAGTTCATCACAATCGCTGCTGCTGTTGCTGGCACCAAAATCACCCGGTTTAAATTAAAGCATGCGCACCAGTTTTTTATCGTGGCCATCAAACCACAGACGCCAGGGAGGAAACTAGAAATACAATGTTTAGCACACGAGCGAGTGGAGGGATATGGAGCAGACTAGTGCGTACGCTTAAGACAAAGGCACAGCCAGAGTGGGCAAAACGAGACCAGGCCATCAAACAACGTTATGGGGTGTGGAATCCTACCCGAAAATTGAATCGCCAGCAGATGCAAGACGTCCGCAACTTTCTGGAGCAGCTACCGCACTTGACGACAGTGGAGTTGGCGCAGTACTTCAGTATATCGCCCGAGGCCATTCGCAGGATCCTCAAATCGTCGTGGGTCCCCAAGGAGTCCGAGGAGGACGATGTGATGCAGAGACATGATAGAAGGAAGGCGAGAAACCGGTCAAATAACCAAAAGATGGAGAGCGATATAGAACGAGCTCACCAGCGGTTGAACCACGGCCGCAGCAACACTTTTGAAGATGTTCTCGTCTCCACTAAGCGTCGAAGTAAGAAGGATGGCTACAAACGAGCGTACGACGAAGCAGCAAACCCCAAGAAAAAGCCCAATAAATACTATGCAGTAAGTCCATACGTCAAGGGGCCTGGAGATACCATAGATTAGCCTTGTACATAGTATATAAACCATGAATTGCAACTTGTATCATCTCATCGTTATCGTCCTGTGTACAACCCCCCAAATTCCAACCCGAGGATTTGAATTTAAGCTGGGGAAGAAGGTATTTCACAGGTATGGTTCCCTTGCTTACTATACCAGAGGCAGCGTATGACAGTCACGCGTACCTACTGCCACGAGCATCGACGTCGCAGCTTGTGCGGTATCTTTTTACCTTGACCCGTGGATCGGGGGTGGTGCTTGTGGTGTTGTACTTGGTGGGCTACTTCGCCGTCAAGCCGGCGTTGGAAGTTGGTGGCCAGCGCCGGTTGGAGGTGTTGGACTTGTACCGGGGCAAGCTACGAGACTTGTACCTTAATTTGATCGGCAGAGTGAGCCAGATCCCCATTGTTGCCTTTAACCGTGCCAACGGTAAGTGCTACGTCGACTCCATCACGCAAACAACAGAAACCTCGTTTGCCAAGGGTGCTAGCCCCGACACTGATAAGTTTGGTCAGGACAACTTGTTGGCCACGCTCAAGAAATTGTCAGAATTGCTTCCTCGATGCACGCCATACCTGACAGAGGGTATCCCCCACTACAAACTGACCAATGCGTCAGTGAGAGACTTGCAGAACAAGGCAGACTTGGACTACTTCAACACGTCCGAGTTCTTCAACGTCCAGGTCGAAGATAAGGGCAAAACCAGAACAAGAGACATAGTAGTGGAGACCAAGAACGAAATCAGAAGCATAAAGGGGTTATACATGAGTGGGCAGGCATGAGGTGTAGACAATATTTAAATCTATTTAGTTGTGTAGAGTTGTTTTATTACACGCACCCAATATCGAATCTTGAAAAAGTGCACCATTAGCGTGGAAATTATACCAACGAACACCAACGAACTATGCCACCAGTGATACAAGATAGTGATGAGGATGGCTACTCAGATGATTCTCCGCCTGTGGTAGTCGCTTCAAAGAAAACAGCGAAAGCAAAATACCAAGACTCAGAATCGGAATTATCTGATGCCGCCGACGAATTGGATTTGGATTTGGACGACGACGAAGAGGAGGACGAGGAGGAAGAGGAAGATGAGGAAGATGAAGAAGATATCAATGATATCACCCATTACAGCGAAGAGGATATTCCTGAGATTAGCGACGACGAAGAAGCGTACAAGCTTGAAGACTTGGACGATATTGACGAAGACCTCGAGCTCAAGGATGAAGATGCAGAGGAAGAGGTGATCAGACCAAGCAGTGTCAAGATATCAGTTAATGCCGGAGCCGCGAATGCTCGAGATTCCAAGAAACGAGTTTTGTCGTATTACGAAGACGACGAAGCCACCGATGAGTCGAACCAGTACGAGACCATCAGACCCACACACACGATACGCCGCGTTGCTAAAGTCCAACCAACTGACCTAGACGCAGACTTGATATTGACAGACGAGGAAACCGAATACAACCCCCACGCGAACCTCGATCTGGCTAAGTTGACGTCGCGCCAGCGCGCCATGTACGACGAGGAGGAAGAGGGCAAGGCTAAGAAGTTCTTTGAGTTGGATGACAACCCAGTGAAGCCAAAGAAAAAGCGAAAGGAAACCGATCAGGAAATGGCGCTTCGAAAAGCGGAGAGTGCCAGACGAAGACAGGATTACAAAAACAAACAGTTGGAGGAAGAGAAACGAGATACCTTGAATAAGTTGCTCAGAAGAAGGGCCACCAAAACTCGTGAAGTGCACACAAAAGAGGGCACCGTCGAAGTGTCTAAAGTCGATAAACCACTACGCCCAACTCTCGAACATCCAGCGCTTATTCGCTACATCAACAACACCACCTCTTTGAACGGCAATTCTTTACTAGCGTTCAATCCCGAATAGACAATACACGAGATCACGAAGCCACTGTATACTTGTAATCGCATCAAATCGCTGCTGGCGAATTGGTGAACAATGTAGATCAAAATTGTAACGAGTTGGTTTTTTCACTCAAATTTTGGCGGTTTCAATCCCCTACAACCAATCATTAACTCAATACTCGACATTACGGCTTTGGTTCATCCTTCACTATACATACGTCCACGGTTTATGACTTTACCCGTCCATCGCTACAATGAATGGTAAACTGAATGTGAGTATGGCGGGTATAACCTCGAAGAGTAATAGTGGAACGAAAAATAGTAAAGTAAACAACGCCAACAACCAGGGTGGCAGCATACACTCCAATACGAAACCTAACAACAACACAACCGCTGGTTCACACAGTTCCAACAAACCACTCAAAAACAGCGACAAACGCAAATCTAGCATACATGCCAATAAGGACTCCGGCATTCACAATCCAGGATCCACAGGTAACGGACACACGCAGGATGGTCCAGCCAATAACAGCACAAACAAGAACGACGAATCTATTACTAATTTGCATAATCCCAGGGTAGGGCCAGTACATCACCCAACATTTAACAACCATATACCGATTTCCGGCAATCACGCTCAACCACAGGTACAGTTCCCGCAACAGATTCCACCACAACAGCATGCCATGAACCCAAATGGCCAACAGTTTTCGGTGAACGGTGCTGATCAACAGATGATGATGAATGGGATGTTGCCCCAGCACATGCCTGTGAATGGTGTACCATTAGGAGTACAACCCATGCCGAATAAAATGGGACAATATGGTCCTACAAATACATCTGTAACCCCACAGGGCCATACCCCACAAATGGACCCGAACTTTTCATTTCAGCAACAAAAGGGTATGGGCAGCATTTCAGGTCCATCAGCACCCACACCAGGTCCCCACAACCAACCAACCCCACAGCAGTCACAAGCTGGCTTTGTGATGGATCCCAATAACAAACAATCACAGCTTGTAGGTGGTGGCAAAAAGCAAGCTTTCAATCGACCAGTCGCTCAATCGCCTATGAATAAACCAGTCATGATCGGAACCAACCCAACTATGAAGGAGCAGGAAATCTTTCAACAGGACATGAATGCAAAAATATATAAGCGAAACCTTGGAAATGCAGGGTTAATAAGAGTGTTGGATTTGATTGATCAGATATCAAATGAGTCCACCGAGAACTTGTCCAATATCGAATACTGGCAGCGAGTTATTCAAGTGTTCTTCTTACCGAGTTCAGTTTTCAAGTTCAACATACTGCTGAGTCTGAATTCGCTGGGTGCAGGTGGACCTAATCCTTCTACATCATTCCAAGACCGCAAGAATTCCACCCTCAACCCAAGCACAGACAACCCAACAGAAAGTGGTGCTTGGTTCAGCGAGCAATACGAATTGAACGCGATAACCGCACCCAGGTTCTTTGTCGCTAACATAATCGCAGGAAATGTTCAAACATTCAATGTGACACTTCCAAGTCTTAAATTTCAAGTGTTGGGCAACAGCTCATTGTTCATTGTGTCCAAGGTTTCGATCCAATATACATACACGGACGGTTCTTTAGTGACCGTTCTGGGAAATTTGAAGTTATTGATGAATAGAGAGTTTAGAATTGAGTTCATTGATGTTCAATGTTTGGATTACCAGCCATCGATGAGCTTTTCGCATCTAGAGAAGCACTGGCAAAAATACATTGAGTCTAAAAAGAGACAAAAGACCTCCAACTCGAGCGCCGACATGAACGAGTTCTTTAATAGAATCTACACGGGCACTGAGGCAGCAAAGAATGCAAAGAGAGCTGGGATATCGAGCGATTCGTTAAGAGTAATGCAAGTCAGTGATGTCATGTCTCTGTTGCGATCTTTGATGGGGTTTTCGACAATAAATAACGTGAATTCACCTTTAAAAGCATTGGAAATGTTCATGTCGTCTAACTCAAACCCACAAACTACTGCCCCTCAAAGCCAAGCACAAGGACAGCAGCCAATAGTGGGTGCTCAAAAGAAAAATAGCATGTCAGCGGTTTCACCATTAACCACATATCCAATGGAACTGAAAACAAATATGAAGAAACGGAAACAAAGCTCGCTGGGGAGCAACGTCGGTAGTCCCTTGACTGGTCCGGATGTTTCCAAAAGAAATCAATAGTGGGCAAACCACTCACTTAGACAACCTGTATACTCTCATCTGCATACTCCATCATTTAGGAGGTTAAATAATGTAATAATATAAATCGCACTGTGAATAGTTTTTGTTATTTTGAAGGTCAATTTTGCATCCAACTCAAACGATCCATTTGATTTACACATACAGAGGTATGTTGAGGGATACATCAAAACCTAACTAGAATGCTAATGACAAGCTTGCTACAGTCAAATCGTCCAAACTCTTTAGATGAGTTTGTTGGCCAGGACCACCTTCTCAACAAACGCGACGGTACGATATACGGGTTTATTAGACTTGGTTATTTGCCATCGATGATACTACATGGACCGCCCGGTTGCGGTAAAACAACACTTGCGCAGTTGTTGGCCAGGCATTTTGATTACGAGCTTTTGAACCTTTCGGCGACCGATACTTCGTTAGCGCAATTGAAAGAGATTCAAGCAGACCTCCGAAAACGCAATAGTAAACGACGATTTCCTATAAAAGTTGTTTTGTTTATTGATGAATTCCATCGATTCACGACAAAACAGCAAGATTTCCTTTTGAGTTACATTGAAAGTGGGTTGATGATTTTCATTGGTGCTACAAATTGTAACATTCGAACTAGAGTCAGATCAGCCATAAAGTCGAGATGTCAAGTCTTTGAGTTGCAGCCGTTGCAGCACGTTGACTTGGTACGAATAATGAACAATGTATTGGACGAGAGGTATGGCGCGTCGATGACGAGCGATTCATCACGATCAACGTATACTGGCGATATTCTCGAGTTGATTGCTAGACGCGCACACGGTGATATAAGATCAGCGCTCAACTTACTCGAGTTGAGCTCCTTGGTGCTACAACGTAAACCAGATACCTCGCACCATTGTTTAGAGGGATTGCTATCGACGAGCGCATCCACCGGAACGGATCACAACAATATAGAACTTTACCAGGATTTATTTGCATCATTACGAGGGGTATTCCCATTGCCAGAGATAACGAAAGATCTGGAAACCCTGTATTTAAAACAACCGATAGCATTTGATCTCCAAGACGAATCGTTATTCAAAGAACATTTGAAAGTGGGTTCATTTGGCGCTGGCGAATCTAGCGAATACGAAAAACAAATGGTGGTATCAGACGATAGTGATGTCGAATCAATGGCCGATGGCCAAGTCCCGATGTATCTCAATAAAATACGACCACCACAATTTTTCAAGCTCCGGGCCATGGCACAGGTATCGAAACTCATGATAGCAGGTGAGACTCCGCTATCAATAGGTCGACAGTTGTTATTGTTCACAGCATTGCTAGCATCGTCGCCAGGCACATTTACCAAAATCGTAAAGTACGTCCAGGCGTTGCAAACGGTGGGGGACCCCATGGCTGTCCTTGAGACTTGTATTGAATGCATCATCCGTGCGTCGAAACAGGAATTACTTCCTGCAAATGATGTCTGGTTACATTTGACCCAAGCGAAACGGTTTTTGCAGCCAAAAGCAACTCCTGCCGTTGATCCGATTGTCAGTCACGACCCCGACTTGATTAGGGCGCTTTCGCAGCCACCACATTTTGTCACACGTAGCTCAATCCCCAAGTTCCCAGTATGTCTGTATCCTGCTTCGGACCCTGAATACACCATGGGTGTGGTGGATTGACGGACTGTCACCCCTCGGTATGTTGTTAGATTAATGTACGTATGGCACGTTATCACATACAAATCACTAACTTTGTTGACCCTCGGATGTTTGCGCAGGTCATTTGTTGTGAGAAATCATGCTTGTGTGCAGACGCACTTGAAATTGACCACCAAAACATTTGTCAAATTTGGGTCAATCGTCTACAACAACACAGTATAACTAGAAGCAGTGCCATTTTGAAAGTAGATCAAGGTGGTTTGCACTCAAATTTAGATTCCATTTAGATCCATCAATTAACTCAACCCACATTTGTGCTGAGGTTTTCTAAAATTATCTGTTTCCTTCAACACCAAAGCTGCCAATGTCAATGAATCCCGTTGACGTCTCCATGGTGGATGTATCCAGCGCAAGTACCAATGCTCCCGCTGCTCAGGATGCTTCTAGCGCGGTGCAAGATGATGGCAAGCACGACAATCAAGACTTGGAACAACAACCCCCCATTCGTCGAAAATCAACACTCATATTAACTGATGACATCGAACTCGATAGAATGCACATTGACGATAACACGGAGGATAACACAAACGCAAGCAGCTCTGAACAAGTGGCTCCAGAGCAAGTTCAGGACCCAATACAACCAGGACAACAAAGTGGGAACCCCGAATCGGTACCAGAACAACCTCCATCTAATGTCACGATACCAGTCGATATCAAGTGGGTACAAGGCGGTGAGAAAGTGTACGTTACTGGGTCCTTCACAGGATGGAGAAAAATGATTGGTTTAGTTAAACAACCAGATGGAAATTTCTTAATCACCTTGGGTTTACCTGTGGGAACCCATCGTTTCCGATTCGTAATTGATAACGAATTGAGATTCTCTGATTTCTTGCCCACTGCCACTGATCAAATGGGCAACTTTGTAAACTACATCGAAGTGACCCCCGATCATATCTACTCGCATTTGGCAGAACAACAAGGTCAACAAGCGGAACCGGAACAACCCCAAAATCAATCCGACTCGCAAAGCGTGTCGAGAAAATCATCAATATCAAGAACCACCACCCGAAGCGACTCAATGTGGGGATTGACCAACGACGACGACGATATGGGCAATGGGTACTCCAGGTACCACGATGAGGAGAATTGCGATGCTGCATCACCATTTAAGAAAATTGATCAATACATTAACGACATACCACCTATATTCACAGACCCCAAGGTGATGGAACAGTATTATGTTGCGATAGACAAACAATCGAAAGTCCAAAATGGACAACAACAGGCTTGGCTACATCCACCACAGATACCACCCCACCTAGAACATGTCATTTTGAACAGCTTCTCAGCCCAGGACAACAATTCCGGCGCGCTTCCGATCCCAAACCATGTGGTGTTGAATCACTTGGCTACCACATCAATCAAGCACAACACATTAGCGGTGGCGTCGGTGGTACGATACAAACGAAAGTATCTTACCCAAGTCTTGTACGCGCCATTACAGCAGTGATACTGGATTCGCGTTGAAGACTTCATCCCTCAGCAACACAACTACGATAATAACCGTGAGATACCCCCCTTTGAATCGAATAGAAACTCGATTGATAATTTTTTGTACGACATATTGAAATCACACACTAGAAAGGCATAGTGACTCAGATGATTTGGTTATATATTAATTCCAATAATAAACTAACTTAAATATTGCTTGAATTGCGCGTATTCGAAGACATTCCTAGCCATTCCAAAGAAAGACTTGTCGATTGTCGCTTGTGAACGCGTCTCAAACACTAGTAATCAGAACTGTCTCTACCTGACGATCCATAAGAGTCGGAATTGTCATCGTCATTGTTTCGACCTGATGATCCATACGAGTCTTGGTTGGAAGAGCCGTACGAGTCGGAGTTATCTCTGCCAGATGAACCATAAGAGTCTGAGTTGTCGTTATCTCTTCCAGATGATCCATACGAATCCTTTTTGGATGAACCGTAAGAGTCGGAATTGTCATTACCCGACGATCCATAAGAATCTGAATTACCTCTACCCGAAGATCCATAGGAGTCGGAGTTGTCGTTGTCGTTATTTCTTCCAGATGAACCATAAGAACCAGAATTGTCATCGTCTCTGGTTGAAGAACCATAAGAGTCAGAATTGTCGTTGTCTCTACCAGATGACCCGTATGATTTGGATGAACCATATGAATCTGAGTTGTCATTGTCTCTACCTGACGATCCATACGAGTCAGAATTGTCTCTACCTGAACCGTATGAGTCTGTCTTAGACGAATCCCTGTTTGAGGACCCGTAGGAATCGTC
Organism: Suzukiozyma glaebosa; assembly: GCA_030564305.1. Taxonomy (NCBI): domain Eukaryota; kingdom Fungi; phylum Ascomycota; class Pichiomycetes; order Serinales; family Debaryomycetaceae; genus Suzukiozyma; species Suzukiozyma glaebosa. The sequence goes on from JAJLUT010000009.1 coordinate 324,610, forward strand.
ATCGTCCCTGTTTGATGAACCGTATTGATCCTTCTTTTTGTCGTCGTCGTCGTTACCAAATCCAAAAGCCATTTTCAGTGTGTTCTGTGAATCTTTGAATAATTGCAATAGCCAGCGTCTGCCAATTGACCACCTTTTTATACTTGACCGATAATTACGAACATTTTCCAGCTGAAACTATGGATGGGTGGAATTGTGAAATTTCAACTGTGGAATTTAACTTATGAGGCTTATTTTTTGTTTGAATTGCCCCTAATGACACCTATTTTGATCTAACACGGGGTAAAACCATAACAATCGAATTGCTGCTGCAGCGCTTGCGGTGTCATGTTAATGGTCAATTATGCAATTGAGTTGACTACAATTCGTCGCGCCAGGACCACGATTGTCAGCCAGAAGTCAATTGGTTTGAGCAACCGCGAGAAGGTGTGGATGCGAACTGATCACAAGTGTGGTTGGTCTGAGATAACGATTGAACTTAAGGTGAAGGGGAACACCACGTTTGACGTGAACAAACTGTAGAAATAATACCCCTTGCATCCTCAGAACTATGATAGCATTAAAAACGAGCGTGATTTCAGGTTAACCCACAACTGGAAAATTATTTATAGTTTCAATTACATGTCCATTGTTCGTGAAGTAGTGATTGTTTACTCTCTCAATACAACAGTTGATAATATACACAGATCTATACAAGGCTCAACCATCCCTTTAATGGTTTCTGTCGGCGGTTCTTGGTTTGGCACGAAGAATGTTGTCCACCCTCAATAACACCTCTGCGGCTTCGGTTGCAGAGGAAACAACCGCCCGTTTCAATTTGAAGGATTCAACAATACCCAACTCTCTCATGTCGGCCACTATACCTCTATTCAAGTCCAATCCTGAAGTAGTCATACCATTGTAGATTGCCGATCTCAACTTAGTAACCAATTCAGACGAATCAAACCCAGCATTGTCAGCCAATATTGTCGGCAATTGTCTTAAAGCTCTAGCAAATGCTTCAATGGCTAAAGCCTTTTTTCCGGTTTCATTGGCGGCCGATTGGTCCACCGCTTTTGACATTACCATTTCTGAACATCCACCTCCCAAACAAGTTTTTGTTTCCTTGGTTGTTTGTGACAATACCGACAATGCGTCATGCAAAGATCTTTCAGCTTCATCCAAACCTTGTTCGGTGGCACCCCTCAAGACAATGGTGCAAGCTTCACCTGCGGCCACACCTGAGAATTTAAGGAAGGTGTCCTCACCAATAATGATCTCCTTGATCGAGTCACAGTAACCCAATTTGACATCTTCGGGTTTATCGAACGTCGAGACCACTTCCCCACCGGTGACCAACGCCAATCTTTCGATCCCATCGAAATCTGCATGTTCGATCGAGTTGATTTTGGCGTCAGTGAACATTTGTTCGGGGTAATCGTAAATGAGTTGTCTATTGATAAAGCAATTAGCGCCAAACTTTTTGATTTTGTCAACCTTGGTTTTCATTTTCAATTTTTCGGCCTTTTCCAATTCGGCCAATTTGGTGGTTGAATCGACCTTGAATTTTGCTCCGAATATTTTCACTTTGTCAGTGTCCATCGAGGTGTTGGCAATCAATATTTTGGCGGGGGCAATTTCCTTGGGTTGTTGGATCCCAAACTTCTTTTCGAGAATGAATCCTTCATCCAAGTATGAATCGGTCAATTTCCCCCCTACTTTCTTGATGATTTGAATATTATTCAAGTTAGTCGAGCCTTTCAAACGCAAAATAGCGTCTACTGCCAACTCACTGAATAGATTTTTATCTTGAGACAAGATCTTGGACGACAAAGTAGTTTTGGCGATATTTATCAAATCTTGGCGAAAAAGTTCCTTGTCTGATCCGTGGTTCATGGACACTTTATTCAAAGCTTCGAGCGACACGTCTCGGGCAATTCTGTACCCTTCGACAATGGTTTGGGGGTGTATTTTCTGATCGATCAATTTTTCAGCTTCGCGTAACAACTCGGCCGTCAACACGGTCACTGAGGTGGTACCATCGCCGACCTCGTCGTCTTGCACTTTGGAGAGGTTGACCAATACCTTGGCAGCCGGGTTGTCAAAGGGAATTGCCTTTAAGATAGTGGCACCATCGTTGGTGACCATGGAACTGTCGACGTTACTCGAGCTCTGCAAGAGTTTATCCATACCTTTAGGTCCCAAAGTTGACTTGACCAAGTCACCCACTGCGATTGCTCCCACGAACGCTGACATCCTGGCGTTCTCACCCCTTTCTTCTGTCGCCTGGTCTCCAAATATTTGCACCGACATTATATATATACAATAAAAACCAACTAACAACTCGTCCTGATGGCCAATTTTGTTAGTTTGAAATGAAAGGAATTCAAAGGATCACGTGATCAACCTAGGAATTGATTTTAAATTTCACAAAAAGGTAAAACAGCATAATTGAACCGAGTTAGACATGGGTAGAGTTAAGTCTCCATGAGAATGTAACACTTATACACCAAAACCCCCTCGAGGGTATCATCAATTCTCAGTTGTATTCTAAATCCAACCACTAAAATCGCCGACAAAACCCCAAACTAAGCTACACGTGATGTAAAACCAATCAAGTTTTCCAGCAGAGACACCATCGACCTTCACCAGTTTCATCTGTCCACGAGAAAAAGGCTGTTTCCCTGGGTCTGATTAGCAATTATTAAAGCTTATACTGCCCTATTCATTTACTTTTGCATCCTCACTATCTCATCAAAACCATTACTCAAATAGTTTAGATGAATATATTCACACCTCCAAGCACATCCAACTTCCTTTGCATATTCATTTAATAAAGTTCACTTATACGAAACTACTAACACCCTCCATACCTGGCACACCTAATAATATATGTCTCACGATAAACCTCCCCCACAATTGCCACAACAAACTAATGACTACCAAGAACTATTTGCCAAACTAGACGTCCAGAACCGAGGTGAGATCACCCTCGGTGATTTCAAGACAGCGCTCAAGGAGTTGAACCATCCCATCCAAGACAACACCGACCTTATACAAACAGTGTTCAACTCATTCGACTTGAACCATGACAAGATTATAGATTTCAACGACTTCAAGAAATACCTAATAACCACCGACGACCAGATCTTGAAAGGGTTCATGAAGATAGACCAGGACCACGATGGGAAACTCAACAAGTCCGACTTTGTCAACTACTTGAAAAATAGCTTGCAGCTAGACCCCACCGATTACGAAATCAACCAGGTGTTTCAACAGATCGACTACAACCAGGATGGCTACATCACCTACGATGAGTTTCGCGATTTTCTCTTGTTGATACCGAGGTTGAACGGGTCGAGAATGAAGACAGCATTCAACTTCATGGCCGAGGAGTTGGACTTGTCGTCTGATGGTGATGTGACCTTGATCCACCAGTTCTTGAACGGTTTTGGCTACTTCTTGGCCGGTGGGTTATCGGGGGTGGTTAGTCGTACGTGCACAGCACCTTTTGACAGAATAAAGGTCTTTTTGATTGCCAGAACCGATTTGTCCTCGACAGTATTACACTCGAGGACCTTGATTGAAAAGCAAGTGGCCCAAGGAATGACAACCAAAGTCATTGAAGAAGCCCGCAAAAAAATACATCTCCCCGATGCAGTGTCTAACAAAGTCGCTGAACCCTCGCATCGTAAGACAATCAGGTCGCCCATCATACAAGCAGCGAGAACTATCTGGAAACAAGGAGGTATCAAAGCCTTCTACGTAGGAAATGGTTTGAATGTCTTGAAAGTGTTTCCGGAGTCAGCAATCAAATTTGGTTCATTTGAAGCCGCAAAAAGAGCGTTTGCTCGATTCGAGGGGGTCGATGATACATCTAAATTGTCCAAATTGGCGACATACCTATCTGGTGGTATCGGAGGTGTTTGTGCTCAGTTCGCAATCTACCCCATTGACACCTTGAAGTTCAGGTTGCAATGCTCGAATCTTGATAGTTCAGTTAAAGGGAATGCATTACTAATCCAAACTGCGAAGCAAATGTACCAAGAAGGTGGTTTGAGAATGTTCTACAGGGGGATTCTCGTGGGGGTGAGTGGGATTTTCCCTTATGCAGCTTTGGACTTGGGAACCTTCACCACGATTAAAAAATGGCTCGTCAAACGACAAAGCAAGAAATTGGGCATCCGTGAAGATGATGTTAAATTACCAAACTATATGGTTCTATCTCTAGGAGCGATGTCAGGTACGTTTGGTGCTACCGTGGTGTACCCCATAAATCTCTTGAGAACTAGATTACAAGCACAAGGTACCTATGCGCATCCATATAGATACGATGGATTCAATGACGTCTTGCGCAAAACTATAGCTCGTGAAGGTTATCCAGGTTTATTCAAAGGTCTAGTTCCTAACTTGGCCAAGGTTGCACCGGCAGTTTCAATTTCGTATTTCATGTATGAAAATTTGAAATTCTTCTTTGGTTTGACAAGTAGTAAGGTTTGAACTAGATCGCAAAAGTATCAAGACTCAGATTGGCTAACGTATCAAGTTTTAAAAATACAACTCCCAGCATATTTATATTAAGTCGTATTTATTCATTATACCCCGTCGTCAACATTCAATGTTACAGGAAGTATTCGTTCATGATATTGAAATTCAATAGATGTAGACTTACATCCCCAATCGAAACGGCTTTTTTTGGTTTCAAAGCTTCCTTAGCCGGATCTTTGCGCAATCGTACCCAGTTGGACGTGGTCAACGATACATTATCTTCAGCTTCCACCAAAATGGAGAAAAATAGGTTATTTTCGTTATCAACATTCAAGTGTTTCAATTCCTGAATATGCTGGAACAATGTCGAGCTAAACTGCGTATAAATTTCAGCCCAATCTAATCCCGGTATATTGACTATTGATGATGTATCCTCGTTCTTGGTATCCAATCCGTTGGAAGTGATAGTATCTCGAATATTAGTGATTGTATCGGTAAAGCTGATCGTGTACTTTCGTAAAACAATCGAGTTTCTTTCATCGTATATCAAACATGCCAAGTGTCGTAAACCACCCCCGTTTAATAGAATATTAGTGAACATGTTGGTGATAAGTTGATCCACATAGTCATTGAAATGTGGATTTCGATTTTTGTGAACAATCTGTTCAAAAGACTTGAACTTGTCGTACACATTCTGGTCGTATACCTTATTATAGTACAATATCTGGTTCAACCATACTACTAAGAACTCCTTAACCGTCAACAATACATTTTTTGATGTCAAAGGAAGCAGCATGAGTAGATTCAATTTCGATGCGACTTCCAAAACGCGTTGCATCTTTAGAATTATCCATGATCAATAACATTGCACCCAAAGATGTGAGTCGGATTACTTCTGGGCAGGTCATCATTGACCTAAGGTCCATCGTCAAGGAGTTTATTGAAAACTCAATTGACGCTGGTGGGAACAACATTGAAATCATATTCACCAATTATGGGGTGGACCAGATTTCAGTTCAAGACAACGGGTCAGGTATACTGCCAGATGACTTCGAATCGCTTTGTTTACGAAGCCACACGTCGAAGTTGTCTCAATTTGAAGATCTCTCAACTTTGAGTACTTTAGGGTTTCGAGGAGAGGCATTGAACTCAATCTGTTCCATGTGTACGAAAGTACAAGTTGCTACAACACCCAAGAGTGAGTCCTCCTACAGCAAGGTCTACACTCTTGAATACAACAGCGCAGGAACATTGGTTGGTCAATCCCACAAACCTACTAAACAAGTAACTGGAACAACCGTAACGGTTGATAAGTTGTTTCACAACTTACCCGTGAGGTTTAAGAATTTTGTCAAAAACTGCAAGAAGGAGTTCCACAAGGCTATCAATTTCATTGTGAACTACTTGTTGATTTTTCCCGAGATAAAGTTCAACGTTGTCAATGTGGTAAACGGCAAGAAATCGGTTATGCTAAATTCAAAAGGTGGTGAGAAAACTTCAATTTTAGACAACATAATAGCCATATTTGGTAGTGACTCGGCTAAAGGCATTCTTCCGCTCAATGTCGAAGTGAACGAAAATATACGACTAACCGGTTACATCTCGAATCATTCCTTTGGCTATGGCGGTAGAACTAGCATTGACAGGCAATTTCTATATATTAACAGCCGACCAATCTATATGAAGAAGTTGAGCAAGATGGTGAATGAAACCTATAAACAATTCAACCAATTACAGCATCCTATTTTCATCCTTAACTTGATCGTGACAACAAGTATTCTAGACGTGAACTTAACACCGGATAAAACGACAGTTTTGATACATGAAGAGGCGAGAGTATTGGACGAGATTCAAGAATCTTTGGTGCACTTTTACGAATCTCAGACTAACGTTCACATCCCTAAGAGCCAAATCAAGATAGAGAAAGACCTTAAAAACAAGGAGGCAGAAGACAGTGACATACTCAAATCAAACCTGTACACGAGAGCAGATACATCGACATTTGGCGTGCATTCTGATTCTACCGTGGGAGATCACAGTTCTATTTCGAGTATTTACGAAGCCTCAAAACAGATCAAGCCCAACCTAGAGCAGAATAGTGATTCTCAGCACGAGAGAGTGGCGTTATTCGTACAAGAAGATGATCTTGAAGATGCCCTGTCAGCGGCTCAAAAGCTTCCGCAAACTTCCAGCAGAAAGGAGACTGATGATTCGCTAAGTCACTACCTCGAACCAAGATCGTCGAACGAGTCGAACGACTTTATACATGGGAACTCGCAAGGTCGTCATGAACGGATCACAGATAGCAACAACGATGCTTCTGTGTTGTTAGACACGACACGATCATCATCACATTCGTCAAGCCCAACTATGGTTACGCTGGAGTTTGTTGAAACAGCATCCAATAAAGATACAATATGTTCAGATGATAGCGGGATGAACAGCCAGCTAGATGGATCAATTTCAATCTCAGGAGGACAGCGCTTGCACTCAAATAATAGAAGAACACAAGGGAAACTTGACATTAGCCAGATTTCTTCAACGTTTAGGAATGATGCTGATACGACAGTGGTAGATGAAGTTGATAACTACGAGCAAAACTTTCATCCGGTGATTGTTGACGATGTGAAGATTCAAATTGGCGAGCAAGAATGGTGGCAACCCTCTTTGAAACGACTAAAGCGCGAAGAACTCCACAACGTGAAATCGGAACTATGTGTCGATATGCTGGAGCTTGAAGCAATACCAAGGTATGAGAGCAGCACCGACAGTGGATCAGAACTTCAAATAGATGACATAACCAAGGTCAAAGAACAAGAGGAGAATCTATCGTATACTATATCCAAACGAGATTTCCTAGAAATGAGAGTAATTGGGCAATTCAATTTGGGTTTCGTGTTGGTCTCGTTGACGCGGGGTGGGAACACCAACTTATTTATAGTTGATCAACACGCTAGTGACGAGAAGTACAATTTCGAAAGGATGACTGAAACGTTCCAGATTAACCGGCAGCGATTGATTCAGCCACAGGTTGTTGAGTTGAGTATTGTTGAAGAAGTGTTAGTTATCGATAACGAGAAAACATTTCACCAAAACGGATTTCGGTTTGAGATCGATGAAAACGCCAAACCGGGCACGCGAATCAGGATAATTTCCTTGCCACTAATGAAAGGTAGGGTATTTGATATGAACGATTTCAATGAACTTATCAATATCATGAATGCCAATCCGAATAGTGGCAGAAGTATTAAATGTTCCAAAATTAGGGATATATGCGCCATGAAGGCATGTAGGAGTCTGATCATGATTGGGCAAGTTCTCAACCGGAAAGCCATGGAGCAAATTGTTCAGCATTTAGCTACCTTGAACAAACCGTGGAACTGTCCGCATGGGAGACCAACAATGAGACATTTAGCTGAATTGAAGGATTGGAAAAATAACAATTTCTTTGATTACCAATTATAATAGACATTATGTGGTGAAGCTTTGCTAGTATTATTGTAGGCGGGATGTCTATTTTAAGCTTGCGCTAACAGCATCACAAAATACAACTCTCAAAAGCCCACCGCCAATGCATACAACACCACCCACAACAATCGAACTCGGTATAGCTTAGCTTATTTTCAATCATCGCGTATAGCGGAAGCATGCCGAGTATGCGAGCTAGACATGTTGCGGAGAGTGCATCTGCAGACGACGAATGGTGAAGCTCACATGTTTACTACTTTGGTACAGACAGGAGACCAACCACCCACGGGTCTATTTTTTCCGATTTGGTCAGTTATTAGCATAGTCACTATTGCCTGATGCTCGCCTGGCAGTCTGGTATTTTCTTAAAAAGTTGTTGGTCCACCACCTGGTCCTAAAATATTGAAAAATAATTGTGAATAGAGATATTTTCGATAAGAAAGACGAAAGGACAGAAAGCTTTTTGAATTCCAGTCATCTCCGACTTTGCAAGTGCTATATCAACATCTTCACAAATGCAATGAGTATTGAAATCAGTAGACAAACTGCGATAGAGTTTGACATGATCGAGAATTTCTGTTGATGATTCGACCCCATAAAATATTTTTCTAAAGAATATTTCGTCAGTGTACAATCAGATCATCGTATCCATCGATTGGTAGTGGTCAAAACCTTATTGACACTATAAGTTATTCGTATATTTATCACTACCATACACTTTAGCCTACACATCGTAACTCAGTATTAGATTGTGGAACGCATCGGGTCTAGAAATGGGTATATCGGATCTGGGGCCATCTATCGTTCGTAAAAATGTGGAACTGGCTGCAAACCGTGTTAAAAACTAACTGTCAACCCCAACCAACATCAAGTTTACCCTCTTGATTTAGCGAGAATAGGGATTATGTGCAAGATTGATGTGATATTATTTATAACTGCATTGCCACAAACTATGGTTTTTAGCGGTTATTCCAGCCTCAAATTGTGCCACTTAAAGTTAGACTTGAATGAAACAATCGCCGCCTCTGTAAAACAAATAAACTTTGCTACCGAACAGCGTTAGAACCATATTTTGTTATGTAAGTTCCACTACATATTTACGAACTGAGGATTGTCCACAGTTCACCATAAATCGGCTAAATATTGAGACAATACAACGATTAAAAAGTGTTGACTGAGTCTAGAGTATACCACCAACCCAAATTTGCAATTTGGTTTTTATTTACTGGACCAGTTGCGAATGGGTTGGTAGCGTTCTAGACTCCCCTTAGTGTAGGCTCACTGCTTGCGAGGTTAAGCTTTGGCTAATTCACATGACGCCACAACCGAATGATGTAGCTGGTGCTAAATCTTTCACATTGACTTGCAGAGGAGTAAGCAGCCGATGCCTCACCGAACAAATGTCACCCACGTCTTCATGAAATGTGAAGTCAAGGGTACAGCTGGCGCACGGATGGGTTGCAGCCACTAATCGTCGCCAAGTCAAGCACAATATCGGCTACAATACGGAGAGGGTCTACCGTTGGTGGCGTGGTCGGTGACTTCCAACCAACAATCAGCGTGCTTTCTGGCATCTGACACAAGATACACAATGTAATGATCTGTCAAAGGTAACAGACATAAATCAAGGTTAGGGTTGACTCGCAAAATAAAGACGTAACTGGGTCGTAATCATAAACATGGTTTTGACTCATTTGTCGTCTTAATCGAGCTATTCCGATAAGTCAGCTGCACTGTCAAGCTGGCACATTTGGTGATACCCATGAGCATACATCCAACATTGTTTTTGAGACTCGACTGTGTTGTTATATACGACTCCGTATATTTTCAGCCCATATTCTTCTAGACTGGAGCAGATTCTAGAGCTAAATCTGGGCCAATAAACCTGGTTTGGAAAATATCGTTGATGCTGCAAATAAGGAAAAAATAACCCCAGCAAATACCCTTGACACATTGCTCCTGAAAAAGAAGGGGGGGGAGTAGGGGGTAGGAACAGACATGAATTGACTACTTGTTATTTACTATGAAAAGGGTTGTTTTCCATCACCTCACTGATGTTTTGTGACAGAAAAAACTTTCTCCAGTTGATTTTTTACTGAGCCGCATTTGGTTGATATTTTTTATGACCTTAAATTTTTTAATCAAAATTATTTTTATATTTAGGTTGATAGAATTATTAAATGGATTTTATTTTCACATATTTGATAATTTAACTTTTCTGGTTTCTTTCCCTTTCCACTTATTAACAAACAACTTCCCACCCTTTTACCCCCCTGGTCCAGTTCCATCGCCAGTCGATATGACCAAGGATTCTCATACCAAACCTGGCGAACGGAAGTCTCGAAGGAGCCATAAAAATTCACGTGATGGTATGTTCATTAGATCATGATCAGCATCAGTTTCATCATTACTAACCTTATAGGATGCCCCAACTGTAAAGCCAAACGAATAAAATGCTCGGAAGAGCTTCCTAGTTGTCATAACTGTATCAAGAAAAATTACCAGTGTGGCTATCTCGAGTTCTCAAAGGAGAAGTTGGACCAAATAAGAAAAAAAAACGAAAAGAAGACTAATGGTCACTTGAAAGATAGCACCTACTATGACCACCAACTGTATACTCATGAGGATTCAAAACGCAACACCACCAAGAAATTTCCCAACAATAATAGCACTGAAATCAAATCAAATGGCGTAACCTCCAAGAATCATGACACCATGAACGAAAACACCCCGAGTGCATATATCAAACAGGAAGATTCAGATGAAGCACGAATAAACCCACTACCGACTACCGCAAAGATAGAGAATGACTCCGAACCATCTGCAAAGCATTATTACGACCAATCTTACCCAAACCCGTCATACTTGCACTACTATTCGCCAAGCATACGAAGTCAATACAAAAGCTCGTACTTCAGCAACACACAACAAGGAAACACATTTCAATATCGACAGTCCCCACAACCTATTGCTGCCCCACTACCTCTATCTTCAAGATTGAATTCGCCACACAGTCTAACTCCACAGCACATGGCATCCTTCGTGGCGTCACCGTCCACCAACGGCCCCATGGAGCTGCTGCATCACCTCAATAGGAATAATAGCTACAACAGCAACTACAGCGTGAATAGCAATTTCAGCAGCTTTAGCAACAATATACCCATCACCTCGAACAACACGCTTGCACAGGAACTATCCAACGATGAGTTCTTGGTTGAACAAGAGATTTCCAATCCACATGATATCTTCGCTAGTGTTTCCCCAGTAACTTCAAGTCTACTTGATCCTGACTTCTTTCTGACTAAAGAAGAGTTGCGTGGTGCACTTTACAAGGACTCGTTCGTTAAATTGGCGAATGATGATTCGTACAATCTAATCGATTACGATTTTGATGATAAAAAAGAACCTACTGGAGAGGAAATTGATTATCATTTAGGCTCATCTAATTCTTCTGATGACGATCATTCAAGTTTCGAGAATTCGAAAATCAACTACATAAGGCACATTAACTCAATGAATCCCAACAACTTTGAGCATCCTTCGAACCACACTTCTGTTAATGCAACAGTCAACTATTTACCCAACGCAATTACGAAATTGCAAACGTTTCGTCGATTGACCAACCCCCATAATTCACTAATAGATAAGTACAAAGCATTTCAGAACCGTGAATTGAGTACATTAGTCGGGTTTGATGAAGTGTTTTATCTTCCGATTTGGTCAAAGGATTATGCAAAGTACTTTTGGACATTGATCTTCAACCAGGCTGTTGTGGTTGATGTTTATTGGGCCTTTTTCATGGATAGATCATTGAATATTTTATTGAAAGCATGCGATGCATTATTACAAGCTCAAAATAGTGAGGGTGCTACTTTACAGAAGGGGTCTTTCGTAAAGAGTGATCTTGAAGTGTTGACAAGAAAGTCATATAACTATTATGGTAAGCTAATAAGAAAACTTAGACATGCAATCACGCATGTTCATATTGAGTACCCAACCAAGATTTCTTTATATGCTGCTTGGTCGTGTTTCATCCATTCTCATGCTACTGTTGATACTTTAAGCTTGATGTATAATGGAACCTCATCTTTGCTAACGAAGATTGCAACAGAAGCTAGAACTGTTGAAGATGTCACTCCTACAATCCGGTTATGCATCCAAACACTCAACTATGACTGTATGGTGTCGGTGGTCCCAGATTATGATTTTCGCATCATCAAGGAATTATTGACAGATTTGCTTGACTTTAAGCAGTTCATTATTCGAAATCAGTGCCTATCAAGTTCAAAACATGAAGCCATAATACGAAAATTCGTTCAATTACAAACTTTCTTGGACGATCTAATTCATACAGAGTATCCCAAAATACAGTACATCAACGAGTATTACAAGTCAGCATACAAACTGGATGGGGATTCTAGCAACATTGAGTTTTTGTCGCCCTCGATGTTCTTCAACTTATTAGTCAATTGGTTTAATGCTTTTGCAAATGAATCTTTGTCTGTTGGTTCTACTCTCTCTCCAACCAAAAGAACCTTCTACTTGTTTTTCATTGCTATTGGAAAAGCGTTATCGCAAGTCTTTACGCCTATGCAAAGTGTCTTACTCGTGGAACCTGTGAACGTTATTGCGCCACAAGTAAATTTCGATGCAAATGCTTTCAAGTTTGATAAACTGAAATTGACCCATAGCCAATATGAATATTTGTTCAAAATATCCTCGAAGTTGATTCGGATAATAAAGTATTTTGAGATGAGAAGCCAGATACTTGCTTACTATTACGCTATGCATACATTTTGGGATAAAAAAGAGTGTACATCATATCTCGAGTGCTACAAGGCAGAACATGACAATAAATCAGTTTCGAACGCAGATATTATCAGAATCATTCCGTCAAAGATTGACACTAACGAAGAAATGATAACTAACTTTGACCAAGACAACATTTTAACTATATCTAACTTTCCGATGTTAGACAAACTTGCATCCAGCTTCCACGATGAGACAGCTAAGCAGACATATCTTCAGCAAATACATGAGGCGAAGGCAAAACAAGCGTATTACTTAAACGAAAGGAAGCACAACCATTGTGCGGAGACCTCATTCGATTATAACACGGGGATGTTCAATTATGACTTCAACCCGCATGAGGCCATAAAAACGTACTTTGATCATCGAAATGTGAACTTTCAGAAGTTGCAAAACACTACATTAGAGGATCTACGCCTAAGAATCACCAACATTGATATTTCGCGAAGACAAGTGAGCAAAGCTATTCACAACAATTTTGAGGGCAACAACAACTAACTCGCATATATATGGTTATTACTCGCATAAACATAACAAACCCAATATTTAGTTCGCTTGTATTCAGAAAAAACTTGTAGTGACACATTGTGCAAATTTGATAATCTGAATCACCATTAGACAAATACATCACCACCAACTACAGTAACTGCATCATCCACTTCGAGAGTTGGAAGATTGACGAAAAGATATAACATCTCATGTAATGTCACAAGCGACATTCGTTCAACTTGACAACAGACAAACAGTTTGCACTACTATAAACACAATCATCAATCTAGTCAATACTCACGTTATTATAGGTATACGGTTCAAGCTCCCCATGCGAAGTCACTCGATATCACTGAAAAACTACATACAACTTCAACAATGTAGAGACTCCGGGTCAAGCACAACCGTATATGAATACTAACTCAAACGAAAATATTCGAAATATCTCAATATGCTAGTATGAAAACACAACATTTATTGTTTATCCATTTCATTGCTGTAAACACTATCTGTATATGTTTTTGTAGAAGAGCTGTCAAAAAAATGTCCTACTAACAACTTCTTAATAAGAACATGGATTTAAAAAAGCTAGACTTGAAAACTAAAACATTTGGAATGATGAGCATTATTTAGATATTAAAACCAAGTCGAATCAGAACAAAATTTTGGTCCAAAAATACTTTTATCCATCTTGTACACCTCACACAAGTAAATTGAACTCTTCTTGCTTCGACAAATAAATTGAACCACCATGCGTGACTTCAATGGAAGAGATTTTGAAAATCAAATTCATATTGATTGTTATTCTTACAAACAAATCAGTGACACTTATTACTGATGGAGAGGTATACACTGAGAAAGTTTTTTGAGTTTTGGGTTTTTTATTTGGTCTCGATGGTAAATGTAGAAAGATTTGAAGGCGGCATTGGTTGTTTCAGGTTCTTCACGTACAACAAATAACTCAAGTACAAGAAATCAATGAGTGATATTGTTTTCCTGCCACGCTATATCAATGAGGTTTATAGATTTAATGAATAGAGCGGCCGAGGAATTCAGGTTTGACCACTACGTAAAATTTGAGGCCGAAAAGAACTTTGCACTTCTATTGAAAAGAAGTTGGACAGAAGTTCTATATTTCGTATTGCATATGTGTTATTCTTTTACTACACTGATGACAATTTGGCATGGTTTGCGGGCATGCATTCTTTGATTTAGTTTTCGAGCTAAGTCAATGTTCTTATATGATGAGAATAGAAATAATATAAAGTCGATGTTGAATAAGAATAACTATTCTATATTATTGTTTCCTTGTAAACATCTGCATAGTGAATGTTCTAAAGGTATTAGATGACTGAATTCAGACTCGTGACAATGCAGACGAGTACAAGAATCGACTCAAAGTACTGTTATTAAATAGCGGTAAACATATAAACCTGTCCACTAATGTTTGTAGAAACAGTCATTTTACGGCATGTGTTGTATATCATTACATTTTTGTTTGGAGTGATTTGCAACCATGTGGTGTAGAAAATCTACGAGGTATCTTTTTTGAGTATAGACTTTGTTATAGATACTATAAAATGGAACAGATGTTTTATTTATTGTAATTCGTGGTTATACTATTTGATCTTAGCATTCAAAGTCATATTGATTGCGACTCGGTCAAAAACATGATTGTAATAGTGGATTATGTTTATGCTGCTTGTTTTGAATTTGCTTGTTGGCTAGTAATGGCTTCTCACATAAGTTTCACTTGTACAAAAGCCACTGATATATTGAAGATGAGTAATTCTACTTCTGATAATTCTAAGAATAATGAATTCAGCTGCACTTTGGTTTCAAAGCCTTGATGTGATTGGTTACATCAAAGCAGTAAATTGGTAGTCCTACAGTAGAAATTTTTTAGCATTTAGATTCCAATCGTCTTTTGGGGATAATTTTGTTAAGCTTTTTTAGTTGAATGTGCCATTTGTAATACCCACAGCGCATTAACACATTTTTCTAGTAAGCATCATAATGCTGTCCACTCTGGATGAATCAACTTGATTTGAATTGTTTTAGTGGAAACAAATTTTACAACTATTGTCTTCTTTTAGTGATCAATTCATCTGAGTCGTTTTGATTGCTCAACCTCAATGAATTAATCAATCTAGTTTTGGTGTTTCTAATTCTTTGTGTTATTCGAAAGATAAGACTTTCTATTGAGCATTTTTGTGTAGTTTACGAAAATTAATGGGGGTCAAAAAATTATCAGTGGTTTTACAGTGACTTGGTGCAAGATTTGTTCCGAACCAGATTGCAAAGTATATGACATTTTCTCGAAAGAGTTAATTAAAGCTTGTTGTAATTCTCTCATTTGTGCAAATGGTGTTAAATAGAGATTGTAGTTTCAACCTTGACTTTGATTCGTGGTACTGCAATTGATGGATATTGTCTAAGGTAATTTGAATTGGAGTTTATTTTGGTTTGAATTTGGTTCCAATACACAATATGCGTTTAAGTTTAGGTGTGTGCATTGGTTGGTTGTGTAGAGTGATTTGCAGTTTACTGCTATATAAATTTGGGTGAATCGATTTAGGTTTTTGGTGATAAACGAGTACACAAGAGTGAGGACACTTTATTAAGCACACAGTCTTTTTCATGATTAATTTGTAGCACAGCTACTGAAATGATCCCTAAGTACTTGAAATATATTCTGTTATCTTGCTTACTGATTTTTGTAGTACGTTTACATAGTCTTTTGGTTGTTTCTGTGTCATTGAATATTCTGTAGAACTGTTGAATATTTCTAGTTAAGTATAAACCTTAACTTTGTTATTGCTCATTGTGAGACCTCCTATATATGTATTCATAAGCTTATCGAATATGGATCACGCGATGGTTGCGTCAGCTAAGTACAGATTGGCAAGTTTGATATGGTTGAGTACTTTTAGGCTTGCTGAATGGTCATCCGAGGCAAAAACACATGTCCCAATTCATACCTTGCTCAACTGTTTTCTCGTGAGTACTGGAACCTTTGTTTGGTATATAGAATAAGTAGAAAACAGTTTTAACCGCAAATATTTATAACAAATTTCCTTCTTATCAATTTTTGATAACTTTTGAGTTTGGATTCAGTCATGGGACCGATTTTTATATATTCGGTGTGTAGCTAGATTCACTTGAATGCCCACAAACATTCATAATGAGCATGTCTCAGTCTACATACAAACATGAGATAGATATAGAAGACTATTTATATGGATTACCGCGAGATTTCTGCAGCCTTCAATGGTTTTGTGGTAGTTTACTCCTCAGTGTCACTATTATCGTCCCTATAACCAAATTTTCTAATCTCCCCTAATCTCTTTCTTGCAGAATTTAATTTGTTTTCTAATTTGAGTATTTCCACTTGCTGCTCCATTTCTGCAGTTTTACCTTCATAAGGGGTCAATTTACTCAAATCGATTTCGTTTCCAGTTGATTCTTCTTTGGCCAACAAGCTTTGCACTTTGTTCACTAGAGATTTACACGCGCTGGAAACCTTGGTCGATGCGAGTTCCAAGTTATCTTGTGTTTTGGAGACAAAGTTAGCTTTCACTCTCGACGCAGCAACTAATTGTGCGGTCGATGCTGCTACTTCGTTAGAAGCAACAATTAATTGCTCGTGTGTATTTGAATCTTGTAGCACACCATCAGCAGTTTTAATCAAAATATTTGTTGCACCAGCCACGGCCTTAGAAGCACTAACCAATCCCTCCGTCCACCTACTGTTTTTCCTATAAAATTCAGTTCGGGATTGAGTACCTTTGCCTTTGCTGACGATCTCTTTCTGGGTTTCTATTGCAGCTAATATTAATAGTGCCACTGCATCAGTTACAACTTTTGCAGCTGCAATTAATGCCTCATGGACCTCAAAATTGCCACGGTCAAGATTCGGATTTTTCAACATATTGAAGAGAGTTCTCGAAGCTTGTTCAACAGCATTCGCAGTGCTCTCCATCTCTTTGTTCACAATATCTTCCAAATTGCCCAGACTCATGTTCAAAGTGGAGGAACTTCTTAAGCCATCAACATACTTTCCTAACTTTTGTAAAGAGTTTTGAACTTGGATGTTACAATCAATAACTGATTCCATTTTATCCTCAATATCATCGACTCGGTCAAGTTGTTGCGACTTCAAATCCTGGAAGAAAGTCTCTGTGCTTTGTAGAACCAAACCTACGAGCGAGAGCAATTTCTCCTCTTGGTCCTTAGGAATTTTACTTGTCACACCCTTCGCGTTTAACATGATATCATTGACTGAAGTTGTCAATTCCGAACTAGTTATGATGATTTCAGAGTAACTAGAATTATCATCAGCGTAGGTATTCTTCCCATCAGCAATGAAATTGTTGAACGTCGATGCAAAATCGCTTGCTGTGTCTGAACAAAGCTCGACAATGGACAATAAGTATTCAGGTGACGCATTCAAATTTCCAGCTTGAATTGAAGATGAAAGTTCGTATTTGGTATCTTGGATACGTTTAATGTTGTTTTCCAAAAAGATGTCGAGTAAGTCGCGAAATTTCTCAATGTTTTGCAACAAAATATGATCGATTTCAGCATTGACAACATCATCAGAGTCAGCTTTGCTCAAGGCTAATTGTCGCAAGGCACTATCCAATGATTCTTGTGTGATTTCTAAATCCATCTCCCTCTCTTTCAACTTCTCTTGCAAAAACGTAGAATCATTTGTGTCAGCTTGTCTCTTGAGTTGGTCCAACTCATCTTGGTGCTTGGCCATAATCGATGACAAACTCAACGATTGAACCTTTCCATTTTCAGTAGCTTGAGATTGGAGTTCACGAATCTGAGCTTGAAACTTCTCAATTTCTTGGTCTTTCGCAACCTTCACTCTATCTAAATCCAACCTTGCACGATCGCGTTCGCGAATCAAGTCTGCTAATTCGATATTTTTCGCTTTCAAGTCCTTTTCGTATTTCTCTTTCTTCAATATTGATTCTTGAGCGCTGTAGATCTTTTGTTGTATCTTCTTAAATTTGGCTAACAAATTTAGATGCTCTTGGCGTAGTTGAGAGTACAATTTTGCAAGACTCTCATACTTTTTAGTCCAATTGAGTATTTGCTGTTCCAAGTTCTTGATTTGTTCGTCTTTCCCAGCTACTTGCTGGGTCGCTGTATTATTGAAAGATACCAACTCGCTCTCTAAGCTTTTGACTCTTGCATCATATTGCTGAAGCAACAGCTGATCGTTGTCGTATTGATTTTTGAACATTAATAAATCATGCTCCAACTCAGTCACTCTTGATTGTTGCTGTTGTGTCTGTTGAGCTTGTAATGCTTGTTGTTCTTCCAAGAACCTTCGCTCTTGTTGACGTTGCTGTTCTTCAAAAAGCTGCTGCTGTTGTAATTGTTGTTGCAATTGTCTTTGACGTTGCATTTCCAAATCCTGTTGAATTCTGGCTTGCTCCTCTTGTTGTTGCCACAAATATCCGGTCTGCTGCGATGCCATATGATCAACAGCTGGAGGAGGCGTTGGTGGGGCCGTAACTTGTGGAGATTGGTCAGTGTTAGCAGTCGAAGGTGTGCGTTGTATAATCTGACCCTCATCTGTTACCTGCAAATTTGGAGGATTGTTTGGTAAACGTGGAATATTAACCAAACTTGCCAAAAATTTGATTGCATGACAATCAGCATAGAAGTCTCTCAACATAAAATGCTGCGAGTCGAAACGTTCAAATAAACCTTGCAAAGCATCGTCCTGCCCCAATTGCTGGTACATAGCCCTTAACATAGAAGTACAGAACTTGTAAATTCCGTAGGATTCAGCAATCAAAGGAACTAAAGCACTTACTTTACATAGATTATTGGGAGTATTATGAATCGTAGCGAAAATCAACTTCTGTAAGTCATTGATAGAATCCAGCAAATCCATCAATTGCAAAATTGCCTCAAAACCTTCATTTGGATCGTTCACTGCCCGCAAAGAAATGTACTCCTCGTATTCGAAAGTTCCATTATAACCTGGGTTGTTGCGATGGAAGTCCAATTTTTGCAAAATGTACCGGTCGTACTGATTGATCAACCTGCCATACGGAGTACCTTGATTTGGGAAAACTGAAGACAATGACGAGATGAAATCACGATTACGATAGCCATCTTTCAAAGTGTTCGGATGTCCTTCTTGCAAGACCTTATGGATCATGATCAATGCCTTGAAAAGTTGGATTTCGTCGCTTTGCAATGGTTGGATCTTAACTGCATTCCAGAATGCCCTCGAATTCTTATGATCCCACGTATAAACGATACATGCTCTCACATGTTTTCTTTTTGGAGGAACTTCCTCGGAGCTACAAGCCTTCTTCACACTGATTTGCAAATCCACTTCTGCCCTACTCATTGTTTGGTATCTTAACAAATCTGATCGGCTGGTAACAATTTGGGCAATCGCCAAAATGTGTTGAGGCTGGTTATGGGGGTCCACGTGACGCATACCGCTACAAGATAAATACTAATAAATTACAAATTATGATACATAAATAACTTAACTAGCCAGTGCAGTGGAGTGGTTCAATATAACAAAGTGGTTTGATGCACAATTGCTTCAAAAACCGTCACATTCCCTCATTTTTTGTACCTTGTTTTACCAATATCCAACGGAACATATTTATATTTTATCATATGTTGGATCTGCTTTCTCATTGTGAAGGTGAATAATATTATGAAATACATCAACAAAATTGGCCAGAAGACAGGGATATCAGTGATGTAGAATTGTGACAAAAGTAACGATAACGCAGTGGCTCTGGTGGCATTATACCAGAACTTAAATTCAGGTAATCTTCTAATGAACGGTCTAAACTCGTCGTCCTCTTGTTGGTGATCCTCTTCATCCGCAATACCTTCCTCAATTGATTCATTTTTCAACTCTTGTTCTAAAGATGGATCAAATTTGGGTGTCAAAAAAGCAAGGAACAAATTCAAAAGGTAGATACCTAAACCGTAGCAGATAATGTACCAGCCTTGTCCAATGAAAATTCTCAACAAGAAAAGGGCTAACAAACTGGCAAAACCTATCCACCTATATATGGTATAAGGTACCGATTGATCCAAATATTTCTGATAAGTTAATTGCACCTTGGCATACTGCTGATACACAGGATTCTCCTGTAAGCTAGAAGGTAATTCAAATGCCATTTGTTGGTGAACTGGGAACGATTGAAAGGTTTATCTTATGACAAGTACTTGATTAGAAAAATCTTTCTACGAGTAAACGCGATCTACAGATATACTGCACACAATAATTGTAAAGGTGAATTAAGTATATTTACAAATATGTACATGGTATGTGTGATAGTCATAGTCTAAGATCAAAGTGCTTCCTTTGGTCTTCCAATAACTTTGGTAGTTCTGTGTTCAGCATCAAAAATTCTTTGAATCACCACCCCTTTTGGTGGCTTCTCACCATCGGCTATTTCGATTACTGAACCTGGAACATCGTATGGTATCACCTTCGGCAAGTACTTCAAAGTCAATTTTTCTTGAGCTTGTAAATCAAAGACTCCTGGAGTTTGAATGAGCGAGAGCACATCTTCCCTATCTTTCTTGGAGAGCAATTTATTCGTGTACTTGAACGCGAGCGCTTCGTGGATCTGCAGTTGCTTCAACTGTTTGTTTTTATCGTCGAGATGCTCACAAAGGTTACCTTGAGCGTCGATATCTATCACTGTATCAATCTTCAGCACAATGGTGTTGTATTTCGACTTCATTTCCGATTGTTCCTGAGAACTGATCTTACCAGTTTGTGCAGACAACTTCAAGTCGTAAAGGTAATCATAGGTGGTTTGAACTTTGGCCTCAGTCAAGGTTTGTCCAGTATTTCTATGCTGCAAGACACGGTACAACCTGTCTAATATGATAGTCAACTCTGCGTCGTTGTATTCTACTTGAAACTTGTTGATATCCACTTCAAATCTCTTGATCGTGCTCTCTTTTTGCTGCTGTCTTTGTTGATTTTCTTGAGACAATGCTTCGTAGATTGAAAGCTCTTTTCTGGACATATGTTGTTCCTCCTTTTGCGCAGCTTCTTCCGCTGTTATGGGTTCATATCCAAACCTTCTCACTCTTGGCGAGAAATGAGGAGTTGGCAATGTCAAATCCTTCTTCAATGCAACTCCCACGTATTTTCGAAGTGGGTGGAAAGGATCGTAGTAGAATCGAACGTATCCTGGCTCGAGTGCAAAAATTGTATGATCACTTCCTATACCCACGTTCTCCCCTGGGTGTATTTTCGTTCCTCTTTGTCTCATTATGATCTGGCCGGTGTTGACAAGATGTCCTTCGTAAGCTTTAGGGCCTAATCTTCTACCGGCTGAATCATTTTTATTGGTTTTCGAACCAGACACCTTCTTTGTCGCAGTACGAACCTGGTCGAAGTTGTTTAGAGCGGTGATTGAAATGCCCACTTTCCTCAAACAGATCCTGAGCCCAGTGATCTGGTTCGTAAGTACTAAAGACATTGTTCTTTTTGAGTTAAGATCACTGGTTCTTCAACATTGAAATTTTGAGTAGCACATTTTTCATCAAGAAAGTCACGTGTTGGACTCATACAGTTCACATTTGAATTAGTATTGATAAAAAGTCCAAGAACGAAGACATAATGTGGGCTTCAAGCTACTCGATGGATCGTAGAAATATCTACACCTTTTGTTTGTTTGAAAGTTATTTGATTAGCACTCGCTACAAAACATCCGACGATGGATTAAAATGTACATTTAGATCACATATACCCAGCGACGAGTGTTGGACAGTATACTATTCACTCTCTCTGTGATCTTTGGTAGGTGGCCAACATTTCAATGGCTAAAGCATGGTCTTCGTGTTGTGCCAATCCACTGATGGTCAATGCGCCTACCACGCCGTCGAAAGCGTCGACCCGTATAGGAACGCACCCACCGTGGCATGCATATTCAACTTCGCTGATGTAAAAGGCCTCCCCAAGGGACTTGCCCTTTTGTTTTAACTTTTGACCCATGTACCAACTCGATTTGCCAAATCTGAAAACCGTTTTCTTCTTACGGTTAACCCATTCATCATTATCAGTGGTGGCACCGGTGCCAATGACACTGTGGAATAATACCTGTCCGCTTATCAATGAAATATCAATGACAATTGAAGATCCATTAAATCTTTCGATTGCTGCTTCTCGCGTCATGGTACCAAGTTTCCAAGCGTCATCGTACGAAAACTTGGCGAAAGTACCTGCCAATACTTCTTCGTGTTCTATTTCACTTAAATTCAACTCCATTGTGTTCTTGGTTACTTGGTGGAATCTTTTTAATACTTATTCCAGTACGAAATTTCGGAGTTTTTTCAACCGCAAGTTAATCCGACGCGAATATCAGTAAAATGATTCTATAGTGATGGTGTATTATTAGTTTTACAAATACTATACTACTCGTTTATACTACTACTTTTCGGGGAGTGTGATGAAGATGTACGTCCAGGTCTAATTTTTGGTCGAACTCAGAGACCCCATCAGACGAGATTGTTTCATCATCAGCCGAAGGTTCGTCAAACATAATCCAATCTTCGAAGCCGTCATCATACTGGTCTAACAATCTTTTCTCTACTTGAAACAAGTTCTTCTGTTTCTCTATCAAGTCATTAAATTCCGCCATTTCCATGTCAGACAAAAGACACGAATCTAACTGTTTCCGTAATCCAACTTTATCTAGGTCTATACCGATCAAGACAAGCTCTTGTCTTCTATCACCGTGTACTCCTTTCATGTCCTTCTGAATCAATTCTGCCGCTTCTGGTGGAATCATTTCTGTTCCTGTTACAGAGAACCATGGAATCCCACCCTTCAATGTTAGCATTGCGCCAGCAGACGACCATTCTCCCCTAACGATGTACCTAGACGCCAACCAGAAGAATCCCTTGGAACGAATCACTGCTCCAAATGGTGAATTCTTCCTATTTTCAAGCATCTCCTTTTCCAGAAGCTCATCATACATTGCATCATCATTTGCTTGATCGTCGACACCTGTCACTCCAGGATCTGCATGAAGTGATTCTGTTTCGTCGTCTACTTGGTCTTCTTGTTCATCCACTTGCACTTGATCTTCACCGTCATCCCCGTGATGCAAATCCTCGTGTGTTTTCTCGATGATAATGAACTTGTCTTTCAACAATTTGTAGATCCTCCCGGGGTGAAAGGGTTTTCGTGCGCTATAAACAAAGTTGCTTATGCCATATTCTTCTGTTTCTGGTTTGGGAGTTAAGGTTTCTCTATCTTTTGACCCGAATCCAACTCGAATAGTCATCTCATTGAGACTTTGCAACCAACCGGCAGAAGTGGATGCTTTTTCAAAGTCGTACAATCCAGTGTTCACTACTTCATTGATGTTCACCTTTGCGTAATTAGTCCTCAAAATCTTGGCAATTGGGTTCAAGGTTTTGATGATCTTCTCTAATTGTTTCAAGCTTTGTTTATTGACTGTTGCAATTTTGTTGATGATGATGACGTCCGCGAATTCTATTTGGTCAACCAAGAGATCAGTTATTGTGCGCTCCAGCTCTCCTTGATTATTGTCTCCATATCTATCTGCGAGAAACTCGGTTGTCTCGAGATTGTCTATGAAGCTTTTGGCGTCCACCATCGTCACGCAAGTATCCAATTTCGTCAACTTATTCAAACCTCCCAGGTTGATTATGCCCTTCAAAGTTTCACGTTCAGTCTGGCTGACGCCTTCCGATGATTGAATAAGTGCTTCCGTGAATTCAGTGCTGAAGGTTTCCGCCACTTGCATGGGCTCAGATATACCTGTAGATTCTATAACAATATATTGGTATTTCCTTTCTTTGGCTATTTGGACCAACTCTTCAAGTAGATCGCCACGTAATGTACAACAAATACAACCATTTTGCAATTGGATCAACTTTTCCTCCTTTTTGGTGACGTTGTGGTTCTGAATCAAAGTAGCGTCAATATTCAATTGTGACACATCGTTCACAATAACAGCAATCTTCATACCATGGTCTGTGGTAAGGATTTTTTCCAAGAGTGTGGTTTTGCCAGCACCCAAAAAGCCCGATAATAAGGTTATTGGTACCGGTTGTTTCAACTCAAGAGATCGCTCAGAAAATTTGCGTGTGATCTTGCTGGTAGCAGTCATTTGCTTTTTGGTTGAAACCTGAAGTGACAGCTACGACTGCATTTATACTTCCATTCTTGCACATCGCTGGATGCACCGTGTTGGTTATTGTCATCTTATTTATCTCTACCATCTTGGTGATCGCCTAATCCTTACCATTTGCACCAATTCTATTGGTCACCTTAACCACTATGGTTGCAAAATGTGTAACTTGAAGGGTTGTGTGATTCCGTTCGAGACATATTGCCTATAAATTGAGATTTTCACGAATATTTAGTTGAAATCGCCGCACCCAGAGTTGCCTGGGTATTATCAAGCACTAAAATCTTAGCTCTAATTCGAAGTAGCTTGTACTAACACAATACTGTACTGAGAACTAGGGTTAACTGGAATGGGTGCAAATGGTTTTGAATTAAAAAAAAAACTGCGACATAAAAACTTGTTGCGTCAAGAAAAAAGCTGAGACAGAAGTCTGCATATTACGTTGACAATTAACGCGTACTATTTTGACTTGATTTTCAATCTTCTCCATAGTAGTATACGATCCATGAAATGTCACAGTTTAAACGAAGCTTCACAGATGTTGGTTTAGACGAGGCACACTCGCAGTTGTCTGCTAACTCTAGCTTCAACCTGCAAACAAAGTTCAGTCAGGAGCAGGCTAGTTTGTTGAAAAAAGGTAGGGCCAATGCTGTTGAAGGACCATCAGATTTCGAAAAGGAATTGCTAGACATGACAGACCAGGCTCAAGAACAAGGAAAGGAGGAAGACCAAAATTGGGATCGTCCTGTTTTAGATTTGAGTTTCAATTCTATAGATAACGACGTGGTATTTCAACAATTGGATGCAGAAGAATCCACTATGGGAGAGAACACTTGCGCTCGATTTTTTGGTGTGACTGAAGAAGGTTATTCAGTATTGTGCACAGTCACAGGTTTCATTCATTACTATTACGTTCCTGTTCCCAAAGGGTTTGTCAAAGACCAACATTTGGTCAATTTCATCAATTACCTTAAAGCTAACTACGAAGGCATATTAAACGTGGAAATACATTTGAAAGAGTCTATTTGGGGGTATAGCAACAACATCAAGAGTCAGTTTTTCAAGGTGTTCGCCAATAACAATAGAAACATTGCAAGATCTAGAACTGCATTCGAAAAAGGAGAGGTACGATTTGAAAACCTATTTCCACCTCAAAATGTCTCTTTTGACAACTTGAACTATCTACTCAGATTGATGGTGGATTGTAAAATTACAGGAATGGCGTGGATCACATTACCAAAAACAAAGTACAAAATCATTGATGAATTTCATAAAATATCGCGATGTCAGATAGAGTGTGAAATAGACTACAAAGACCTTGTTGCACATCCCTCGGAGGGTGAGTGGTTGAAAATGGCACCACTTCGTATATTATCGTTTGACATTGAATGTGCTGGAAGAAAAGGAATTTTCCCCGAAGCTGAACATGATTCAGTGATTCAAATAGCGAATGTGGTACTGAGAATCGGTGAGTCGCGACCATTTATTAGAAATGTTTTCACTGTTGATTCTTGTGCACCTATCATTGGGTCTCAGATATTCGAACACAAGACTGAAAAAGAAATGCTCATGCACTGGAAGGATTTCATAGTCAAGTCTGATCCCGATGTCATTATTGGGTACAATACTACCAACTTCGACTTACCTTATTTGCTAGATCGTGCCAATGCTTTGGGCTTGAAGCAGTTCCCGTATTTCGGTCGTATGAAGACGATCAAACAGGAAATAAAAGACTCCACTTTCAGCTCTCGAGCTTACGGTACCAGAGAAAACAAAGTCATCAACATTGATGGAAGAATGCAACTAGACTTGCTTCAATTCCTACAAAGAGAATACAAATTGAGGTCATATACCTTGAACTCAGTATCGGCTCATTTCTTGGGCGAGCAAAAGGAAGGCGTACAGCATACTATAATTACAGAATTACAAAACGGGAATAAGGACACTAGAAGAAGACTAGCTGTTTATTGTTTGAAAGACGCATTTCTACCTTTACGATTAATGGACAAACTCATGTGTCTCGTGAATTATACTGAAATGGCTAGGGTAACCGGCGTACCGTTTTCTTATCTTCTAGCTAGAGGCCAACAAATCAAAGTTATCTCGCAATTATTTAGAAAATGCTTTCAGGATGATATCGTCATCCCCAACATGAAAAGTGAAGGAAGCAACGAAGAGTATGAGGGTGCTACAGTTATTGAACCCATGAGAGGTTACTATGATGTTCCAATTGCAACTCTCGATTTTAGTTCATTGTATCCATCGATTATGATGGCCCACAATTTATGCTACACAAGTTTGCTCTCTCAGCAGGCAATCAAGGCATTTGATTTATCGGACGGCGACTATACCAAAACACCTAACGGCGACTTTTTCGTTAAAGCTCACAAACGTAAAGGGATTCTTCCAACTATTTTGGATGAATTGATCTCTGCGAGAAAGAAAGCCAAGACTGATTTGAAGAAAGAGACTGATCCTTTCAAACGTGACGTTTTAAACGGTAGGCAGCTAGCATTGAAGATATCTGCTAATTCAGTTTATGGATTCACTGGAGCAACCATAGGTAAGCTACCTTGTTTGGCGATTTCATCGTCGGTGACTGCATTTGGTAGAGAAATGATTGAGTTGACCAAAAACGAAGTAGAGAAACAATACTCAATTAAGAATGGGCAACCCTTTGATGCACAGGTTATCTATGGTGATACGGATTCTGTGATGGTCAAATTTGGTCACGAAGATTTGGCTACTTGTATGAAAGTGGGTGAGGAGGCGGCGAATTTTGTTTCGCAGAAATTCATCAGTCCTATTAAGTTGGAATTTGAGAAGGTGTACTTCCCTTACTTACTAATCAATAAGAAAAGATATGCAGGGTTATACTGGACAAACCCTGATAAATTTGACAAAATGGATACTAAAGGTATAGAAACTGTGCGACGAGACAACTGTCGTTTGGTACAAAATGTGATCACCAAAGTGCTTGATTATATCCTTGAAGACAGAGATGTTGAAAAAGCGCAAAGATTTGTTAAGCAGACGATCGCAGACTTGTTGCAAAATCGTGTTGACTTATCTCAATTGGTCATCACCAAAGCCTATTCTAAACACGATTACGCATCCAAACAAGCACATGTTGAGTTGGCGGAAAGAATGAAGAAAAGAGATCCAGGATCTGCTCCACAGTTAGGGGATCGTGTGGCATATGTGATCATCAAGACTGCAGGCGACAAAAACTACGAGAAGTCTGAGGACCCGCTTTATGTCCTAGAGAACTCGTTACCTATTGATGTCAAATACTACTTGGATAACCAATTGACAAAACCATTAGAACGTATTTTCAACCCAATCTTAGGTGAAGCCAAAACTAAGGAGTTGTTAGGGGGTGCGCATACAAGGACAATAACAATGTCGGCACCTAAGACAGGTGGGTTGATGAAATTTGCTAAGAAAGCGGAACTATGCAAAAGTTGTAAGACCCCTTTGAAATCAGATAACAAAGGTGCATTGTGTCCAAACTGTATTCGTGAGAATAAGGCTCCAAGTTTGTATGGTAATGCTTTATCTCAGCTGAATTACTTAGAAAATAAGTTTTCACGATTGTGGACAGAATGCCAAAGATGTCAAGGTTCATTGCACCAAGAGGTCTTATGCTCTAATAATGATTGTCCTATTTTCTACATGCGTAAAAAAGTCCAGAAAGATGTTCGTGTCAATGCAGAAGAACTTGTAAAGTGGGAGAATACGGTCTGGTAAACTTGCGTTTCTTGCTCGCTTTGAATCCATTGAGGAACCCGGTGGATCTCAAAGAATTGGTACATATATTTACTAGTAATTATAATATAGTATAGGCTCTAGTGCACGAGCTAAAGAGCTCTATGAAGAATTGAATGTTGAGTACATCGTAACTCATGTGCTTTTCTCTATATCTGTTTCAATATCGGCATGGGTGTCAACTTCCATGAGGTCGCAAGTTTTTTTGTCGACCAAAGAGATCAACACGCTTTCTGTCGCTGACCTCTTGTCCATTTTTAGTTGACCTGGTCTAGACAAAGGAATGGTGTCATTTGATGTTGATTTGCGAATGAATGGAACATCCGCTGAATTCATCATTGAACCGCTCATTCGGTGCATGGATAAACCGTTAGAGGTATTTATATTATTATTGATGGTGGAAACATAATTTCCTGGTTGTGAGCTTTTCATAGATCCTTTTTTCAAATTCTTGGTTAGCTCGGACGATCTGTTACTGTTGTTTTGTTTCGATAATTCCTTAAGCTGATTGATATTGTGAATACATTTGGTTATCGTTTGCATCAATAATTTCGGTTTCAATGGCTTCGAGACATAATCGTCCATCCCTTTTGCTAACGACTTCTCTCTGTCGCCAAGCATCGCATGCGCAGTTAGCGCTATGATTGGTGTTCTGAAACTAAGCGAATCTATAGGGTTAGATTTTTTCTCCCATTGCCTAATCTTCTCTGTAGCCTCGAATCCACCCATCACCGGCATTTGAACATCCATCAATACAACATCGTATCTCTTTTTCTTGATGGCTTCGTATGCCTCTAATCCATTTTCAACTACCTCCACTGCGTGGCCCTGTTTCTCTAAAATCCTCACAGCCAACTTTTGATTCACCAAGTTGTCTTCAGCTAATAGTACCGTGTATTTCGTGGATTCATCAGTGTTTTGTGAGATCGACCGAGATTCTAATGCCGGAATTATTGCCAGTGCTAAATCTGTTATGGAACAGGGGGTATTACCATATGCAGAAATACCAAGATCGATACATATCCTCATGTTTAATTCTGGAATCGAATGGTGTAGTAAAACAAGTGGAATATATTTCACTTCTGGTAGAAGGCGCAAGTCCTTTGCTGTTTCGATAGAGTCAATTATGATAATATCATATTTGACCGGATCTGATAAGTTTGCCTCGACTGTGTTTTTGGCTATCACTGGATTCAAGCCCAATTCGACAATACCCGTTTCGATGTCTTTCAATTCTTGGTCTGAATGATCTGTCGAGATGAATAATACATAATGTCCACTGAATGGTAATAGCTGATCAGTCTGCCTGGTATATCTGATCGTGGAAGGGGCGACAGCAACTGTGAAATAAAAGTTTGAACCCTTACCGTATTCTGATGTCACCCATATCTCACCACCCATAAGATGGATTAGCTGTTTCGAAATCGATAAACCCAAACCAGTCCCACCAAACTTTCTAGTTGTAGAACCATCAGCTTGACAGAAAGTATCGAAAATGAGACCTAACTTATCTTTTTCAATACCAATACCAGTATCACTAACGCAGACTTCGAGTAACAACTTGCCCAATGTGAGATTTCCATCGTTGTCAATGACGATTTTATTTGATTTCTTTACACTAACACAAACTTTACCAAGTTTCGTGAATTTGATTGCATTCCCAGCCAAGTTCAAAATGACTTGCCTCAATCTAAATGAGTCCCCAATTAAGTTGTCAGGGAATGAAGAATCACACTTGTACGTCAAATCTAAATTCTTCTCGATTGCTTTTACTGCCAAAGTTTTCAATGCACCGAAAACAGTACCTCTAATAGAGAAGTCGATTTGCTCGACTGTCATTCTATTGGCTTCAATTTTCGATATATCCAAAATATCATCGATGATAGTTAACAATGAGTTGGCAAGATTGTTCACGATAGACAACATTTCCCTTTGATATTGAGTCAATTCAGTATCCAATGACAATTGAGTCATCCCAATGATACCATTAAGTGGGGTTCTGATTTCATGTGACATGTTGGCTAAGAATTCTGATTTTGCTGAGTTTGCCAACTCAGCAGCTTCTCTGGCCGCTGTGTTTCTTTGAATTGACTCTCTCAAATTCAAAACCATCTGATTAATCTTTGTTTTCAAAGCATCCATTTCTCCAGATGCCTCAACAGTGATAAATCTCGTAAAATCCCCATCAGTGGCTGCAGCTGTAATTTGAGCAAAAGCACGTACTTGTGATGTTAAGTTAGAAGCCATCGTATTGACATTCGACGTAATCTCCTTCCAAAGTCCATCAACATCAGAGACTTGTGCTTGAATACCCAACTTACCGTTAATACCAACATCTCGAGCAACTTTTGAAACTTCCGATGCGAATAATTGTAAAGAGTCCACCATTTTGTTAATCGTATTTTTCAATTGCAAAATCTCCCCTTGGGCATGAACATCAATTTTTTGAGATAAATCACCATGAGCAACTGCAGTGGTCACCGTTGCAATAGATCTGACTTGGTTTGTTAAATTCGTAGCCATCAAGTTGACATTTTCAGTTACTGCTTTCCAAGCTCCTTCAACGTCTTGAACATTTGCTTGTCCACCTAGAATACCCAAAGTTCCAACTTCTCGGGATAATGTTGTAACCTCGAGAGCGAAGTTCTGCAATCGATCCACCATTTGATTGATTGTGCTCTTCAATTGCAAAATCTCTCCCTTACAATCAGCAGTAACTTTTTTAGACAAATCACCTTTTGCAACAGCAGTTGTAACATTGGCAATATTTCTCACCTGGGTGGTTAAATTCAACGCCATGGCATTCACATTGTCAGTCAACTCTTTCCAAATACCCTCCACGTTTTCAATGAGCGCTTGCCCACCTAGAATACCGAGCACCCCGACATCACGGGCAACCTTAGACACTTCAAACGCAAAAGTTCGCAATTGATCCACCATGGTATTGATTGTCATTTGTAGTTGTAAAATTTCACCTTGAGCATGTACATTGATTTTCCTAGATAAATCACCTCTTGCGACAGCTCTAGTAACATCGGCAATTTCTCTCACTTGATTCGTCAAATTCAACGCCATGATGTTGACATTGTCAGTCAAACTTCTCCAGATACCAACAGATCCAACGTTTTTTGCCTGCCCTCCCAATTCACCGTTAGCAACTTCAGTTGCAACTTTAGTGACTTCACTAGCGAATGTTTGTAGTTGATCCATCATAGTGTTGATTGTTGTTTTCACTTTCAAAATCTCAGGATCTGACTCGTATTGATGAATTTCCACTTTTTTGGACAAGTCGCCCATGGCCACAGATATGACAACAGTTCCGATCTCACTCAACGCTTGTTTGAACGCTTTATTGGCTGAACTTGAGTGGTTTAGATTTTCCAACAACTGGTTATTCTTGGTTGTCAACGATGACACTTGCTCGTTCAAATAATTGATTCTATCATCTTGAGTCACAATGTGGCTGAATAGCTTCTGTCGTATGTCACCGTCTATCGATGAATCATCTAATAAACGAATTATCTCAATCGACATCTCTGGGCTATCAGAGATTCTGATCTTCTTAAGTAACGGGGAAGTAATGGTGAATAAATTTGATTAACGATTCCAAACAATCAAAAAAACAATTTGTGATGTAGTGTTCTGTAACAATGTAATACAATAAAACAGTGTCACCAACGACGATCAAAACGGGAAGAGAGACTGAAGATACGATTGATTTTGGCTGTAAAGTCTAATTTCAATGAGGCGTTTATTATGTTTATCGGGTGCAACCCAATCACCGCCAAGCCACCGCCAGACGGTGCTAGCTCTACGCCAATGTCCAGCACGGTTTGGCCGTAGGTTGCCACCAGATTTAGCGAGAGTTTAGCGATGGTACCTCATTTCACAGCCTTCCATGCACTAAAACTTGACAGGTGCAATACTGCACCATCTCATCAGGGGTTCTGTGGGATGATGTTGGGCTCAGTAGGTATCTCGGTCTAGGCTGGTTAGTTTATATTGTCAGTGGCATGTTAGTCCGCTGATTTCCAAGTCAACATATTGTCTGTATGTGTTCAAGCTTGGGTGATGGCATTCTTGACATGCTCTTCGGCATTGTTTGGACAAATTAGGAAATTTTCATCAGTTCGTTGACTGTTTCACACGCTCAAGCACAGATTCTGACGAAGGGGGCTATATTGAAAGATAGTATACGTAAAACGCTTATTGTCAGGTACCTGATATATCCATTGTTGGATCGTGGTTTCGACAAGGCAATTCGATATCAAAAATTACAACATTGTCCGTTAGCTATTAATCACATTACTATCTAATTACATATTTAATTGCCCTCACAAACCGACTCCTGTATCATATCAAATTCAAGTCTCGCAACGCTTGACAATTCGGCATTGGTAGTTTCTGTGCTTTCCTCAACTTTTCGTAATCGGTGGAAAACCACCCCTGGGCGTCCTCCATCATTTGGTTTCGAAGCATTTGCTCTCGTGAACATTTACTTCGTTTTTCCTGAATGTATGTGTTTTCGACTTTCAGGTCGAAATTTCTCAACTGCCTCGACGTGAATGACTTTTTGTCAAACGACCTATCAACGTAAAAAGGGATTTTGTAATGTGGGGTGTACCTGGTAGTGGGAAAAGCCCTTGTTTTCGTGAATGAGTAATCGGGAATATTGTCAGAATCGGAAAATAGTGCCGACATGACGACAGCAAAGAGCAACAAGAATATGGGCACTAATTGTTTTAGGCTTTCAGATAACGACGGCTGTGTTTCCTGTGTAGCTGCCCTTCTAGGTGCTGCTCTGGGTTGTGGTCTTCGTTGCCTTAAAAACGGATCGGCTCCACCAAAAGATTGAAATTGGAAACCATTATTACCAAATGTGAAAGTTTGCGATGGACCGCCGCCAAAAAACATATTGAATATATCATCCTCGAATGCTCGTCCTCCTCCTCCTCCTTGGAATCCTCGAAATTGACTGGGAACATTGCCCCCAAATCCTGCCCCAGAACTGGCTTGGGAAAACCTCGAATCTGGATCGGCACCTGTCTGGTCGAAAATTGTCTTCTTGGAAGGATCACTCAAAACTTCCCATGCCTTATTCACTATTTTGAACGCTTCTGCCGATCTGGGGTGTGGATTTTTGTCTGGATGCAATTTTATTGCTAATTTACGGTATGATTTTTTTATTTCACCTTCGTTGGATGTTTTCTGACAGTCCAAAATTTCATAGTATTGGTGGGGTTTATATTTGAACACATGTAGCACCACCTTCTCTTGTTCTGCCGAATAGGATGTAGCCATCGTTCGATGTTAAGTCTCCAAAGATTCACCGTAGGCCAAAGATTTTGCTTTTTAACCGTCAATTTTACTGGCACACGTCCTTCAACTTTCTTCGTTGTTCTTTAACGCCACCTAAGATACCCAGAGAACGACGAAAGAGCATGTAGAGTTAAGGTTATGAGGTTGAGTTAGCGGGGAATATATAGGAGAGGCAATGGGCGTTTACTTCTAGATTATCGGTCGGTGATATTTTTGCAATTTGATTCAGTTTTCAGCAATTATTTTGAGGGACATTTGAACAGTACTGGAGTCACCCATGAGGTATAAGTGAGATGTAGACTCAATGGCAGTTGCAGCTTCAACTAAACTCTGTCTTTCTAGTGCTTTTTTAAAGCTAATCAAATTCAAATTCTGCTAGAACCTTCTCGAAGCTATTTATTCTGGATAGGTTGAACCATTTGACTCGGCAACATATTAGCTCTGGGATTGTTTTACTGTGGCTAACCAGTCCTATAACCTTGCTTAGGGTGTGAGCTTGGTATTTTGGGGCAACAATTCTCTACTTTTTGGTCATACAGTTCTTTTTGAAGGAATTGCCTTAACTTTTCCAATCCTCACGAAAACGTCCTACTGCTCTAACCTCGCCATTATTCTTTGCTCAAATAACATGTTAAATATTTTGCAACAATCTTGCAATTTTGCAGCCATTTTCTTTGGTCTCATTTGGTTTGCATCTCGACACATTATCACCAGCTTGGCTTGTAGTTTGGTAAATTCTAACCAATGACACTCGTGTAAACAACGATCGCAACAAGAAGTTCCATCAAATCATCTCAGCTTCATCTCTCATCAACATCAAACGATATTCTTGAGCGGAGTATTACCCGCAAGGCAAATAAACAGCTTGATAAATAACATCATAGTATCCCACCGGGTTTTGTACCTCAGCTAGCAAGCACGCAGGCTGTATTGCTGTTGGGAATATAATAATATCGGGATCATATCGAGAAAGTGTATCAAGATCTACTGTTGAACCACCAAAGTAAGAAATGGTTTACCTGGCAATGCTTTGTATTTGCTACTAGTGTGTAGGTCTCCAAGTTCATGATGTTCGTGTGATCATTGGTCTCGTTTTCGACAAAATTTGAATTGCATATAGCTGCCACAGATCTTGAGAATTCTACAATAAGAGACATTATATGTCTCCAGAATTCGTTGAATAATGATAAAAAAGGCATAGAATGAAGAAAATCAACATTTTTTGGTGTTTTTGAACATTTTTTCTTTACTTCATCAGATGAGCCAGCAAAAAAATCAGTCAGAAAAAGTCCGTGATAGTTTAGTGGCTAGAATTACCGTTTGTCGCATGGTAGACCGGGGTTCAATTCCCCGTCGCGGAGCATTCTTTTCAAGCGCAAATGGTTTAGTGGTAAAATCCAACGTTGCCATCGTTGGGCCCCTGGTTCGATTCCGGGTTTGCGCATTTCTTTTTTCCATAGCTATAGTTATCACCTCCTACTTAACTCAGCTCAGTTCCTGTTAAACTCATTAACCAATTCTGGCGTTTGTTTGGTATTTTTTGGA
Organism: Suzukiozyma glaebosa; assembly: GCA_030564305.1. Lineage (NCBI taxonomy): Eukaryota > Fungi > Ascomycota > Pichiomycetes > Serinales > Debaryomycetaceae > Suzukiozyma > Suzukiozyma glaebosa. The sequence continues at coordinate 359,658 of JAJLUT010000009.1, forward strand.
ATTCGAGTTTTTCACGTGACTCCATCTCTCTCCATAGGAAATAGATCAAGCTTTGGGTTATTCATCACAGCCATGAGTTCACCCAAACAAGATTTGGTGATCTATAATGATAACTCTATAATCAGTGAAAGGATATTGGACTCCCAGCATTCGCACTTAACCATAATTTCACACATACAAGGGACAGGTCCTTCGTGGTTGATAAACTCATTGATTGAGAATGCTATCAAGGGAACAAGCACATTAGTGACTAGCGAGTCAACGAGTTCCACCAACAATAGAAGCGAGGTGGTCTTTGTGTCATTCACGCATCCACAGGAGTTCTACAACAAGAATTGTAAAAAGAATGGACTCGAGTTATCCAAATTGAACAACTTTACATACATGGATTGTTTCACCAACTTATTTGTGGATACCATCAAATCACCAACTAACCCGTTGAACGATATCACTTCAATGCTCAACAAGATATTTGCAAAGATACATCAAATATCGAGCTCAAAAATAATAATATTTCTCGAAGACCCGTTGATTTTGTTGCAAGCAACAGCATTAGACCCCGACGTATTGCTTGGGTTTATTTTTCAATTGAACAAACTCTGCCGAAACCTTTACATTATCACAAACCAAGATGAATCAACAATCCTCGACTTGGGTGCCACAAATCCCATAGACCCCGTGTTCAAAACTTCGTCGTTTCTCCTGAAACTATACCATCGCTCGCAGTTGAACGTGCTCTTGAAACCATTGGAGACTGGTCGCGCAAATGATATCACTGGAAGCTTAACTATTTCTCCAGGTGCTATAAGCTACGATATCGATGACTTGAGAGTGAAAGAGCAGGAGTATATATTCAACTTGACAAAAGATTCTAATATTAGTCTATTCTATAGATAATTGGTGGTATCAGTGCAATCTGTAAGATACCTTGTGAAATGCAGTTTTTTTTTTGAACCTGTTAAGTCTCGAAAACTCAACTTCGTTTTCTGTGTATATTATATAAGTCATCTAATGCGAACTCAATCGAGCATCGAGTCCATAACAATGGGAAAAGCGGCCACACAGACCGCTCCCCAACCAATACCCAATAGGGAATGTTCTCTAAAGTTTTGTGTACATCAAAAACGCGACCAAAGTCCTTCATCAAATACTTCAATTCGGGGACTATCGTTATCTCTCTATTACTGGCAAGGGTCTGTAATGAGCCCGGCTTCTCATCAATGAAGAATCGCTTCATGACGTCGGTCAAAATCCCCAATTTATTCATGACTACCAATCTGTGTTGAATTTCCAACCCCACAATGTTCTTGAGGTGTTTCATGAAGTTGTAACCTGAGTCTGTAGTGAAATTCTCTAATTTCAAGCTAGTCGCTTTGAAGTTATTCTCATCTGGTGCTGCCTTAGGTTGGTAAGTGTATTCGTGATAGTGTTTTAAGTCGTTACTGATCAATGGGGCCAAGTACGGTCTTGCCAAACTGACAATGAAGTGGTTGACGTTGAATAGCTCAGTCAATCGAGTATAAGGTGAGTGTTCTTTCAATTGGGACGTCCACACATTTTGGTGTCCTCCTTTGAAGTATTGTTGCAGGTAACTCACGTCCTGGGGTTTTAAGAACGTGACATCAACACCAGGTAATTTCGGCACGATATCGTTGTTGAAATCTTTGACGTATAATCTAACATTGTCCGACAACACCCCCGTACCGATCGAAGCGTAAATTGCGGTCCAGATAATGACATTTGGTGCCGTGATATAATTCATCAACGATGGTATGGCTTGGTTGGTGGGGTGTATGACGATATTCAAGACTTTCTCGGTTCTCAAGTATGCTTCTTCAAAGGTCAAGTCGCCAATGGTGTCTCTGACAAACTTCAAGAAAATCAAGATATCCTGGGAGTATCCTTTTTTGACCACATTTTCAATCACATTACCGTACCTTTCGTCAACGTCGTGGTTCAATCGATCCACATCGCCCATGACATCGGCGATGTTGATCAAAATGGGTATCAATTCTTGGTCGCGTAGCGTGCACACCAACGATGCTACTGCAGCACCCACTGCACTACCGCCAATGATCCTTGGCAAGAGGCCCTTGAAGTATAATGCTTTCACTACCCCCAAGTGGCACAACCCAAACAACGAACCTCCTTGCAACAACAAGGCCGTGCAACCAAACGATTGTCTGGCGTCATGGAAAAAGTCCAACTTCAACTGTTTACCATTGGAGATGAAGTAATCGTTGGTCTCGTTCGAGGTCATGGACTCGTTCAAGTACGCCAAGCAGTCGAGCACTTCGTTGATGAATTCGTCAATCATGTATTTCGTCCCAAGGTAAGACTTTAGGTATAGGCGTTTTTGCGAGATACCACCAAAGTTTCGGATCATGCCTGAACGCAACAACGACATGATTTGGGTGGCATCGTCGTTAAGACGTGCCTCCTTCAACGCTTTGAGTCGTTCGTTGATCAACACATAGTCGTAGTGCTTCGAGATGAAGTTTTGGCGCCAAAAGTCCATGTTTGTTAGCTTATCAATCTCGGCCACCACGTCCTTCCATTCCTTGTAGTGTGTGACGTTCTTCAACTCCTTCAACCGCTCCTTCAACGGATCCTTTCTATTGTACACATTGTAGATCTTGGTAACCCAAAACAAAACGATATCGGTGATGAAGTCGATGATCACCCAGATAAAGGTGGGTGTGTGGTTTATAATATACGTGAAACCTGGCAACAACACTGTCTCAACTATCTTCTCTGCCATAGTTATCTCATCAGCATTTCTCCAGCGTGAATTTATACTGCCAACTTTTTTAATTTCTGATTCTACAAACCGCACAGGAATTATCACATGCATTTTTATTTATATATATATATATAAAACCGATTTATGGCTTTCAATCAGAGGTGCCCTTCATCAACTTCTTGCTCTTGCTGAAGAACCGTTTACCAAACGATGAGGCATGTAGTCCTGTTCCTTCTACTTTGTCCTTGACAATGTTCACTCGGCTTCGTAACGATCCACGCCTGATAATATCACTATGGGGTGCGTTTTGATACGCAGCCGCTGCGATTTTCCCGATATGCATGGAACCACTGTTGTCGCTCTTGGTCAACATTTCTTGCAACCAGTTCTGGAGGCCAGTGTCATACTCAAACTCTCGTGCCAAGGCGCCGCGTAACTTGTCTATTCTATCGACTGGCTGCGACACCGCCATGATCTGTTTCCAGTTGAACACGGGGTAGCTCTGGGGAGTCGCGTCGGTGGCTCTGGGGATCGAGGTTTCCGATAAATCAGCTTCAGGGGTATCGTAGGCGTCGTTGGTGGAAATGGAGCTGGTATCATTCTGGTTGAGAGTGGTGGCTTGAGATACGATTCGCGAGCTGGGTGACTCCTGGTCTAATAAGCTCGAGTATTTCTGGCCCTCGTTCAAGTTCTCCTTGGATGTGAGTGTGAGCTGTTCCTCTTGAAATCGGGGCGTGAAGGTTCGGGTATTCAAGAGTGATTCGTTAGTAACGGTCGATGTCGTGGGACATATTTTGTCGTCAGTTTCGTCGCTGTCCAGCACTTCGGTAACACTTGGGAGTGGCGCGTCAATGGTTTCGGGTATCGAGTCATCGCTTCGCCCGCTTTGCATGGTGGTGAATTTGGAGTAGTTGCGGTCGTCGTTAGTGGGATCGTAGTTTATTTGCGAATCCATGTCGCTATCGGCAATAAACTTGTCTCGAAAGCTACTGGTGTTGGGCTTCCAGTTACCGAAACTCAACGTGGTGGTACTCATCGTTGATTCGCGCCTACGCACACTGTCTTGATCGACCTGGACCTCAGTTCGATCTTTAGCAAACGTGCTTTCAGTATCTTCCTTTTGGGTTCCAAGCGATAATTTCCCCGTCGATAACGACCCCGTAGAATGGAGTGTGTGCGTGTCACCATTATCAACTACTGGCAAATCTCTATCCAAGTCAGCGGTTTCGACAATCAAGGTGTTTCTGGCATCGGGCATATACCCACTCACTGCGTCTGCTATGTTCGTGTAGTCTACCGATACCAAGTTACTGCGATCAAATGCTGACGGAGGTTTGCGCATCGACTGTGGTCGACTGCTCAACTCTTTCACATAGGTGTCGTGTCTCTTCAACCCATCTTCATTAGGGATTGCTGAGATTGGAGTGGTCTCGGTAACATTGTCTTCTTCGTCCGACCGATCATCGTAATGATACCCTTCGTGTTCGTAGTTTGTAAACGACTCGTCGGCAAAATTCGGCATTCCTAACGCTCCGGTCTCGATTGGAGGTAACATGCCGGGTTCATTTTCGGGTACATCTTCATCCTCAATAGCTGCGTACTGCAAATCGTTTATGAGTGAGTCTAAAGCGTCAGTTTTGATGGGTGGCTTGGAGGCACTCGACGCCGACAATTTACGTTCATCGATCGTGTCATTTACCAAACTTTCCTTGAACTGTTGTGGAGTTGTACTATCGTCTAACGCTTTGCTGGAAACATTCAGTTGGTTTCTCGAATGGGTGAATGAAAGCGGCGCCTCCGACTCGTGCTCACTTTCGGAATCAGTATTACTATTGTGCCCCCAGTTATCACTGTCGCTACTGGAGTCATACCTTGCATTATCGTCGATAGAAAGAACGAGTGGTGCTGGTGGCGAGTGTAAATCTAATGTGGCCTCCAGTTCGTGCGATTGTATTGGGTCGTCATGGTAATTTGCCTCATGTTGGTCTTCGTGTTCCTGTTTGTAGCTTTGCGGAGCATGAACTTCGTGTGTGTCAGTGGTATCATTATCACGCTGATGTGTTGAGTTCTTTGTCTCACGACTAGACTGTGATTTTGCGATTGCAAGATCTGGCGCTTGATTTTGAGCGTCATCAGCGTGAGTTATAGGCTGCTGACTCAAATTGCTGCCATTTGGTGTAAAGTATACCGAATCGAGATTATTGTTGCCATTTGATGGGCCCTCTTCTGGCTTTTTCGGGGTATTGATCAAGTTGAGGCTCGTGGGCTCAAACTGTATCGAGTCGGCGTCTGAGCCGTAACTAGTTTCAGACTCAGGAGTACCGAACGAAGACGATTCTAACCTAATTTTGGGACTCAACAAGTGAGGATCAACCTCGGGCTCGTTATAATTGAGAATTTGTTGCGTGGTGATATTGCCCTCATTCTGAGGAGAAGCTTGCAAGTTCTTGAACTCAAGCGACTTATTGGGGGTGCTATTGAGTGATTCATCATCGTCGTCGTCATCGTAGTTGTACTTGTCTATCGACAAGACCAAGTTATTTGGCGGAACAGGCGTCAGGTGATTGTGTACTCCATCACTAACTGAATGCAACTCCTTATGTTCTGGCTCATTATGCAATGGTTTAGATATGCTATCATTCAAATCCTCATGCTCGTTTGTATTGACAGTGTCGAATGTCTGGGGTATCATCGACTCGTCTGCTTCGACAATATCGTCTATAACTTCGGGGTCCGACTCATAATCGTACTCGTCGCCCCAATCGTCACCGTATGATGGCACTGCTGCCTTGGCCCAGCGTGTAGACTTGTGTCTCACAAACTCGTCAGTCATGGGTATCAGTTGTTCAAAGCACAAACCTTGTTGATAGTTATTCTGCGTGTAAAATTACTGATACGCATTTTTGATTTGGGTTTTTGGTAAGCAAAGTGACGTCGTACAAAGAAGTTTATTCAGGTTTAGATATATATATATACTCGTGGCGGTTTTAGTGTTGCTTACATGATGAAGTGGATGTTCATATCTTGTGGGTGAGAGCAACTCAATTGCGGTTTCTGGGAGTATTTTGCACTCAAAATGGCCCGCATGTTGTTGAGTAGCGAGAGGTAGGATTGGTTGGGGTTATCTTGTAGCGTTTTGATAAACGACCACGACATAGCCCCCGTCATTTGTCCTCCTTCCGAGGCGTCGGCTGAGGTCTGGTCGTCCTTGCACCCCGAGATCGAGATGACATCGGCGGGCGATGCCTTCTTTTGGATCACGTCCGAGCGATTGACTTTACCCATGGTGGCTTTTTTCACCATGCCGGTGATGGACGAAAGGGCACCACCAATGTTACCTCTTTCGTACTGTAAGAATGCGTCGAGCGCGCCCGTACCGTATTCCTTCATCAAGTTGGGCTCTTTTACAATCCCCTTGGTCGAATACACATAAGGCAAGTCTAGCGCCGTACCCGAATGACACGAGTCGAATAATGCGGTTAGTCTACACCCCTGGGGCAAGGAGCGGACCATTATGGCGTGCATGTCATCGTCGACAATATGACCAGCGACTTGAAAGTCGAGGGGGTAGATAACTTCGTCGTAGCCATTGTCTTCGTCGCCGTCGGCGTCTTTTGTGACCCCACCATGGCCCGAGTAGTGGAACACCAACGAGTCGTTGGGTCTGGCGTCCTTCACCAACCACTGCATGGCCCTGATTATGTTTTCCTTCGTGGGCACTCGTCCCATCTCGCGCTGGTCGTCGGTTAAGATGACCATGTCGTCCCAGCTGTACCCAAATCTCTGGTTCAAAAAGTTGCTCATGTTCTTGACATCGTTTATACACCCTCGCAACGCGCTCTTGGTGTTGAAGTAGTTGATACCCACGAGAAGTGCCTTCTTGCGTCCCAGACAATTCGAATACTGGAATTTCAACCCCGAGTTTTGGCCAAAGTCTTGCACTTGTGTGGGTGGCTCGTACATTCTCTGGCCGTTACCTCTATTCTGCTGCTGCTGCTGCTGCTGCTGCTGTTGGTTGTACTGTCCCGGAGGAGGTCCATATTGCCCCTGCGGAGGACCATTCTGATACTGCCCCTGCGGAGGACCATTCTGATACTGCCCTTGCGGGGGACCGTACTGCTGGTTTTGGGGCTGGGCGTAGTAGCTGTGGTACTGGCCCTGTGGAGGAGGGCCTGGTGGCGGTCTGCCATACGATTGTTTGCCTGATCCTGGAAACATTGTCGGTGCTTAGATCTAACGCTCTGGGTTTTTTTAGTTAGCGCTGAAACGAGGCGTGGCGGCGTTAACCATTAACAATGGTGGGTGGAATAAAGGTGTGTATTATAACGGCTCTATCATATCGAGTATAAAGAAAGAGAAGGAAATCGTGGGCTGGGTCTCGTCAGCGTTTGGCAATCGTCGTTGGTCTCGTAAAACATCTACAATTTGGCTTCGGGGTCCGAGTTGGCGGCAATGATGGCTTCGGGGTAGAAATCGTTGGTGAAGCCACCAATGTGCCAGGCACCTCCGTCGACGACTTGGATGGTACCGGTGATGTAGGAGGCTGCGGGCGAGAAGAGGAAAACAGTTGCGTTGGCAATGTCTTCGGTGGAGGCCAATCTCTGCATGGGGATTCTCAGTTCCAAGCCTTTTCCTGAGGCCGAAGGTGGGGCCAATCTGGCCATACCTTCGGTACCGTCGACCATACCAGGTGCGAGACAGTTGGAGGTGATACCCAAGGGCCCGAATTCAGTGGCCAAGGCATTGGACAAGGCGTCGACACCAGCTTTGGCGGCCCCGACGTGCACTTGGAATGGGATACCGTAGTAGTGCAATGTAGCACTGACAAACAAGATCGAACCCTTGTTCTTTCTCAACTGGTCAAAGGTGGCTTTGACGGTGTTGTACGAACCCAACAAGTCGATCGAGATGACCGATTTGAACGCATTCGACGACAAGTGGTTGAAGTCACTGATAAAGTTACCGGCGGCACCAGCAATGACATAGTCGATTCTGCCCAACTCGTTCACTGAACGCTCAACCGCTTTGGCGATCGAGTGCACGTCTCTAACATCAACCCCACCAATACCAATGACCTTAGCGCCAGGTCTCAACTGCTCCATCTCTTTAGCTGCAGCCTCAGTCTTCTCCACGTTTCTACCAATAATCACTGCATTAGCCCCAAGCAAGATCAATGCTTCTGTCTGGACTCGACAAATGGTACCAGCACCCCCAGTGACAAAGGCAACCTTGCCGTCAAAAAGCCCAGCCTTGAAACTGGAACGTTGTAAGTATGAGTTATCCAAAGTGTTTGGCATTGTCTGTGGCTGTGAATAATATGAATATATCCACTTCCACACCCGCCATCTCACCCTATTTATACTGCCAGCGGTTTGGTGGGGTATTCCTCGGCTTGTGGCCCAGCGTGTGCAGGTGAGTTTTTCAGATTGACTGTGATAAAAAAAAAATTGAGATTCATAGTGAATTTGTATATACATATGCTATTGATGCTACTATGGTACAAGGGAGAGGGGGAAGAAGGTGGATGGTGAAGGTGGAAGGTGGAAGGTGTTTAGTGTATGTGTAAGTGTAGGTGTTTAAGTGGTATTTTTATCATGACATGCCTTGGTCCAAGTATCGGTCTAGGCGCTTTAGCGATATCTGGTAGAGTAACAACATGATTGAACTTTGGATACCGGTCCAGATACACCGTGGGCCCACGCCGGAGAAGGCACCAAAGATACCCTCGGTGCGGTAGATCGAGATCAATGCTTTTATTGTCGACGACTTCACCATGAAGCTGGTTAACGGACTGGCGTTGGAGATGAGATTCATCGACGCCTTGGGGTGCGTCGAAGTTTGGATTCGGGTCTTGACCACGTCGAGCGGCGTGGTCAACACCCCCGCCAACCCTCCCGCTGCCGCGCCCGTGGCGAGCTCCATGGATATGGGCAAGTCGCTCGACCGGTTGTAGTAGATCGCCAACTGGCGGAACCGCTCGTAGAACGCAAACTGCAACGCACTAAAGGGCAAGTCGCGAAATAACGTCTCCTTGTACCCAAACGCAAACGTGCTCATCCCTTCAAGTCGAGCGATCGACTTGATGGCATCGACCAAACCCTTGTAGTTGTATCCGCACCCTTTGGTATAAGGGTTATTGTATCGCCCTTGAAGCTGTAATCGTGTCTTCAACACCTCCGACGGCACATAAAACACACTCGACGCTAAATCGCCGAGAATGCCCGCCATGAAATAGGCGACATTCTCATTGATGCCATACTCATTGATCATTTGGCGCTTGGAATACTCATAAGTCCCAAAGAACGCCGCCGTCGACGGGAACGACCCTATAATTGCCGGAGCATACCCGCCATATAGACCCCGGAAAAACCCTTCGTTTTTGTATATGTTGATGTACGCCGGTACCATGTTCTTGTACTTGGGGTTGTTGGGAAGCCCCTGCTGCCGCGTCTTCACCGTGTCTAACGAATGCATCGCCGTATCGCCAACCATACCCCCAAACCCACCAGCTAGCATACAATGTAGTATCGGCGAACTCGACTCGTCGTTGTCGTCTCGCGATTGCTGTGGTGTGGTCACTCGGTGTGCCCGTACGTGCGGTTCGCCATGATGTTCAAAGGTTATTGGAATTGTGGACGACGTATAGACTTGTGACATCTAGTATGGTACAATCTATAACTTGAAATATCGTGTACCAATGTGGGTGAGAATCATGAACTCTTCAGCAAAAAACAACCAAACTTAATAATTCAAATAACACAATAGCGTCGCTAGCTCTGATTAACTCGTTAATATAACCTATTGCTTCGTATATGCCAACACCAAACTCAATCTCGATCGAGTGTCAACTTTGAAACCATCAATTTTTTCAATTTTGATTGGAATTTCCAGGTACAGGAATTTCCACGACGAGATGGCTAACGAGTTGGCGCCAACATGTGGTTGAACCAGATCACACGAGCGCAGGGGAAGCACATTGCGCGTTGGGGACGACGGTTTTACCGAGTGCTAGCCATTGAGTCGTCCTGCGACGATTCTTGTGTGGCGTTGCTCGACAAATACCTGCCTCACAAGCCGCCACGGGTGATTGATCACGTCAAACTAACTCTAGAGTCAGCGCACATTGGTGGTATCGTACCAACAGCAGCTCATGACTTTCATAACGAATCAATAGCTCCACTACTCGCTGGTTTCCTTCACAAACACCATATAACCTCCGAATCACCTCCCGATTTGATCTGTTGCACGCAGGGTCCAGGAATGGTGGGGTCGTTGGCGTCCAGTTTGCAAGTCGCCAAGGGAATAGCATTAGCGTGGGAAGTGCCATTGATAGGTGTGCACCATATGTTGGGCCACATTTTGGTTTCCCAGTTGCCCAAGCACGAACAACCCCATGTGCTGGCACCGCAGTTCCCATTCTTGAGTCTCTTGTGCAGCGGGGGCCATACCATGCTTGTTTTATCCAAATCAACATCGGAACACGAAATCATGATTGACGTTTGTGATATCGCCGCTGGTGACGCGTTGGATAAATGTGCTCGAGAATTGGGGTTGCGAGGCAACTTGCTCGGAAAGGAGTTGGAAGCGTACGTTGAAACTATACCACCAGCTATAATGAATGAATTCCTCAAAATAAATACCACCACCAGCGACAATGAGTTTGGGTTGGCCATGAAATTGCCTTTGAAAGGACCAAAAAATCAGAAAGTTCCCGACACAATCATATTCAGCTTTGCCTCATTTCTATCGCGTATCCAAACACACATCGCCGACAGGGAATTGAGCGAACGAAAGAGACAGTTCCTAGCTTACAAAGTACAGAATTTGATTTTCGATCATATAGTAGATCGCGTAAATGCGGCATTGAAGAAACACGGGACCAACAAGTCGTTATTTGATCTGGCAGATGGGAAATTCGATGGCGTGTCCGATTTCATCTGCTCGGGAGGAGTGGCAGCAAATACCGCTTTACGAGGAAAATTGGCCAACCAGCTCATTACTAAAAATGCGTTGGACACAAATTTCACCTTCCATTTCCCCGACCTCTCCTTGTGTACTGACAATGCTGTTATGATTGGGGTAGCAGGAATCGAAATCTTTGAAAAATTGAGATTGAGGTCAGATTTGAGTATTACCCCAATTCGAAAATGGCCATTGGACGAACTATTGACGAAGACTGGTTGGGTCAAAGTTAGCGACGCGGAATACGCAAAGGTCTCCGGCAAGACTCCCAGCCCAGAATGATCTATCTTGGTGAAAGTGTAACGCATCAACGAACTTGTACATAGAAAACGCGTTTTCCGCATAGTGTAAATACTCCAAGTAATCAAGGCTCATCAATAACCACTGATAAACAACATACCACAGTATTCTTCATCGAAAACTGTTCATCTCTTCTTCGGTTACACTTGATTCCAGCTCTTCGTCGGGTAGCACATCATCTGTTCCCTGTCTATCTCCAAGAAACGACTCGGTGATATTGAATGTAGCTATGAGATTCTGCCATGTAGAATAGTCTAGGCTCGCTATTTGGTGTACACTATTCGAACCTCCTGACGTACCCCGGTGGTGTTGCATTTCCTGTGCGCTTATCATTTGCACCATTGGAATGCCATCTTCCAAGTATAGTTTCAATTTGGCATCCTTGATCAAGAAACTGGTGAAGAACAAGTTCTCGATTGATTGTGAGAATGATTTTGGGTTGATAAAGAATTTAAAGAAGTTGATGCCAGCAAATTGGCCCTGATCCTTTTGTTCAAAGGTTCTGTAGACTTGTTGCACCATCACTGCGGTATTCTGCTCGGCGTTATTGGCGATTTCGCTTGCTTGTATGTTTCTCGCAGTGGTTGAAGTTGTGTGGCCGTTTGAGTCGTCAATCTTCCTAGTTCGCGGCTGCATAACCTTCTTTTGCGTTGCTAGTGGTCCATTCAAGAAATCTACCTTCACCGACTTCCGGCTCATCAGCTGGAATAGTATTCCCATTTTCAACCAATTATGCTGGTTGAATAAATCCTCGTTAGTGATCAGCCCGTTATTGATTTCGTTAGCACTAATACTTGCAAGTCCTTCTTCATCCTCAAGTTCCTCTTCCTTCACCTCGAGCATGTACAGTTTGAGTTTTTTGACAAACTCTTGTTGATTCAACTGAAGTCCAGCATCGTCGAATTTCATGTTCTTAGCATTGATTGCTGCCAAATTGGATACATTTTCAAACGCTTCTGAATCCTTCAAGTGTATCTTGGTATTGGTTCTCCTAGACTTTTGCACTTTGGAGTATAGCTGCGATATTGCATCGAGCGAGCTGTGAATCACCTCGTCAGCGTCACCTTTCATAGCCTCAGATGCGAACCTTAGCATCTGTCGGTTGACCTTATCGTAGCCACTTATCAACTCATTGTTACTCATTTCTAACCTGGTCTCTTCTATTCAATGTGGTTCACTATCTAATGTTTATTGATGCGTAAATACTGGCGCGACTGATTTCACCAGGCACAAATCAATGCTGCTGAATTGCAACCATGTCACAATCGACACCCAGAATACGAAAGCTAGATGCTTTGGTGGTCAACAAGATTGCTGCTGGTGAGATCATCATTCAGCCGGCAAATGCCTTGAAAGAAATGCTTGAAAACTGCATTGACGCGAAAGCTAGCATGGTTGATATTTTGGTGAAAGATGGGGGACTCAAGCTATTACAGATCACCGATGACGGGACTGGGATCCAGAAAGATGATTTAGGGTTGTTATGTGAGCGATTTGCCACGTCTAAATTGAATAAATTCGAGGACTTGAGCAGTATAAACACCTATGGGTTTCGAGGTGAAGCTCTTGCCAGTATCTCGCATGTGTCTCGATTATCGGTAATTACCAAGACTAAAGAATCTCCACTAGCTTACAAAGCGTATTACGTCAACGGAGGTTTGACCACACCTAATTTTAAGCTGGGGGACGAAAAGGCGATCGAGCCCAAACCAATTGCCGGAAAAGATGGTACCCAGATTGTGGTGGAAGATCTATTTTACAATATACCCTCGAGATTAAAGTCATTGAGGACGAGAAGTGAGGAGTTCTCGAAAATACTAGAGGTAATAGGAAGGTATGCCATTCACTGTGCCAATGTGGGCTTTAGTTGCAAACGATTTGAGAAATCTCAGGTAGTCTTGAACACGAAACCAAATATGCCAATCAAAGAGAGGATCAGATCGGTGTTTGGATCCCAAATTGCTAACGAGATATTGAACTTCGATTCATTTGCCGACGAAAGTTTGGGTGTTGTCAAGGTCACCGGTGCATTCACATCGCCAAGTTATGACAACAAGAAGAAGATTAGTCCCATATTGTTCATCAATCAGCGATTAGTTACTTGCGATCCGTTGAAACGGGCAATATCGGCAGTATTTCAGTTCTATTTACCCAAAGGCAGCTACCCGTTTGTCTATATGAGCTTGGATATCATGCCGCAGAACGTTGACGTCAACATCCATCCCACCAAGAGGGAAGTTCGATTCTTGCACGAGGAAGAAATAATCGAGTTGATTAGCGATAAGCTACATGACGCACTTTCCAAAATTGATACTTCGAGAAAGTTCAAATCCCAAAACTTGTTAACTGATGCAAAACGTCAAAGAGAAGATGCCGAGACTATGAGTCAAATAATCAAGAAGAAGTATCGTCAAGAAAACAAATTGGTGAGGGTAGATGCGAATCAGAGTAAGATCAATCAATTTCTCGTACCAGAAGTGGCTGCAACCATTACCGTACCATCTCAGATTCAAGGATCTCAAGATGAGCAGCCCATAGAAGAAGAAATTGCTGATATTGTGGTTTCTCTCCGAGAACGAGTCGTAGTGAACTTGGATAGCATAAATGAATTGAGGAAAGAAGTGAGCAATTCGATACACAATGAATTGACTAATGTTTTTAACAATGCTGTGTATGTCGGGGTGGTCGACGCAGGTAGAAGGCTTTGCTGCTTTCAGTATGATGTGAAGTTATTTATCTGCGACTATTCGGCGATATTATATGAGTTCTATTACCAAGTGGCGCTTTCTGAATTTTGCAACTATGGCGAATATGTTCTATCTGAGCCCATACCACTAGTGGATTTGTTGCAAGTCTTGTATAGTGCGAATGGAAGGACGGACGAGAATAATGAGAACAATGAACTGCTAAGTCCCAAAGAAGAAATTATTGACAAATTAGTTCGCATGCGAGAAATGTTGCACGAATACTTTCAGATCAAGATCACGTTTGATAGTAACAACCGGCCAATGTTGCATACTTTACCAATGATAATGAAAGGGATCGAGCCCATTGTAGGGAAGTTGCCATATTTCATCTACCGCTTGGGTCACCAGGTCAATTATGATGACGAGAAACAATGCCTACAAGAAATACTACGCCAAGTGTCGTTGTTATATATACCCCAACCAATACTCGCAGATAATGTGAACGAGAAGGAAAAACGTGATTCCATCGATTATGATCTCGAGAACTTGGTGTTTCCCCAATTGAAATTGCGATTTCTCGCGACCAGAAAGTTGGTTCCAGATATTGTTCAGATTGCTGACCTACCTGGCCTATATAAAGTGTTTGAGCGATGCTAACTACCTACTTTCATGTTGGGTTGTTACCTTTTCCGGGGTTAATGTGCCCATGGTGCTGATTGACTACACATGCAAATTACTTGTTCAGGAATATTTTTCCCTAAGTTGAATTTGCGCATGAGATTGTTTTTTTGAGGTTGAAAAGTGAGGATAATATTTATAGACGGGCCACTGTTACTTATAATTTCAATCAAGATAGAGCGACAGCGATGATAATCGAGAACTCAGTTAATGATCGGTACATCAGATCATTGAATTTTGGGTGCTTTCCTAAGAATGTCTTGGGCTTTCAGGAATCGCAGGATTTGTTCCAGCAATTAGCATTCATTGACTACCAATTGCAATTGTTGATACAGAATGAATATGCTGGGGACGAATTACCTGAAGACACTACGAACGGAAAGGAAAAGGTTGCCCTGCTTATCGAATACGTGGACACTGTTTCATTGAACTACAGTGACGACACTAAAGCGTATGATGAAAACTTGTACTACGTCACCTTGAAAGCACACTTGTTGTTCTTTTCAGGCGAGTTGGAGGAGATGAGGAAAATATTGAATTCGATTACTGTGTCGACACAAATCAATTTGACCACAGCATCTATCCATCAAGTTGAATTTATTCAATACTTGACCTGTCGTTACTTTGTACTTTTGGGTTTGACAAACTATAAGTTCTGGATTGACTACTTGAACAGTGTCCCTGAATCTTTTATCAAATCACAAGTTGCGGCAAAGTACTGGTTGGGTATCTTATACTTTGAATTGGGGTCCACATTATCAGCAAACAAGCCAATTAGTTTTGGCGATTTGAGAGAATTGAAGTTCTTCTCCAATCGTCTCTCGACAATTAGTTTCAGTAGTTATTTGCTATTGCATACTAGATTGATCGATGACAATTTCGGTACTGAATTTGCGGCTTTCTTGAATCAAGAAATCGAAGAGCACTTGGCAGACCATCAAAAGTTCCCTGACGCGAACACGTCTACGGTTGAACTTGACGATTACATTAACAACTTTTACGAATCAATTGAGCAATTCCATCAGCCCATTAATGCATCAAGGACGAAGATTTTGAAAGCTAGTGCTTCCAAGAAACTTCTCATCAACTCGACATCAAAAACTTATCAGTCTCGAATTGTTTTGACAAACTTGGTATACACGCTTATCTACAATGACGAATACGACGAAGCGTTTGCAGCTTTCAATACATTAGTGAGCTACATCGAGAAGGATCAAGAACACAAGGGTGGATATATAAATGACATATTGTCTATCATCAACATCTATTCCACATGTATTATCAAGTTCAACCCATTATCCTCGGAGAAAAAATTCAAATACACATCGAATGGTGACATTTTTGAAAAGTTGAAATTATATGCAAAGCACTTAACCAAATACTTGCATACTTTTGGCGAGTTTGTGGATCTCACCTATGATGAGAAGATTGAGGACGATTTATCATTCCTATACCACAAGTTCAATCCCAATATCTTATTGCCGGACAGATCTGAATTTATTGAACTTCTTTCCCTGGCATGGTATAGTCTTGGTTACTACTTTTACTACTTATCCACTGATGAATCATCCTCATATGATGTTTTGAAGTTTAATGTATCAGAATGTCTTCAATACTATCACAAAAGTTTGGTGATCAATTCGACTGGTAATCAAAAGTTTTTGTTCAGTTATGCTTTGGCATTGGCTAATAACCAAAAACTCAAGTCTTCCCTCAAACTATGCAAATTCATCTTGAAGAAATTTCCCGAATCTTTCAAGACTTGGAATTTGCTTGTATTATTGGTAACAGCATTCGAGGCGAACAATCCTGGTGATTCCAATGAGTCTGAGAAGTTCATCGATAACGCACTCAATATTGCTGGGTTATACATTTCGAAGAATCGCAACCGTTTACTGGCAGAAGTGAAGTATGAGATTTTACAATTGAAATTGACTCAATTAGCGGTCTGGGAATCCATTCACGGAATCTCATATATTTTGGAGTATATCGGTGAAGTTTTCATCTTGTACCACGAACTATATGAATTTGAAGGTGGCAAAACCTTAGCAGAAGGCAGACCGGATGCTGCTTCAAAAGCTATAAAAGATACAAAATGGTCACATCGTCCAAGTTTCATTGATCCATCAACCGTACCAAAAAGCAAAAAAACAGAGGTCCCACAAGTCAACCAGAGTTCTGAGCCACGCGCCATGGAGAAAATACGAAGATTATCGAGGGTTGCGTCAAATGGAGGGAGACTTTTGAGCAATGGGACATCCAAAGCAGATAACTCGGAAATACCTAGTGCCAAAGGGAGATCAGTCACCAGTCCCCCCAAACTTGCGTTCTCGAAACCATCGAGCAACAAACTAGAAAGAAAGATTCTTCAAGAGATTTGGTTGTGGACGGCCAAGATCTACGTTAGAGTTGGTTTAATAGAAGATGCCGAACAATGTATCGTCGAAGCAGAGTCCATTTACGAACCAAACGTTCGTACTTTTACCGCATTAGGTTACCTTACCGCATCCACTCGTAAATTCTTGTCGTTACAAGAATTCGAAAGATCATTGGAGATCTTAACCCACAACAAATCACATAGTTTCACGAAAATCGACTACGGCAATACATTACTTGGGTTATGTAAGTTATTCATCGTCGACGACAAACCAGAATCGTCGCTTTTCATCTCGCTGAAAGATAAGAATGCAGGTTTAATAAGGATGAAGAACTTGTTGGAGAAACACACCATGAGCTGGCCATATGGAAGTAATGACTCAGAACTCTGGTATTACTTATCCAAAATCTACGAAACCATCGACGACAAACCATTGTTGACTCAGAGTTTATGGAAGTGTATTGAACTTGAGGATTACCGTCCTGTTCGTAGTTTTGTTAGCATCGATCCCGTTGTCGATATATAGTGTAATAGAATTATCTGCAGTATGACAAATTTTGCTGAATTGTGAAAGCAATTTTGGTGTAGTTTAAACTAAACTCAACGATATACTACCAATGGCTGAAGTAGAGGAAGTGAAAGTGATAGAACCAAAGACTGTTACATACTGCGGTGTGTGTTCTTTCCCACCCGAGTACTGTGAATTTGGTGCATCGATAAAACGATGTCAAGAATGGTTACAAGCTAATGAACCTGACTTATTTCAGCAATTGAACGGCCATGCCTTGGTTGAAGGAATGACGACATTAAGTTTGGAAAAGCAACAAAAGATAGAGTCGGATTTACAGAAGCTTCAATTGAAACAAGAACTCAAAGAAGAACGAGAATTACAAAAGAAGTTAAGTTCAAAAGTTACCATCAAGAGAATCGTGAGAAACAAGAGGAAGCATATTATATCCATCACTGGTTTAGAGGTATTTGAAATAGATATGAAGAAGTTGGCGAAAACCTTCTCGTCCAAGTTTGCTACTGGGGCTTCTGTGGGAAAGACTGCTGACAAAAAGGAAGAGATATTGGTGCAAGGTGATGTGAGTGATGAGGCTAAGGCATACATTGAGAAATTGTTACAGGAGAAAGGGTTGGACGAAGTGAAGGTCGAACAAATTATGGAAAAGAAGAAAAAGAAGGCTAATCCAATTATTGGCGCTCCACCACCAAAAAATTAGGGGCTCACGGACCACTAGATTAATTTACATGGATTGTTTGAGTGTTTGAGGACAACGTCGGGAACTCGCTTGAATTGAAATGCAACAGCCAGCTAAGTTACCTATAAAGCAAAAGGTTTTTTGTGACTATTTTCGATTATATTGATATATAAAGATTGTCGTAAGTATGGTTGCACATGATGATTTCCACAGGACGTTGACATGATCGTCTCATGATTAGAACATAGGCCCATCAATATATAATTACATTGGAAACATTCGAAGCGTAGTATAAATAATACCCCTCCATAAATCGTAAACATCAAATTAAACGGCCACCGTTGCACGAAACGGCTGCAACCGCAAGCAAAAATACCGGAAGGCCTAAGCCTATTTGTCGGCTGCAAATAGATCTCCAGCGCCTTGATCGAGGTTACATGAGTAGATTGGAGATTTTCGGGACTTTATCGAGGTCGTTGGTGAGTTTTTTGATGGGCGGTAGTTTTACGTCCTGGTCGTGGTGCTGGTGGTCAAAGTTCTGGGGGTGTTGCATTGGCGCAAACGGCTGGACGTTAGAGTTTGGCGGGGCGTAGATCATGGCGGTGTGTTGTTGTTGGCCTTGAGTCAATGGGTGTTGGATTGGCAATGGCGGTGGTATTTGTTGGTTCATGGGCATGGCTGCGAGCATTGGTTGTGGGGGCATGATTTGCGGGATGGGGTAAGACTGGTAGGGGGCAAACATTTGTTTTGGCGATGTTATGGGGTTTGGAGATGTTGGTTTTGGTGAGGTTGAAGTTGATTTATCGTGGGGTTGCATTGAGTTTTCAATTTTCTCCTGGCGGAGCAGCTGGTTGTACTGGGCCATGCGCAAGGCTGCCTGGGCGTTTGAGTCCAAGTTCAAGTAGGCGCAGTGTAGTTTACCTTTGAGGCAGTTGTGGCAGGCTGGGAGGGTTTCGTCGCACTTGATACGTCGTTTTTTACAAGTACCACACCCGAGGTGGGAGTTTCGATGTTTTCGGCGAGAGTTCTTTTTGATTTTCTTCTTGTTGGGGTAGTAAGTGTCTGGGTGGAGGTGGGGGTCTTGTGGTTCTTGTAGTTCGGGGGCTGGAAGTGCCTGGGGATGTAGGTGCGACGAGTCCATGGGTGGTGGTGGCGGCATATTGGGTTGCATATCGTATTGGACATGGGGGAGGGTGTGGGTGACGTGCGGGAGGGTTGGTGGAACTGTTAGATGTTGCACTGGTTGTTGTTGTTGTTGCACTGGTTGTTGTTGTGCTAGGGGCGGCATGGGCCCGGGGTGGGCCTGGGGTAGTATGGGGATGCCGTGCCTGGGCAACGGCAGTAGCTGTACGTTTGTCTGAGGACATGGAAGCGGCAGGTGGTTATAGTATATCAGCGGCAACGGAGGTATGACGTTGAAGTTGGGGACATCGCCCACGGGCGATAGTTTGATACCGTTATATGGCGGCAACATGGTGCCGTTGGCACCATTGACCCCATTGACCCCATTCCCATTCTCCAGCGTCGGCAACTCCAGGGGCGAGTTTATCTCGCTTCTGCCGCTAGAGGAATCATCAACCTTGGGTGATTTCGACACACTGGTGATTGTCATGTCAAAAGTATGATCATAAATATACCAACAGTAGCAAAAACCAGCAATAAAACAACACCACTGCTAGTTTCAAAACAAAAAGTGGACAACTAGATTCAATAAAAAACAATAATAGCCTAACAACTAAACAACTAGTTACTTTGTACCTGTTCTCCCTTGATTATTACCAAAAAGATTTCAAAAGTAGGCTATAGTTTTGGGTGTGCCCCCACCGGCCGATTTACGAACATGTCAAACGATGAATTTCGGCATTTTTAAGTTTGTCCGGAAACAAGTTAAAAAAAAAAAAAAGAAGAAGAAGAAGGTTGCCAGCGTCAACGCCAGAGCCACCATTTTCAAGCCACTGGGGAGAGAGATAGAGAGAGAGACAAGCACCTCGGTCAAAGCCACACACCGCCATGTTTTATACTCAGCCGCAGTGATATAGCCAGATTTGTCGTGAGTACCACCACTACCAGGTTTGGTGTGTTTTTTTTTACGATCGTAAACCTGCAGCAACCTCATCAAAGGTTAGTAATAATTAATAAGCTAAGCTCAACCCAGAATTTCATCTGGGTTCAGTTTCGAGGGCATCTGATTGTTGTCATTGTTGCGGTTACGAATTACGCGTTCCCACTCTCGATCCGATGAAGGCTGTACGGCAACGCCGCCCAGGTTAACAAGTATTATTTTATATATATAGATAAATAAATGAATAAATATATACATATTGGCCCTGATGAGGTGGTGGTGGGGGGAGGTGGGGGAGTCCATCGTCGTATTTCATCCCTGGCAACTTTAACTAGATACGATTGTTTACGACCACTAGTACAGATTCGCTAGTTATAGCTGGCGTGTTTCAGGTACCAGTGCCTGGTGATGGCCTATATAAACATGGCAATGCCATTGTTTGGGCCTCCGTAGGTTTATTGTTACCTGGAATTTACATGGATTGGTGGAAATAATTGCGTCAAGGTATTGTGAAATGACCCGGGTTTGTAGTGGTATTGCTATTTAGGTTTCGATAAACTGACTGTCGTAGTCGACCCCTAAAGGGTCGTCCCATTGGTATTGGTATTTAGGTTTCGATAGACTGACTGTCGTAGTCGACCCCTAAAGGGTCGTCCCATTGGGGCTGGCCCAACTTGGCGTCGCACAACAACGGCACCACGTCGTCAGTAACACACTCGGTCTGGTAGTGGTGGCGCTCAATCAAAGTGTACAACGGCTCGTACCGCGTGTAGTCGTCGTCAATCACCCACTGCTTCAACAGTGAGCTCCACCGAGCACGCCGCCCTTGCGGCTCAACAACATGGTACATGGGCTTCATCATCACCTGCGCCGTCTGGTTCCGCTTGATCATACACGCCGTCTTGCCGCCAACACTATCGCCAGCCTCAACCACTAGCGCCACCTGCGCCGCAGTGGCATCCTTGTGTATAATCCCCTGCCATCCAGTGTCGCGCCCCAACTCAAACCCAACCCCAAACGTCGACGTGACAAAGTTGGTGAGCGTATACTCAAACGCTACTTCGCCTTCGTACCCATACCTCACCGACTGACACTCAGTAACTGGTATATACCCAGGATACTCGCGCCGGTACCGGTCAGTAATGTTAAGTTGCACCCACTCAACCGGCGATTGCCCCCAGTAGTCAAAACTACCACCCTCAAAATCAATCTCACGCCGCTCGTTCAATTTCATCATAAACAACTTTTCCTCTTGCAAGTAAAACACGCCGTGGCCCCCTCGAGCATTGAACTCACCCCAATATCTCTGGTTCAACTCGCGCATGTTGGCCACATCAACCACAGTATCGTTGATCAAAGGTGCTTCGCTCGGTTTGACAAACGCCCCAACCACACAACACACAAAACTCAAAATTACCCCCAAATTCATTAGTATTTTTCAACAAAAGTGGAGGTGGTGGCGCTTTATATCTTCACTTTGTTCAGCGTACAACCAGAATAAAAATCAGGCAGCATCTTTAACGCTTATTCTGCCATGGGAAAAAACAAGTAAGTTAGACATATTCTGAGTCGACTCGATTTGGTGTTGCCTGGAAATTATCGGTTGACCCATCGATGATGGTATATTTCAGGTAGCGCCGATATCGCCATCGCTGATCTCATCGCCGGACGGTTTTCAATCAATGAAAGCTTAGCGTAGCACCCAACCACACCCCCCAATGCCTCCGAAACAGTCGAAGCAGAGGAAACCGCAGCTGGAAGAAGAGTACCTCGCTCAGAAAGCTCAGTTCTATGCGCAGGGCCCCACCATAAATAACGACACCAATTTGTTCGATCTGGTCGATGAGCTAGACTTGACACGCAAAGTCGACAGAAACCAATTGTTATATATGGTGCAGCGATGCTATTATGTTCGGGACTTCCACAAGTGTTTACATTATATAAATTTGGGCTTGAACCATTTCGACGACAACACCAGCACCAGCAAAATCGATAAACAATTACAGGAGTTGCTCGAGATCAAGCTGAAGTGCGAGCAGAGGTTGTCGGAATTGAGTGTATGATTGGCTACCCTCGCAAAATATCGTATCGTGCTGGCATGAAACAATGTTATCCAATAAATCTATTCTGTTTAGTCAAAATCTTTGTAGATTTATCTGAGCCATATTTTGATTTCAATATAGCTCACCATGCGTTTATTATAGGTCGAGTCCTCGTCGTCGGAGTCGTCTGGTTTCAATTCGTCCAATACCTCCACACTCCCCGTGAGGACATCGACCTTGTGGTCGCCGTCATTCTGATACTTTAAGCCAATGGTAGCGGTTTTTTGAATAGCCTTGCCCATTCCCTTTATTGATATAAACTTGACCTTCTTGTACTGGCCCCCTTGGTACTTCTTGTTGGTGGAGGTGCCATTGTACTTGCCGAGTATCTTGTCGATTTTTTTAATTGCCGATATGTACGGCGTGCTCGATTTCACAAGAAACATGGTCTCCCGCTCGGTCATCAGACGATGCGCCACATTGGGACTGTGCTTGATGTGTTTCCCACCCTTGGCTTTCATGAACAGGTTTATGGCAATTTAAATTCAAACTAACCATGCGAAAATTTTTGGGTTAGCCTGATTGTCAAACAACCATGTCGAAACGGGGGCTTGACGAAGAGCTTGAGGGGATGGAGAGTGACGACAAGAGGTTACAGACGCACAGAATCCACTCTGAAGCCCACTTCAAAACTGTGGAGTTGTTGATCAGCCTGGCGAAGAAGTTGGGGAGCATGGACTCAGTAGATTCGCAGGAAGAATCGCAGGAGATAACAGAGGAACCGGTTTCAACATATACCCAGAAGCCATACTGGCCCGTAATCAATAAAGTCGCACGATGAAGAGGCTAAGTCTGTGGATCGAAAGTTTTTGGGTATCAAACCAAACACAATTTTGGTTATTCTCAGAAGACACTGGTTGGAAAAGGTACCATTTTTTTTTTTGCACTATTCAAAGCAAACCATAACCAATGGCCGATTCCCAATACCCAACTCAGTTTAGTTTCAGGGTGTTGTTCCAGCGTCGACGTGAAATTCGTCTCCAGCAAAATCGCGAGCTGAAAAATTTTGTTGGCCTGGTGGAGTTGTAGGTAGAAATGTTGACAGTTACCAGAGCTATACGACCCTGTATTCGACATAGACAGTATAATGTGCTACAACAAGCGTCGTATCTTCACATGAGTCGAAGACGCCGCTTCAATGCGTTGTTTGGGCAGGTGTTGGAAGACTTTTCCGACGACGACAAAAAGAAGAAGAATAACGGTAATGGTAACAAAGACGAGGAGGAGAGACCATGGAAAGACATATTGGTCAAGTGTTTAGAAACTTTTGGTATCACTTTCAGTTCAGTGGCCATGTTGGGTATAGCAGGATGGCTATACCATAAATTTTACGCCAAACATGTTTTGGACAAGATTGACGACGCGTTTGAGTTGGGAGATCCAGCAGCCAATGTAAGGATAAACTCAAAGACACACAAGGAAAACGAAGAGAATAGCCTGAACTGGGTTCACAGAATGCCGCAACAGAACCTTTTGGATGATATCATTCTGGGTAAGACTGTGGGGCGCTACTTTTTGATTGTGGGTGAGAAAGGTACGGGGAAAACTTCGTTGATCATGGAAGCAATGAAGAAAGTCTCGGGCCACAATGTGGTTATGTTTGATGCCCATGCTGACCCCGAAATCTTTCGAATTCGATTGGGTAAGTCGTTGAACTTTACCTTCAACGAAGATTACATTGGCTCGTTGTTCTCAATAAGGGGACCTAGGGATACCACGGCGTTACTCGACATCGAAAGGGCTTTCAGCAAATTGGAAGAGTTAGCAATGAAACGCGTGCCTCGGGTCAAGAAACCCTTGATCATGATTATCAATAATGCCCACTTAATTAAGGAAAACGAAGAAGGAGTAAAATTGTTGGAGTTGTTGCAGCAAAAAGCCGAGTCGTTGAGCGGTTCGGGTTTAGCCACGATAATCTTCAACAGTGACGATTATTGGGTGTATGAGAAATTGAAGCGCTTGGGCACTCGACTAGAATTGATCAATGTCCGCGACTTTGATCGAGCCCAGACGGTGTCGGCGCTAAGTTATATTCGTAACAAGTTTCTCCCCAACCATCCAATGACCGAGACTGAATGCCACCAGATATACGATTTGATTGGTGGCAGAGCTCAGCACATATCTCAGGTTGCCCAGCACATTGATTTCTTCAAGGCGTGTCACTTGATCATTGATCGTGAAAAGACCTGGTTCTTGAATCAGTGTGGTTTATTGGGGATGAATATGGACGATGATGTCATGGAATCAGGTAAGTTTTCCTCGAGTGCCATGCTCTTGATGAAGGAGTTTGTCGATATGGATCGTGCCACTGATAATCCAATCATGGTTCCATCGCAAGAAATCGTCGATTCTCCTCCAGATGTGTATCCTGACCATATGCTTCCCGCATTGCCATTATGGCGTGCTCGACAGATCATGACCAGGGCTGATTATATCCAGCAATACGATAATTTAAACATATTCACGTTGGACTCGCATTCGCATGTGCGACCCGATAGTGTGCCCATGATGCGAGCATTCCACGAGATAGCCCTGCAGCCACATTTCGACGAGTTGTTGGAAGACACGATGGACCGAGTGGCCGATATCGAAGCGCTCGGAAGAACCCGAGAGATTATACTAAAGGACTTGAATTTGGGCAGTAAGTATATTGTCACCAAATCCAAGGACGACGACGCCAAGAAACAGTACCAGATGCTGGTGGTCAAGAGTCAAAAGCAAATCGACGTACATGGAGATTTTCCCGACACTGATGACGACGAAAACGACGATAATACTTTACTTTTGGAAGATATCGTCCACAAGGACGCTATGAAGCACTGGAAAAAAAGGTTAACGTCCATCTACGCCGAAGACAAGTAGAAATACCCTAGTATATACCTATAGTCCCCCTTCTCATCAGTATATATCGCTAAACATGTCACTGTCAATGGTCATTGCGCGCCAAATTTCACCAGAGCCAAACGGAAAATCGGGCAAATGTGGGACATTATTAGTAACATGTTCATAGCATTATGACAGGCTTTCCATTAGAAATAACCACCAAGGAACAAGCACACGCACTCATAGATGAATATGAATACTTTCTCTTTGACTGCGATGGCGTAGTGTGGTTGGATGAGGCGTTGATACCGGGGGTACTCGAAACGATAAACTACATTGAATCGAAAGGAAAACAGTTTGCGTTTGTGACCAACAACTCGGCCAAGTCGAGGAGGTCATATCTCGACAAGTTCGAGAGGTTGGGGTTTGTTGGGATCACCAAGGAACATATATTCCCCACGTGTTACGCTGCTGCTAAGCATTTGGAATTGCAGGGAATACCCAAGAACTCCAAGGTGTGGGTGTTGGGGGATAAGGGAATTGAGCAGGAGTTGGAGGAGATGGGGTATGTGCCTATTGGCGGCAGTGACAAACGACTCGACGAGTACTTTGACCCCAGCAACGAAATGTTGGTTGTCGACCCCGACACCAAGGCCGTGGTTGTTGGTTCTACCAAAAACTTCACATTCATGAGAATTGCATCGACGTTACAGTACTTGTTGCACGACGATAAGCTGATTCCGTTCATTGGCGCCAACATTGATCGTCTGTATCCTGGTCCCAACGGGTTGATTTTGCCAGCAGGAGGATCGGTGGTGAACTACATGCAATTCACCGCCGACCGTGACTTTGTTAATGTCGGCAAACCCAGCAAACAGTTCTTGGATGCCATCATCAAAACCACTGGGTTCAAGAAACTGAATACATTGATGATTGGCGACACATTATACACCGATATCAAGTTTGGAAACGACGGCAGCTTGGCGGGAACCTTACTAGTCTTGACAGGGGGTACAAAGCTCCCAGACTTGCATGCAACATTGCAAAAGTCCGACAAGTCATTGATTCCAAAATACTATATAAACTCATTTGGCTCAATCTTCGACTTGTTGAAATGAATCCCCATAAACTTAGAGACGCATAGTCACCTTAGACATCAACTAGATTGTATAGATACATTGTTTTGCTGAATAAATAAACCAAACTACCTGATATCATCAATGGTAGCGCCGCCATTTTATCAGATCAAAACGCCAGGGCGATTGGGTTACTAAACAGCAATTGCATTCTTCAAACCTGGGGCTGAATGATAAACTTCTCAGGGAATACCAAGAGGCGAGTGGTAAACCTAGGCAACAGATCTAATTTCGGCGGTAACGTCAGTTTCCTCGAGCAGCAGAGGCTACAGCGACAGCAAAAGGAAGAGTCCCAGAATCGCGAACGAGCAGCCACCACCTTGCAAGCTTCGATTAGAAGGTATATTGAATTATCACTAGTTTCCAATGAGTTTGCAGAAGAATGGAAAAGTGCCACTGACCATTTGGACACGGAGGCAGAATGGAACTTGTGGTTGTACACATTCGACTTTATAAGCAAATGGTATTTACCGAGAACAAAAGACGAAACCGTGCTACCTATACTATACACCCAATTACAAAGACACCAAGATGAAATGACATTTGAGCAGTACAAACTGGCCTTGAATCCGCTCGTGGCTCTACGAAAGTACAACACATACCAACTGGCAACCTTGAATTGTCTAGATCTATTGTTGACAAACCCCAACCCAAAATTCTTTCCTGGAATTGAAGGAACATACCCCAACTTGATAGAGCAGTTGGTAGAGATGAATTCACCTAGTGACTTGATCTTTCAGGTGAATATCAATGATTCACGCAATGCATTTCTTAAGTACCTTTTAAAACCGTTGCCCGATATACCCAATAGTGCGTTAGCGACTTTGCGAGGCGTTGCACCTGATATGGACTTTAGTGGATTGAACAATAGTGCATTGGTCACAGTTTTGAACAACTACTTGATGGTGTGTGGACACAATGAATTTTCAAATCGGGATTTGAAGATTGTGGAGAAACTACTTGTGCATATCACCTGCTCGCTCAGAACAACAGACGAGAGCCGAAGCATGGGTGTCGACGATGACGAGGAAGACTATAACCAGGAAATTGTTTACGTTGATACCACTACATACCGAAATATCCAAAAACTCTACAGCTCCGATTTCATTAAGGAGCTCATTATTGGCAATTCGAATATCTCGATCATTGCGGCATTATTCCATCTTATACCTGAATCAAAAAGCAAGCTTTGCATGATCCTAACCATAACCCCAGGTACTTTCAACTGGTTTTACGATCAAATTCGCTCGTATCCAGTGTACGATGCATTATACCATGAACCTGGAGATTACTTGAAACAGGACCAGTTGAACCAATTAAACAGCACGGGAATAGAAAGGTTTTGGCGACTTTTGTATATATTTGCCGAACTATTGTCGTATTGGCTAATTGTGTCGACTGATGTTGAGAGTTTCAATGATGAAAAATTGAGTATACAGCAAGCCATCGATATTGCCCAACTATTCAGAACGTTATCGCTAACATTGATATTTGTTCCGATGTGGGGCTTGCAGAATTTGAAGACTATATCGATTGCGTTATTGAATCAGTTTTATATGAAGAACCTTAGATTGAAATTCTTACCCAGTGACTTCTTTATTCCACGCGAATTGAAATTCAACATTGACACATTATTGCATTTGGTGGCACAAGAAGAAGAGAAACGTGTGGAAATGGAAGATGTTGAAGTATTTGAGAAACGTTCAAAAGTGGCGAAATCCACCGGAGTGTCAAAAACTGACTTAGGCTGTAAATTGGAAGTGTTAAACAACTTGCCGTTTTTCATAAACTTTAAAGACAGGGTGCGGATTTTTCAGACATTGATAGAGTTGGATCGACAAAGATTGCCTAATGAATCGCCATATTCCATGTTTTCGATCATGCCACCAAATAAAATGCATGCCGATATACGACGAGAACACCTTTTGGAAGATGCATTTGTGAATTTTCATACCCAAGGAGCAAATTTCAAGAATAGACTCGATGTGCTGTTTTTCAACGAGTATGGAGGTCAAGAGGCCGGTATAGATGGTGGAGGGATTACTAAGGAATTTCTTACTAGTGTCATTGAGGAAGGCTTCAATCCCGCCACCGGGTTGTTCAAGGAGACTGGAGATAACCAACTCTACCCTAACGAAGAGATTTTTGAAAAGTTGAATAAGAAGATTGACGTTGAAGAGCAAAAGAGAAAGTTACTTTACATTCGATTTTTAGGGGGAGTTATGGGGAAATGTTTTTATGAGAACGTACTAATCGATGTTTCGTTTGCCCCCTTCTTTCTTGGTAAATGGTGCAACACCAACATGAAGAATTCAATCAATGATTTGAATTACCTCGATAAGGAGTTATTCCATAATTTGATGAAGTTGATTCAAATGTCTGCTGAAGAGTTGAAGTTTCTTGATTTGAATTTCACCATTGATCAAGTGTTGAATGATGAGACGTACACGTTTGAGATTATTTCGCACGGTAAACTGATGAAAGTGGACCAGTTCAACAAACTCAACTATATTCACCAGATATCAAATTTTAAGTTGAATGCGTCGCTACATGTGCAGACCAAGTATTTCCTCGATGGATTATACGAGATGATTGAAGCTTCGTGGTTGAACATGTTTGATCCTTTCGAGTTACAAATGTTGATTTCCGGTGGGGTCAAAGATGTGAACATCAACGACTGGAAACTGCACGTGGAGTATGGTGGGTATCTTGAGAACGATCTCACTGTCAAGTTATTCTGGGAGGTAATTGACGAGATGAGTGCTGACGAGCGATGCAAGTTGATCAAGTTTGTCACTTCGGTGAGTCGGGCGCCGTTATTAGGATTTGGGTCGCTCACACCCAGATTTGGCATTCGAAATTCGGGAAGATACCTTGACCGATTGCCCACTGCGTCTACGTGTGTCAATTTGCTAAAACTACCCGACTACCAAGACAAGGCGTTGATCAAGCAAAAATTGTTGTACTCGATCAACAATGGTGCTGGGTTTGAGATGTCGTGAGCGGTTGGTGGGGATGTCTTTATCTCATATGCAATCAATTATCTAAAATACAATAAGTAAAACTATAAATGCCGTAACGAACTTTCCCTAATACACAAATCAAGTAATTTCCATTGATGTAAACCATGATTTTTTTTTTAACCTAATTACTCGACTTGACCTTTCGTTTGTTCTTCAACATGACTGCAACCTTCTCGGCTTCTTGTTCTTGTTCCGATTCCGATTCCATTTCCTCGTCTTCGTCGACGCTCATTTCGTCTTCGGCGGCGGCTTCCTTAGCCGCCAATCTCTCGGCCATTCTTCTCAACTCAACGTCTCTCATTCTTAACAATTCGGGGTTTTGTTCGACCAATCTCTTGTCCAAGGCCAAGTTTCGTTCCTTGTTGCCCTTCATTCTGTTCTTGTAGAAGGCTCGTTCTCGTTTCTGTCTGATCTCTTCCACCCGACTCATGGCCTTCAAGGTTGTGGCGACCAAGTCTCGGTTGTATCTGACAGGCACGTTTCTTCTAGCAGCAAATGTCAACGTCGAGTCGACCACCAACTCCTTCCCGGCCGCCTTTCTGAACGCTTTGGTCCATCTCAACTTACGGGGGTTTCTTCTCAACTTGAAGTTCTTGTGGCACTTGGATCGACAGAAACGAAACTCCTTGGCGTCGTTCCTCACAAACATGATCCCGTGCAACGGGTACACCGGACTCGAGCAGAAATGACACTGGTACACTCTCATACTGTTGTCTCGTTGGTTGACAAGATTTCCAACTTTTCACTTTTGAGCTCATCGGAGAAATCGTCCCCACGTGATTTTCTTCAAATTGGCGCTGGGAAATTTTCAATGGTTGGCGACATTGATAAAACGACAACGGACGATGGCAATGGAGGTTCCTACGTTACCCATACCAGGAGAACAGTACCTGCAACAACAACAACAACAACAACAACAACAACAGCAACAACAGCAGCAGCAACAACCAGGGCAGTTTAGTGGGCAATTGCAGAAGAAATCTGCAGCAGAAGGATCGGCTGAATGGTATTTCGATAAGTCGTGTGAATGGATGGGGAATCACCCGTGGTTGACGGGAGCAGGTGTGCTTGGTATAGCTTATTTTGCCCTGGGGTTTGTCAAGTCGAACCAGCCAGGGTTGAATGGGAAGGCGTTTATTAAAGGCACGTTTGGCCAGAAGATGTCGGCCAAAGAGGCATTGCAGATATTGAATTTGAAAGAAACCAACTTGAGTAAGTTAAAGTTGAAGGAACAGCACAGAAAGTTAATGATGGCAAACCACCCTGATAAGGGTGGGTCGCCATACTTGGCCACCAAGGTTAATGAGGCCAAAGACTTTTTGGAAAAGAGAGGTAACTTGAAACCAAAATAGTATGGGAAAAGAAAAAGAAAAGAAAATGAAAACTAGAATAAATGATATGAAACCAAACCAGAACTCAGTAGATAACGACCTCTACTGGTTATATATATATATTGTAATAGTTAATTCGTTGTATATACGCTAAATTTAATTTCTGAGTCGCAGCCAACAAAAACAAAAAATCACCGCTAGAACCAGAAGCCAACCAGTTTCTTTCTTCAGCAATTGGCCATGACCACGTACGAGAAGATAGTCAAGGGAGCCACCAAGGTGAAGGTGGCTGCGCCGAAACCAAAGTACATTGAACCCATCTTGATGGCAACCTCAATCGACCACACAACAGAGGCGGAGAATTTCCAAGTAATCATGAGAACGTTGCTGCACCGATTGAACGACAGCGCCTGGCTGGTGGTGTACAAGTCGTTGATCGTCATCCACATCATGATCAGAGAGGGCGATTTGAACGTATGCTTGAACTACCTCAGCAAACAAGCTCCACAATTATTAAATTTGAAAAATAGCTCATTGTTGCAGACAAACAACTTCACCAACGATACCAGGTTTATCATAAAGTATAGCAAATACTTGCAGACCCGAGTCAAGGAGTTTGGCAACACGGGCATCGACTATGTTCGTGACGAGAGAAGTAATAACTCGCTGGGACAAGCTGGCGGCAGATTGCGAACATTGTCGATAAGCAAAGGCTTGCTCTGGGAATCGGAATCAGTCCAGAAACAAATAGACGCATTGCTCAAAAATAACTTTGTCGAAAATGAAATCAACAACGATATCTTGTTGACGTCGTTCCGCTTATTGGTGAAAGACTTACTAGCACTTTTCCAAGAGTTGAACGAAGGGGTGATCAACTTGTTGGAACACTACTTTGAAATGTCACGGGTCGACGCCGAAAGATCGTTGAAGATATACAAGAAATTTGTCGATCAAACCAAATACGTAATTGATTATTTGCGAGTGGCTAAGCACTTGGAATACGCCACAAAATTACCAGTGCCCACAATAAAACATGCACCCACTGCATTGACCAGCAGTCTACAAGAATACTTGGACGACCCCAACTTTGAAGTCAATCGAAGACAATATATCGCCGAAAAGGAAGGCAAGGCCAAACCCACCAATAATAATCCAATTGCATTGCAGCCAAAACCACAAGAAGATACCACGAACGAGCTCAACCGACAAAGTACCTTGTTGGTGCAACAGTCAACATACAACCCCTGGAACAACCAACGTCTCTCGCATAACCCTTACGCCCAGGAGTTCAATGCGGTTCCATCAACTTTTGATCCAGTACAACAACAGCAGCAATTGCAGCAGCAACAGCAATTGCAACAGCAACAATTTCAACAAGCTCAACAACAGCAGCAACAATACCAACAACAATTACAAGCTCAACAAGCGCAACAGCAGCAGCAACAATTACAACAACAACAACAATTACAACAACAACAACAACAACAACAACAAATACAACAGCAGCAGCAGCAACAACAGCAGTTGCAGCAGAACCAATCGTACAGCAATGGAGTCCAGCCGACATTTACCGGGTTTGGGTTTCAACAATCACAGTCTCAACCACAACTCCAACAACAATTACAACCACATCAAACGAATCCATTTTTGAGTAATGGATTACCACAAGCAAACACCACCCAACCTTCACTTGTGCGTAGTGACACGAATCCATTTTCTAAATTGACAGGAACACACACTGGTAATGTTGTTGTAAACGAATCAAACCCGTTTGGTAACACCAGGTTTACCAACGCAAACACCACCGCACTATCATTCAACATGC
The DNA here is from genome assembly GCA_030564305.1 of Suzukiozyma glaebosa. Taxonomy (NCBI): domain Eukaryota; kingdom Fungi; phylum Ascomycota; class Pichiomycetes; order Serinales; family Debaryomycetaceae; genus Suzukiozyma; species Suzukiozyma glaebosa. Next base: position 391,912 of record JAJLUT010000009.1, read on the forward strand.
CCCAACAACCTGTCGATGCTTCGGCTACTGGAGGCAATCCATTCAAGGTGAGTACATCAACCTCACAATTATTCAACCAGCAACAAAACACGCAACAGCAACAGCAATTGAAACCACAGGTTACTGCCGGAGGGCTAGAATTACTAAACACCGTACCTGTGTTTCCCGAGACCCAGAAGCAAGTGCAGCAACAATATTATTTGAACCAAGCGAGCAACTCGCTTCACCAACAGCACCAACAGCAGTATAACCAACAAGCGTATGCCCAGCAAACTGGGTATGGCGGCTACGATGGACCAAGTTTGATTTGATCTTCCAATCTTTGCATATGTATACGGGTGAGTATTGAGTACTTTCTACAGTGGACGATTAATTTCTATCAATAATACCTGGTATAGAGTTTATAAATCTATAAATGTCACAAACTTCAATGTTACCCCAAACCGTTTATCCCAACGATCGACCCATAGCTGTGACCAAAAGTCCATGTCATATGAGTGGCCAACCTGGTCCAGTTTAACCACAATTAGAAAGTGGTTCTCCATAATTCCTTATTGAAACCTTCGGTGACCTCCTTGTCTTCTCCGTAATCTTGCTGCCATCTTGTGAACCCTCCTTTCAACACAAACACCCTCAACACCTTCAATTGGTCGTCGTTGGACTCGTTATTTGCTCGTAAAAACTTCAACGTTGCCGATGGGCCTCTAACTTGCGACAATGCACAGTGGAACACGACGTCGTTGATATCGTTCTGCTTCAATCTCGCCTGCAACTCTGGCAATGTCTCCTGAAACGTCGACGCTGGGTAGTGGAAACATCCCTTTATATGGCCCCCGATAAAATCATCATCTCTGACATCAACCACAGCGAATTTTCCGTTGGGACTACCGTTTCTGAACCAGCTACGCAACGTGTGGCTGTTGATGTACTTCAAGTCGGCTAAGCTATATGCCTTGGACATGCTACGCTTTGTTTCTGGTGCTATGTATAAATTGAACTTTAGCAGGCCAAAAATCCCGGAACCATAATGTGGTGTTCACGTGGATGGATTTGAGTTTGAACTTTATCTTGAACGGTCTGGTCTGGCGGGTGAATAGAGTAGGGGAAAGGGTAGGTTGGTTATTAATCTATCTACTGCTATAGGTTTCTAAGGTTCTGGTGTTTTCAAAATTGCAAAAGCGTTGGTTTTGACCATGGTGGGAATTGGCTGCAACTTTGCCCAGTGGTGGTATTTATCATAATTCAAGCTTGGGAAATGGCATTGAGGTGGTGCTGAGGTTGGTAGATGGTATAGTTGGGTGTAAGATACACTTTGGGGTGCTTACAACCCAGAATTCTATATTCTGGGTATGATACTGGTTGTTGATACTTCGACCCAAGTTCAAGGAGACTGGTCTAGAGCTACAACGATTGCTGGAAGAATTAAGGTTGCAATGAAAGATAAGGGTCAGATTGGCACGTTTAGTCGAATTTGGTAAAGATTTTCGGAGTAGTCTAAAGTCGAACTCTAATTACAGTTGCTTGCTTGGGAACGCTCATGAACCAGACGGTTTGGCACGCGAGTAAAGACCAGTGTCTAGACCGTAGAAGTATGTGGTTGACTCTGGCAGTTACTAGAAATGTTTCAGAAAAATTTCACGACCAAGAGCTATTTAACAGCAGACACAGACTCGGTCTGTGTATGATACTCTGCTTCGCTCTTTATCATCACGACAATGAGTCCTGGTACTCCATTTGGTGCATTGTTTGGTTTGAGTTCCAACTATCCCACGTGATTGTGATTTTTAGCAAGAAAAATCAGCTACTGCCAATTCAGATCGTTTTCATTTGTGAAATATTCAGAAACTAGCTAACTTGATCGATTGCCATGGCTGAAGATGATCTTTCGCTAAGCCGAACCCTCTCAATGGAAAACCTCGGTCCAAAGTTGACCAAATTGTTCAGCAGGAAGCGGAAAAGAGGAGAAGCTTCGAGTTTAACGCCTACACCGCTTGATCTGAGCGAAGACGAGGAAGAACTCAACAAGAAACGGAAAATCGAAAGGACCAAACAAGACGAAGAGTTTGAGAAAAATGAATTGCTCTATGACCAAGAGTTGGATGAGGAAATCCGAAAGTACAGACCCAAAGGTTACCGATTCAATATCCCACCCAAGGATAGACCTATTAGAATCTATGCCGACGGGGTGTTTGATCTCTTACACTTGGGTCATTTTAAACAATTGGAGCAAGCTAAAAAGTCATTTCCCAATGTCGAATTGGTTTGTGGGGTACCCAGTGACGTCGAAACCCATAAACGTAAAGGGTTAACAGTGTTGACCGATAAACAAAGATGCGAAACCTTGACACATTGTAGATGGGTTGACGAAGTTATACCCAACGCCCCTTGGAGCGTCACTTCTGATTTCTTGATCAAACACAAAATCGACTATGTTGCTCACGATGATTTGCCGTACGCCAGTGCCGACTCCGACGATATATACAAACCCATTAAAGAGAAAGGTATGTTTTTGACGACACAGAGAACCGAAGGTATTTCCACGTCTGATATCATCACCAAAATCATCAAAGATTACGATAAATACTTGTTGCGTAACTTTGCTCGAGGTGCATCAAGAAAGGACTTGAATGTCAGTTGGTTGAAGAAGAATGAATTGGACATCAAGAAGAACTTCCAAGAATTCCGAACCTACTGGCTCAAGAATAGACAAAACTTGAACAATGTCTCCAAGGATTTATACTTTGAAATCAGAGAGTACATGAGAGGCAAGAAATTCGACGTGTCGTCATTCCTCGATAACTCTAGCCACGATAGCGACGATCAATCTTCGTCTATCTCAAGTCCCTTAGCTGACTTTGCTTCCAAATTCATTGGTAACAACAACAAACAATTGGTGAAGAAGGCAGACCAGTTAAGCAGCGATGATGATGACGACGATGACGAAATCAGACCAATCATTATTCCAAAGTCAAGGGTCAACAACGTAACCATCTCGAATGGCGCTACTATCCTGAAAAGCCCAGCAAGAGCTTCTCCCAAGAAAACCGCCACTCCAAGAAAGAAGGTGTTGAAGAAAACTAAAAAACTCGAGTGATTGAGTCAAGATCCACCGTGCAATTGAATTGTGGCCCACAGTGTTTTTTTTTGTTTTAATGCCCATCACCCATACCTGTCATATAATTCACTTCGTTCTCTATGCTTGCATTTATATACCCCCATAATTATAAACTTATTCAAACAAACTCTGTAGACGCTGGGTTTCGCAGTGGAAAATCACATCAAATCAGTAAACACAAATATCACAAACCATGCCATCGATGGCAGAAGTCAGCTCAGTGGAGAGGATAGAGCCTAGCTCTGAACAGTCTATACCTTTGGAACAGTTGCAGCAGCAACTACGTGCGCAGCATGAAGAGATTATTCAACAGCAACGAGAGTTATTCTTGAACGAAAATGTGCAAGCGCTATCAACGACGACAATGGCGTCGTGGAGCTTTACACAAGGATTGGTGATAGGACAATTGAGTGTTATATTTATTATTCTAGTGTTTATCAAGTTCTTTGTGTTTTCAGAACAATCTGCAACTTCCAAAACAACTACGTTCAGTTCGGCGGGGGTGATAGTGAAACGCGATAAAAAGAAGCAGGGGAGTCCAGACGGAAGTGATACCGATGGTTTACCAGACCAACTAAGCGTAGATGAGTTGAAACTGTTGAGTATTTTGGAAAAGACATACTACGACGTTGAAAATCATGCTCCCGAATCATTAGACTGGTTCAATGTCTTGGTGGCCCAGACCATATCCCAGGTGAGGACTGAGGCGTTGCTTTTTGATAATATCTATCATTCCTTGAATGAGGCATTGGACAGCCTGAACTTGCCCGATTATATTGACAAAATCAAATTAACCGAAATCGATATAGGTGATGACTTTCCAATCTGCTCCAATTGTCGAATAATGCATAGTAAGAATGGTTCTGGCAGATTGGAAGCTAAAATAGACGTTGATTTGGCAGACACATTGACCTTGGGAATTGAAACCAAGATACTCTTGAACCATCCTCGCCAATTGACCGCAGTATTGCCGGTTCAATTGACGGTATCCATAGTACGATTCTCAGGATGTTTGACGATTTCATTGATAAACACCAACGATCCGGAGTTTCTCGAGAGCACCAGAGAGAAAAACTCGACTTCAAGAGCTCAATCTACCCCAATTGCAACTCCATCAAACTCAGTGCTAGGCTCGCCTCGCAAAAACAATACCTCAGAAACAAATCAATCAATCACTTCGAATCCAAACACAAACACAAGCACAAACACTAGCACAAACACAAGCACAAACACTAGCGCAAACGAGAAAGAGGATGCCGGAACAGCATTGATGTTCTCATTTGCCCCAGAATACAGATTGGAGACTACAGTGAAGTCCTTGATAGGATCAAGAGCGAAACTTCAAGATGTACCAAAAATTTCTTCAGTTATAGAAACAAAAATACGAAGCTGGTTCACAGAGAGGTGCGTTGAACCAAGATTCCAAGTAGTTCGATTACCCAGTTTGTGGCCCAGAACCAAGAATACTAGAGAACCGACTTCAAATGATAAAGATGAATAGCATGTATAGGTCGATAATTGGAACAGGAACACTTGTATATAGATCCATATTTCTACATGAAACTTAGTCAACGGACCTGGTTGGGTATTTACACTATTTACACTTTTAGTCGACACTTGCCTCTAGATATGGGAAGCAATAATTATTATCAACTGGAATCAAAGTAGAATGTACATTCAATAGAGTCGAATTTGTGTAAGCATCAGAAAAGAGGATTTGGAATCTATAGAAAACCAGAATTTGGCAGAAGAACTAAATGAAATAGTGCATAACATACTCGTTTATAGTTAAAGCTTTTGTCCATCACAAGGTTTGTATAAGGTAGAAATGAAAATTTAGTTCTCGAATGTATTAACAAAATTATGCTAACATTAATGCAGCAACCAAGAGAGCACCGACGGATGCCCCATAAGTGGATGCACCACCAGTGGCAATAACTGAAGGGAAAGTTTGTGGTGCGTTGGTGCCATTGGTGTAACCGTTTCCACCATTAACTTGGGCACCGGTTGGCTCTGGTCCAGATCCAGAAACGTTCGAGCCAGTTATGGTTGTTGCAACAGCGGCAATGCTTTCAGGTGAGGTATTACCACTGCCTGATCCGTTAGAACCAGTACCTTCAGCGCCAGTACCTTCAGCGCCAGTACCTTCAGAACCAGTACCTTCTGAACCAGTACCATCAGAACTAGTGCCAGACGAACCGGTTTCACCAGCAGGTTGTTGGGTAATAGTTACGTATGTGGTGTATGTAAACGTTCCATCAGTTGCGGTTGTAACGACAGTGTAAGTAGCAGCACTTTCAACGTTGGTGGCACTAGTCTCAGTTGCAGTATTCTTGGGGGTGGAGGTCTGAAGCACAACTGTTTCAGTAGGGTACACTGTGAAAGTTTGTGTGTTGGTTGAGAAGTTTACGTCTGTACTTGTTCTAATGGTGTTGACAGTCTCAACTGGAGTTGTAGTTGCACTACTTACCGTATTGATATCGGTGTTGGTAATTTCTCCAGTGCCAGTAGTTTCCGCAGTATTAGTGTTGGTGTTGCTATCAGTGTCGGTATCAGTGTTGGTAACAGTGTTCGTAGCAGTGTTGGTATTAGTGTTGGTAGCAGTATTAGTGTCAGTGTTGGTAGCAGTGTTGGTATTAGTGTTTGTTGCAGTATTAGTGTCAGTGTTGGTAGCAGTGTTGGTAGCAGTGTTGGTATTGGTATTTGTAGCAGTATTAGTGTCAGTGTTGGTAGCAGTGTTGGTATTAGTGTTGGTAGCAGTATTAGTGTCAGTGTTGGAATTAGTGTTGGTATTGGTATTTGTAGCAGTATTAGTGTCAGTGTTGGTAGCGGTGTTGGTATTAGTGTTTGTTGCAGTATTAGTGTCAGTGTTGGTAGCAGTGTTGGTATTAGTGTTTGTAGCAGTATTAATGTCAGTGTTGGTAGCCGTGTTAGTGTCAGTGTTGGTAGCAGTGTTCGTGTCAGTATTGGTAGCCGTGTTAGTGTCAGTATTGGTATTAGTGTTGATACCGGAACTGGTGCTGCTGATAGCAGTCGTAATTGAAGAGTCTTTAGCCGTGGAAGATTCAGCAGTTGATGATCCAGTATCAGTGGACGATTCAGTGGCAGTGGATGAATCAGTAGCAGTAGACAATTCAGTAGCAGTAGACAATTCAGTAGCAGTAGATGATTCAGTAGCGGTCGACGATTCAATAGCTGTCGATGATTGTGTAACAATGGATGATTCTGTAGCGGAAGATGATTCTGTAGCAGTGGATGAAGTCGAGGTGAAGGTTTCTTCGGTACTTGAAATTGTAGCAGATGACGATGCCGAAGTGGATGTAGCAGATGAAGATGTGCTTGAAGAGGTGTCACAAATATTCCAACAGAAATTTGGTAATGTACCATCAAGGATTCCCAAATCTGGCAATAAGTTGACACTGATTCCCAATGATGCAGCCAAATCTCTCTTCATCAAATCACGCTTCAACAGGATACCAACACCAACATCGATTGAAATTCCTCCATTATTGAAGTTCTGGTTAAGTGTGTATGAGTATACTTGACCAAACAAAGTATCCCAAAGAAGTTGAGTAACAAGAGGAAGGCTACTGAAATCAAAGTCGATCGAGAAAGTGTCTGGCAAGCAAAGTAAGCCGATATGCTCAGAAGGATCAACAATCACCTCAACTTCCCAGCTGAAAATGTTGTCGACTGGTGAAGCAGCGGCAGAACCCGACAATGGTATAGTAGGACTAGGACCCCCTAAGCCACTCAATGAAACGGAACCAGTACCAGCTAATGCATTCAAAGGACCATCAAGAATTGTATCAAAGGATAACGCAACCTTGTATAAACCATTTCCAGCTGGAGCAACAGCAAGCAAATTCAAATCAGCCTTAGGGTATAATAAGCCTCTTCTCAACAAATCATCGTTGTCGATTTCTCTTTTAACTGTGGAAATGGTTGGCGCATTCCCAGTTGTAACAGTGTTATATAATGTACTCAACAAAACCGAAAGACTTGGAATAGCCAACAACGTTTGTCCATTGAAGCCAACGTTTAATAAGTCGTTACTCAATGATGAAGAAATTGGAATAGCACCAGTTGGCAAGCTGGAAGCAATTGCAGAGGGAACAGACGAAGTTGCTGAAGTAATGGTACCAGCGTTCCCAACGGTAAGCAAGTTCAAAACAGCTTCCAATAATGTGTCAAGACTGCTAATGCTCAAGACAGTTTGACCGTTGATTCCAAGATTGAGCAAATCATTTGCTACTCCACTTGACAAAGCAGTTGGTGGATCGCTAACATCCAAGTTTACGTCTGCGTCAATATCTAAAGAACCGTTTTTCAATCCGTCTATAATACCACCGACAATGTTGGGATTTATTTGAATCAAACCCAAAATGCTTTTGAGACCTTTTGTTGAATTCTCATCCCTTTTGAGGTTAAGAGCAGCATTAATGTCAAGTTCACCATCTTTGAGACCATCAATAATTGCACCGAGAATATTGGGGTTGACCTTAATCAAATTCAAAATATTCTTAAGACCTTTGGTTGACTCATCGTCATCCCTTTTGACAACGGATGATGGACTAACCTTACCCAAAATAGTACTTAACAAAGTTTCAAGATCGCGAATATTCAAGATGTCCTCACCATTAATACCAAGGTCCAAAAGATCCTTACTCAATGCAGACGAGATTGGTAAAGAGTTATCTAAGTCAGTTCCACGTTTCTCAGCAATTTGCAATTGACCAATAACGTGATTTATGAAGTCAGCGTTCATGATCACTTCACGTTTCAAGTTGGATGGTAAGCCAGTGCCTGTAAGTTTGGACAAAACGTAAGTCAATAACCTTTGGACAGTGTCAACGTCAGCAAGTTCATCCCCAGTAAATCCAAATTTAGATAACTCATTGGATAGCAATTGTGAAAAAGTTGAGTTAGCACCGGTGTCACGCTTAGTTGTGACATTCAAATTGATATCAACGTTCAAACCGAATTGTTGAACCTGAGTGATGGAAGGACATGCACCAATCGATGGTGAGTTACTACCACCAATGTTGATACCGACAGTCAAATCTATTAAAGCATTTGTGACGGGGAAAGTTGCAAGGTAAACGGTGATTGCAGATGCAATATGTGGGAGCCACATGATGTAATAAACGAGTGAATAGTTTGAAGCAAATTGATGAATAAAAGCTGGTCAAGGCATGATTTTGAAGAAGTATATATAGTCAGATTTATGGAAACTTTTGGTGGTGGTGTTAGTTTTGTCGCGTTGATCAAGCAATGAATCGGGTTTGAACATCAAAATAATGCTTTGCCTTCTACCTTACGTCCATTATCCGCCATAATCAACATTGTTGCAAAAACATTTTCACAATAAATGTGGGACTTTTCCATTGACGATATTTTTCATGCATGGGCAATTTATACCGATTAAGGGCACATGTAAACTCGAGCAGCATCGTCGCAAAGTGCTCAGTCTCATTCAACGTCGAGGACAATTGTGATGGGCCAATCAGTAAACCGTCAACAAAGAATTACTTTCATTGACGTCAACCCTTGAAAGCTGCAAGAGAACTGACTTCTGGCGAGCCAAGTAATATAGCACGCAGAAGTCAGTACAACAAACCATTAAAATGCCATCCTTCTCATACTCTCAAACACCGGTGTCGACAACCCCAACTTACCATTTCTGTCAGACGACGATAATCTCTACAGCCCCAATGCAGCCTTTATTTTGGAAATCTGGGACTTACTACTTTAGACGATTGTACATCTGTTGCGCCGATAATCCTTAGATTCAACCCAGATTAGGTTTGGCCATCCTTGACGCCTGCTGTATGTCAACAGAGATTGCCACACTTCCAAGCCCAAATACCAACTGAACTAAGCAACACCAAACAGGCAACCACATAATACGACACGCCCGGTGCTTTCACAAGATCATTGTGTCGACGCTAGCTAGGTCGCATACGGTGTAATGAACAAGCAGACCTATTGTCGCCAACAGTCTGCAACAATGAATCAAATTGTATTGTTGCAACATTTTACCCTAAAAAAAAATCGCCTACCAACACGCTAGCGGAACAATGGCACCACGGTATTCAACGCAATCGTGGGGATGGTGGAGGTAGAATGGGTTTATGCCGGGGTTAGATCTGAGTGTTGAATTGGCATAACAGAAGCTGGTGGGAGATAAACGATAGATTTGGTTTCGGCGAATGTGACAGTTGCCAACGGTCCGGGTGTTGTGTCCGCAAAACCAAGGCTGAATCTGGGTTGATCCCGATAAGCGGTAATAGATGCTTCGAGACGAGGTTAAAATTTACTCAATGGAGTAATTGCCAACAGTCGTGAGTCATTATTCCAACCGTAACAATAAGCTTGGTTATGGAACGTACTAGGAAAGTGGGAAGATCGACAATCTGCGCAGACAAGTAAGACCATTCGATTACAGATGGTTGTGAATGTGCCTATGCGTGGGATTTGGTGCTATAGGCTACCAATTGGTTGTCACTAGTTGTTAATTGACCGACACAATAATATTTTCACCCACTGGCTCGTAAATTGATGGCTGAAGTTCATTTTAGCCCGTTTCATAGCCAATGCTTCCGCAACCGGGCAAATCACGCTGCACCATATGGGGAGTGGACAATAACTAAAGCGCTCTACAATGTGATTTTTGACCCAGAAAAAGTCCCGTTATGCAAAGGGAGGAAACCCTTATCTAACAGGGTATAGAACGTGCTTTCATGTACCCACGACAGTACAATTAACCGCACATATGACAAGCCCATGATGGTTATTGCTGTTGCAGTTGGATCTAAACTGTTACTGGGGAAGGATTAGCCTGAAGTAGCGTCAAATGCTATCAAAGCCCAACTCATGGTGGACCGACCACCGTAACATTGGATCAACAATGGATGCATTACGTCGGCTAGTGTTGGTTGTAACCGATAATCTATAATTAGGATTTATTGGATAGGACTAGTATCCCCAATCCAGACAGTATTGTCTGCGACTCAATTAGATTGTATTTGTACATGTACATCATGTAACCACCACTGGAAGTAGATCGCAATACCCAGTTGAGACAGAGCGTCAACATTCACCTCCCGCTACCCTCACCATGTTTTCCAAATTCGTAACTTTTTCTCAATTTTGCCAACAATGTGATAATTACTACTTGCGTCAAGATGGGTAAACCAATCGATCCGAGGGTCCACCTCTTTATCACTCCAAAAAAACCACCAACGTTATTCCTCAAACCCTGGTGTCTTGCTAAACACCTTACATCTCCTCAATCGTTCAGCGGCTGCGAAATACCACCTTGAACGCATTGTTGCATTAAAAAATCAGTGGGTTGTTGAAAATTTCAAAAAAAAAAACGATTATTGTTTGTTTGAAGCAATGATGGCTTTGTTTGTTATCACCTATACTATCCCACTCCGTTCCTACTTCGTTAATCCTCTGGTCAATGGCGAGTTGTCAGTATTCTGGGTTTGCACGTGACTGAAAAAGTTTTGAACTCGTTGGAAAACGGCACAAAATCGAACGCTTGAACTTCTGACGTCGTTAACGGAAATGGATGCTGCTGTCATATTGCAATGCTTCTCAGCTACGTTGGAGTCGAATCAGAGGTTGATTGGACAAGCCGAGTCTAAATTGCAGGAATTGCTGAAGAGTCCTGGCTTTTTGGGCGCATGTCTCGATATAATAGTACTGGCCGATCCTAGCATTCCTCCGGCAATCAAAAAAGCTACAGCTGTATACTTGAAGAATAGAACAGTTAGGTTCTGGAACCATCCTGACCCATCGGTGCAAGTTGATAACGACGAAAAACCCATAATACGAGAACGAATCGTCACCGTCATCATCACCTCCGATTACAACACCAAACAACAATTGATCCCAGTGTTGAGGACTCTTATAGCAATCGATTACAAGAAATGGCCTGGCCTTCTCGACCAAACTGGACAACTACTCACAAGAATCCCGACTTTACCCACAAGCAATGAAAGTGATTTCTCGCAGTTGTACACTGGTTTGTTGTGCTTTTCGGAAATATGTAGGAAGTTTAGGTGGATGAACAATGAAACTAGAAAAGACGAGTTATACCCAATCATAGAACAAGTGTTTCCTCATTTGCTAGCAATAGGCAAATCCATTGTCGATAACATTGCCGAGTTGGATGAATTGATCGCCGAGATTTTGAAATTGATCTTGAAATGTTACAAATTTGTGACTTATTACGATTTGCCTGATCCGTTACAAGCAAGAGACTCAGTCATAGCATGGGGTGAATTGCATGCGTCAATCATCAATATGCCCCCACCACAATACGTAGTGACCTCAAACGCATCGGAGCAAGAGAAATCGTTCTTGCAAATATCAAAGTGCTACAAATGGTCCATCAAGAATGTTTATCGTTTATTCACGAGGTACTCATCCACGTCATTATCAAAAAAATTTGCATACAAACAGTTCTACCAAATGTTTCTTTACGAGTACATCCCGCAATTGCTAAGCAGTTTCTTACAAATTATAGAGCAATGGTGCTCGAACCAAAGATGGGTATGTTCACAGGGGTTGTACTACATTGCTGAGTTTTTATCTCATTGCGTCACTCAAAAGTCAACTTGGCTACTCATCAAACCCTACTACGAAACATTGATATCGCATTTCATCTTCCCGCTTTTGTGTCCATCCGATGATGTGTTGGAGATTTTCGACGTAGAGCCTCATGAATATATCCATCTGCGATTTGACATTCAAGAAGAGTACGATTCGCCAGATACGGCCGCATTAGGATTATTGGCGACTTTTGCTGATAAGCGAAAATCAACCACCTTACAATCAATGGTGACTTTTACTCATACTCAATTGACCGAATTGAGTGCACAACCACCAACGTTGGAAACCGCCAAGAAGATGGAAGGTGCATTACGGATCTTGGGGTGCATATCATTTTATATTATCAAAGCATACGAAGATGAGATGGAACCGTTTTTGTACACGTTGGTCTTCCCATTATTGTCATCCAAGTTTGATTTCTTGAAGGCCCGAGCACTCGACGTGGCGTCTAAATTTGCCGATATAGAGTATGTTCAAGATGAAACATACCAGATGTTGTTTCATGGAATATTATCGAATTTCGAGCCATCGTCTGACATTCCTTTACCGATATCATTTCAGAGTGCATTGGCAATTCAGGCGTATTTATCCAACCCTCGTTTCAAACCGGTGTTGGGGAACATTGTTTTGCCAACAATGGCGAGATTATTGGAGCTTTCGAATGAGATAGACAATGATGCTATATCGATAGTGATGCAAGAATGTGTTGAGAATTTCTCGGAACAATTACAGCCTTTCGGAGTTGACTTGATGGGGAAGTTGGTTGAGCAGTTCATGAGACTTGCGCGCGAAATCAATGAAGCTTCGCAAGTTGATATTGATGATTTCGATGGGAAATACGAGGATCAGAGCGAGAAAGTGATGGCGGCCACTGGTTTATTGAACACCATGATTACTGTGTTGCTATCGTTTGAGAATTCGCAATCGACGTGTTTGAAATTGGAGCAAGTGTTCTTTCCTGCGATTGAATACATTTTTCAGAACCAAATCTCGGACTTTTTGGCTGAGATTGGTGATTTGATGGAGAACTCGACCTTCCTTTTGCGCTCGATATCGCCGGTGATGTGGAAGTTGTTTGATTATTTGTTTGCCAGCTTTTTGGATGGCAGTGCTATCATGTATTTAGAGGAGTTGATTAGTTGTTTGGACAATTTCTTGATTTTTGGGCAACAGGAGCTCATGAATGATGCTGAGTTGACCAGAAAGTTTTTCAAGATTTATCAGATTGTCATGGAAGTTGACCAGGATCATCAGGACGAAGACAAGTTGGAGTACAATGATTTGCTTATTGGGTGTGAATTAGCCCAGAACTTTATTTTATCGCTACAATTGAAATCGGCGTCGTACATTCCTTCGATATTGACCACCACTGTCACCTATCGAAACAACGATGCCAAAAACAATTCGAGAACCATCAATATCAACAATGTTATTATTGCCAGTATGGTGTACAATGTCAAGGATACATTGACGATATTACAGCAACAAGGCAAGTTGATCCCGGTGTTTGAAGTGTGGCACCAGTTGGTGCCGCAGTTCACGCGGGTGTACGATATAAAGTTATCCATCTTGGGGATCATGACCATTCTCAACCAAGAGATGGGGTTGCCCGACAATATTACCCGGCACTTATTCCCCGACTTGGGTGTACTTGTTGCCAAACTCCCCCATGCCATCAAAGAACTCGAAGTCAAGCGCAAAAACTTTCAAGATTTCGAGTTCACCCAGGATGACAACTATAAGTTTACGTCTGAAAGCTGGGAACGCCACGAAGAAGAGTTTGACGCTGACGAACTACAACAGGACCTCGATGAGGACAGCGCTAGCAACGACTACGATTTTCAAATCAGAAATAGTGGCTACTTTAACGAAGAGGACGAGCAAGTGAGCGAAGACCCTTTGAGTGCGTCGCCCCTTGACAATATCAACATCACAACCTACTTGACGCAGTTTCTTATTGCCAACCAAAACAACCCGTTATTTACCCACTTGAACCACCAAGACAAACTCAAGTTGCAACAAGCAGTGAAGGACACCCATTGACTACTTAGGTTATGTATAGACTATAAAACGAAAAAAAAGCAAAAAACCTTTCACTTTTTATGCGTCGGTTGAAACATAACGCTCGCCCTACATAAATTACTAGATTAAGTAATTGAGGTTTCGTCAACAGGAAAGACCAACCTCCCACCAGAACATCAACTGGGAGCCACACTTCAAACTTTATAAACTGTGCCTCAACGCATGGAGCGGCAATTTTGTATTCATGTTCATTATGAATTAGCCGGTCCCACGTTTTGTCATTGTTTGATATCGGCCGATTTCTTGTGGCATTTTCGTCTAATCGGGTAAGCATATGACACAAAGCGACACACGTGGCTGCAATAAGTTTTGAATCAAATGCAAGAAAGTACAAAGCAGAAGAAGAAAGGAGAAGAAGAAGAAGAAGAAGAAGAAGGAAGGGAGAAAACCAGAAAAAACAGTTTTGGTATTCTTTTTGTTTTTAGTGATGATGAGAAATTGGTTAGTGGTGTTTGCCTGCTTGCAAACAACCTTGAGTTTAAACATCTTATTAACATCGACCGATTCATGGGTATCGAATAATGTCCGCCAGTTGTACCACCAGCTTTCGAAAAACCATACCGTGATCTTGACGGGGAGTTTATACAACCACCAGCTTCAGTATATTGACGATATATCAAATGGAGGCGATTTCAATCACTTGTTGCCTATAAATCAGATCTATTATCGAAATGTCGATTTGGTTAATCAGAGATCGAAAATGGCTTTTGGTGGGTATGGTGCTAAAGGACCCACAGTGGGGGCTAAGGGAGTGATATTTGGCTTGAACACTGAACAGCCAGTACCACAACAACAACCAGAATTGATCAAGAATCAGTTTTTTGGTCAGGATCCGCAGGATCCAAATGTATGGTTTGTCAATGACCATTCGTTAAATGGATTGATCAAGACATTCGATATAATATTACCTACATACTACCCAAACTTCACCCCGGACTTGCTCGTGGTGGCTTCGAGCGAACTCATTGAGGGCGAAGTGCCCGATTACCACAATAAAATGTTGGACTATGGATTACACAAAATGGTGACAACCATGGTGATCTCGTCTAAATCATTGAACCATGTCTACTACAAGGACGAGATTGCAAGCTTGGAAAACCAAGATAAAGTGCACTACGTGCACTGGAAACTCAAGTTTTTGAATTACAAAATCCAGCAAATCATTGATTTGCTTGAAACTACTGCCAAACTGAAAATCTACGGCATTAGATTAAACTTGCCAAACACCGACTACTCGCACAAGTGCCACCGAACCAAGCCCAAGTTCTTGCAGATTGAGTCAACCTTGAAATTCGACGAGTGGGAATTCCCGCAATTCACCCACAACAATGACCAGCTCCGGACAGGAGCAACGACAAAATTAGATCGCCAAAATATGGTGGTGCAATACGAAAACTCACTTAGCCTCTCCGACGTCTTGGACATGTGCAACGTATCGATGGAAATTGTCGACCACCACGGAAACAATGTCGCCAAAGACCAGTTTGACTTACAGTACAACTTATCCTTACAACCAGATCCTCGATTCAGAAAACGAACCTGGAGACGATTCTTTAAACTTCGGTTCTATCAACGCAAGTTGAGGTATTTCTTGTACCGATTAATGATTTGGGACTAACCGCGGCCGGCATTCTGTGCTTACATTTTGACAAACGGGGTTTATAGAGTTTGTTGCAAGTGAAGATTATTGCCGATATAGGTTGGATATTTTTGGTGCTGCACTTTGTGCATGAGGATACATGGAGTTTTTAATTAGCCTCACTCGAACGCCCACAGGTCGTTGACAGGAGGAATGAGTGTGGACAGTATTGTATAACAAGATCAAGTGAATCAGTTGATACAACGATGCAATCAATACCTTATCTGTTTGTGCTCGTAGGGTTTCAAAACACGGAGATTTCAGTGCGATATTTATTAAGGGGCTTTGATAATTTTTCGTGCTTGAAGGCTTTTTGCGATGACATTTCAGCGTACGTTGAAACACCATTGGTTTTAAACCCACGCCACTAAACGGGCTACACTATATTTAGAAAATAACATAACGATTACAATGACAAAGCAAAACAAAAAAAACAAACTTACTCAGATCTAAAAAAAACCATTAGTATGGTGACTGCGCCAGTGAATGTAATATTCTTCTAGTTTCGTTGGCTTGACCATGTAGGAGCAGTTGATGCACTTCCAGGTGGACGACGAGGTTTTGGCATCGGGCACTGGGGCCATACCGCCGGCATAAACTCCATGCTTCAATTGCAAGTGGGTTTGATATTCGTTATTAACCGTAACAAAGAACCTGCATTCGATGCAATACGGGCACATAGCCCTCTCAGTTGTGTGTTCAATATAACCATTGTGAACCTCGTATCGATGGTATTGGGGACAACAGTAATCTATTGTCATTGACTTATTTCCATCGTGTCCCCTCATAAAGAAGTTGGGGTTGACTTTGTGAATGATGTTTTGCACCGCTTCATCGGTTGAGGAGAGATCTCGACCGTATCTGGTTCGGAAGTCATCGTGCACCTCAAACTGGTTGCAATATTGGTCATATTGCGAATACTCAAGGTCAATTTTTGAATACTCAGAATCAACAACTTTTACTTCGATTTGTATTTGGTGCTGGTTATTGGTTCGAGCTAGCACTTGAAAGTTCTCAAGATTAGCCTTGGTGGCACCGCTGAACGTACTACGTCGTTTGAGCCAACACGCTGGCGGTTTATATTTCACCACTGATTTCACTCGGCGAATACCAATGATGTTTCGGCTTGAATAATCCCAGATAGGTTCGCCGCTGGCTAATAATAGACTATTGGCTAGATGGAGTGGGTATGAATCTTGAACCAACCCTGGAGCTAAAGCGCGGATGTCGGCATCGTAATCGTGGTTGATTTTGGTTTGAATCGACTCTACTATGTCAAACGCTTCGTCGTTGATTAATTTGATTGGGCATTGATAAACTGGAGTTTTCAATAAAGGATAAGATTCTCGAGCTGATTCCCACACGTCGACAATCTGTCGTGGCCCCTTAAACTTCCAGTTGGAGATTGAGCCCAATTGCAGTGTCGGTCTCTGAATCAGACTCTGCAAATGTCAGGCTGCAAGTGACAAATGAAGCTTCAGACGAGAAGTCGCTCGAATCGTCAGCATCCGTGTATTTGGTTAGTTCACTGTCACGAAACCCACACACACTTATCTCCAAGACAGTGACCTGAGTATTGTTTGGACCTGGCTGAGGATAGACCCTGCCAAGGTGTTTAATGTTTTTTAAGGCTACGTGCGTAACCGCTGGATATGCATATCGGTTATCTGGCGCTTGAAACAGTTCTTCATGTGACAAAACTCTTGTTGCCTCTTCGACGTATCTAAAAATCAACTTTGACATGATAATTAAATAGCTATTGAATACAATCTGATCAGACCTTTTTATAGACTACAAACCAGATCAAAAGTCAAAGTCTATATTGCTCACTATCGATCCGCTAAGCAGCCAGATCAAAAATCGATTCAGCCACGATATATCGAGAAACAATAATGGCTGCAAAAAATGCGTTTGCAGCTTTGCAGCCATTCTTAGAAACAATGATCTCAAACTGAGCGACCGATGTAGATAGATCAGTCTTGTAGCTCAATGACATTAAGGGACGCTATGTCTACGGTAGTGGGAAGGAAAGTACGCTTGATCGGAGAGCAATAATGGTACTTGGAAGTGTATGCGTTCTCGTTGGGCCAGATCAAAGACAGGCAAGTTTTCACAAATGATTGTCAACAGGATAAACTTGTACAAAGCATTTTCTCAAATTCTTGCATTCAAGACTGAAGGTAGAGCTTGCACTCTAGACTGGTGTGAATTTTGAGACTACCAACTATCGTCCTAAACGTATTAAAATTGGATCTCTATAGAAAAAAGTTTATCAAGACATTATAATATGTTAGTAACTTTCCCTCTTGACATGTATGATGCTGGGGCTCAATATCTTTACCATCAAACTATATTCAAACGATGTTAATAGGCGGTCTGATTTGACTCTAGGTTGTTAGAATGCGGATAAACCGAGGTGCTCTGTGATGACCTGGAGGTTGGGCATAAAACACTAACCATGAAGTCGATATTTAGTTACTTCTGTTTGTATTTGATGTAAGTTTTCGCATACTTCAGCCATCTCCCGAAGCGGTGCGTTCAGATAGCAACGGAAATCTGTTAAGTACTTTGAACGGGAAAGTGAAAGTGTTTCGATTTTCATGATCTTCAACCAATCAGCTGGAACTGGGCGAACAGAATGGAGACCCATGTATTAATTTTCCTGCTTTTAGATTGGCTAATTGTGTATAATCTTTTCCCAATTCAATGGCTAGGCTGCTGTTTATATTATTCTTGACTCAAAATTCCAGTCAGTTATGCGGTCTCACTATCAAGACATATGCCACCCCCTAAGAGCTTACCAGATTACCAGCTCCTAGTGAGTCATAGATGTCATTAAACAGACGGACTAGCAAACATTAGAAGAATTGTCGTTTATTTTTCATACCTAATCTGGTCATTTGTAACAATTTTGACTGTGACAATCATTCAATCTAACAATGATACCTGGTGAGCTGGGAAAATCAATAAAAACATGGAGTTAGCTGTCTCATTTTGGTCTTGAGATGTAGGCAGAATACATTATTAAGAGATATTGCACACTCCACGAAAGCTAACGACAGGTTTGAATCAAGACTACCACATTTGATAATGTCGCCGAAGTGTGGCTGTCTTTGAGACAATGTCGTCCCAAACCACGACATTGATAATGAAATTGGCCAATTCAAATGGTAATGTTTGGTTAAGATCGACAATGCACTGGAATGAGTTCGAACAACGCAGTCAAAACAACTGCTGATGGTCGCCAGAAGCTAGGGACGTTATCCTGCATGTCTTTGATCATCAACAAAATCATCGGCACTGGGATATACTCGAATCCGTCAATTATCTTTCGTTATGTCAATGGTAATGTGGGGATATTCCTCACTTTGTTTGGGTTTGGCGGCATCATAATCCTATGTGGATTGATAATTTACTTGGAGTTTGCCTTGAATCTCCCATTCAGGAATGGGGGTGAAAAGAATTACTTGCTCAGAGTGTTTCGAGACCCAAAGGGGTTGATAGGGTGTGTGTACTCATTCAGCATTGTCCTACTAGGTTTCAGTTCCGGGAACTCGTACACGTTTGGAAAGTACGTGCTCTTTGCATTCTCGGGACAAGATGATGATACTGAGATCAGCGATAACTTGGTCAAATTTATTGGCATACTATGTATATCCGGCTGCATTGTGTTACACTGGAAATACCCCAACCAAGGCGCAGCCGTATTCAACTTTTTGGGGATTTTCAAAGTGTTGATTCTCATGTTAATAATTCTTATTGGTTTTCTAGCATTTTTTGGCGGGATCAACATTGCCAAAACTGACAATTTCGACAATATCTGGAAATTTCACAATTCGCAGCCGGCTAATCTATACAGCTTGTCAGTGGGCTTATTGCAAGTGATTTACTCGTTCAAAGGCTGGGAAAACGCAAATTATGTGTTGAACGAGATCGATGATCCGTACCATGTGTTGACAATCGCGGCGCCAGCAGCGGTAATCATCACCACAGTGTTGTACTTCTTTGTGATTATTTCTTACTTGATTGTAATTCCTAAGGATGAGTTGCTATCATCTGGAGTCTTGTGTGCTGGTATATTCTTCAACAAGATTTTCGGAAAATCAATAACCTCAAGGTTATTGCCAATTTTGATATCATTATCAAATCTTGGAAATGTGATGGTTGTCAGTTACGCGCACAGTTTGGTCAACCAAGAGCTAGCGGCGAACAATTACATTCCATATTCCACGTACTTTCAAAACTTCAAGAATTCTTTACTTCTACATTGGATTGTGACTGTGATTGTGTTGATTGCACCACCGTCCAAAGAGATTTATGAATTCATCGTGAATTTGTATATATACCCAGGTACATGGATCAACGTCTTACTCACAGGTGGTTTGGTATACTTGAAATTGAACAAGAAGAAGGAACTTTGGGGAGAATATAACCCCATTGATCACACGCAGGAGGTGGAAGATTATGATGTCGTACTAGAAAGCAGCTCAAGTATACATAGTTATTCTTCGTTTGAGGAAGACGAGCAGGAAAGAATAAGAAACAGACTTGTTCATGTCACGACACCAGGCTCTTTAGCTTTGCCTCAGGATTACAATAAGAAGATTGAAGCCCCATACGTGTGTATCGTCATATTCTTTCTCGCTAACCTATTTCTCGGCATATTCCCATTCATTCCCCCACTTAACGCTAAGGATTTGGCAATCCCATTCTGGGTGTTCCCAGTTATTGGAACTGGTGTTTTAATAGCAGGAGCACTATTCTTCTACGCCAGACCACATTGGAATAGGTTTTTTGGTAGTCGAGATCCAATAAAGTACGAAGATGAATACAGAATAGATGAATACCGCCAATTCTAGATACATTAACGTGGCGACAATAGAATAGTCGCAGCTACGCAAAATCTGATAGTCTATAGTTTATTTTGTATATACGTAAAGCTCGTTCTTCTACTCTTGGTATCAAGTCGAGAATAGATTGATCTTCTTCTTCTTTTTCTTTCCCTTTACCCCTGCCATCTTGCTGATTTCCTCTCTAGCTTTTCTGATCATCTCCTCTGCCTCAAAATCCTCTTCCTCCTCGCTTGGAGATGGTTCAGGTTGCTCCTGTTTTGGAATTTGTGTCCCCCATATTGTTGTTTGAAATTGGCCCACAGGCTCGGCGCCATCAGAAGTAGAACTCTCCTTGGTTAGAGATGGCAAGTCCCGATTATCAATAATCGATAGTGTCCCCATCTTACCAGTTGGGTAAGCATATTCAGTATCATCGAAATCGTCAGCATTTGCTTTTGCATAAAATTCCCTGGTTTTTATCTCATCTTGAAGTAGCGCTCGTTTACGGTCTTTCTCCTCTCGACGAGATTTCTTCAATGAGTATTTCGAACGTTTGGATAAATCATGTTCAAAAGTTTTCCATGTCTCGGTACTGATAAACTCGTTATGATACCAATTGCATTCTAAAAACCCTAGTTGAATTCCCAATGGTAAGTGACTTAGGTATTTGTATTTAGTCATCGAGTTATCACTCGATAGTTCCTCGTATTTGATATTTTCAATTTTGACAACAACCGATGAAGGTAGATTCTCGTAAGTCCCATACGAGGTTTTCAACACTTTCATGTCCATTGGCGAAAGAACAAAAACGCAATTGGTATTAAAACCAGTTTGATAAAAGTGAAAGACTTGATGCGAGTCATGATCATTAGAGTTTCGTCTCGAGCTATGCGAATTGCGTCTTGGTCTTGTTTGTGAAACCGAGTCCAAATCAGCAAACTTCTCTTGCCATTTCTTGACTTCGTTATCAATATACTTGATTGTCATATCATAGAATTTGGAATCTTCATTGTATAGTTCTTTCTCATCTTCGAATTGGAGTGCCAATTGTGTTTTCTCGAGTTCATATATTGACGAAATGGTTGAGAAATCACCCTTGAAGATTCTTGCATAGTTGAATAAATTTGGTTCTCCATCATACCAAGGAAAATCGCCAAAGACATTGGCATTCGAGTTTTGTAAGAATTTGGGTAAAGGTAGTATAGAGCTAGCCGATCGCGTCATCAAAGTTAAGTTAATTTCATCGTTAACTTTTGGGATCTCAAACCGTTCATCGATATTATCGATAACCACGGGCAAAATTTCCGACTTTCGGATAATCGACTGACAGAGTGGGCATTCTTTGTATTTCTCCAATACAGCACTCGATTCACGTTTCTGGGCTTTCGGCAATTCCGAATCAAGTAGATTCAATAAACATTTCAAGCATAATATATGGCCACAAGACGTGATCATTCTTGGGGCTACAATCTCATCAGTCAAACAAATAGGACACGAGTTTCCCTTATGAGCAATGACTCTGATTATGTCTTCGATAGCAACAGGAACATTGGGATCCAATTGCTGTAGCTTCATATTTGTCTGACAATTGACAATGAATTTATAATTCAAGTTAATGAAATCAATACCATAAAGATGGATCTTATTATTCCCATTGAAACTAGGTTTTCTCTTTTTTGCTTTCTTGGGTTGCTTCTCAGGTACATACCCTCCTTGAAAATCCAACAAATGGTTAATGCTGATCTGATTCTTCCTTGACCCGTTTACTCGCTTGCTTTGCTTTAGTTGACTTTCAATTATCGAGTCAAACGTGTTGACTTTGGCTCTGAATTTGCCTCCAGAACCTCCACTGTTTGTTATCACATTACCGCTATTACTTGTTCTGTTAATATCGTTATGTTTATGTATGCTTGGATCCATCTATATTATCATGGTGGGACGGTAAAACCCTGAGTGATATCGTCCAAAATTAGTCCCTTAAAACCAAAAAAAAAACAACAGCGATAACAATAAAAAACTAGCACCAATGCAAGTAACCTGTCAGACAGCCAGTCAATACCTTCAGTTGGTGTCTATTCCAACCTCGTTGATTCGGAGGCCAAACTTTTGGTGAGAGTTGATTTTTGAATTTGGGTGCTTACGTAAAAATCGTGAATCCACGAAACCACGTTGAATTAAATCGAAAGCGGGATAAACTGAAGAGAATACGATATGCTGGCGTTGAAAAGTACCAATTTGAAGTATGTAATGACTGGCTACTAGAACTGGCTAATGGATTGTCAAAAAATGGGGAAGAAAAGTTGAGAATTGAGTGATATACTAACATATCATAGTTCGGTGGTTGAGTTACGTACCACTACAGATGCTGAATTGCACAGCGCGTTACAGCAATTGGGATATGACGAGTCCTTTTTGTTGCAGGATGTGAAGCTTGGATTGGGGTTTATAACTGTTGGTATAGCTGGAGGGTTATTCTACTGTGATAAGAAATTCACGTTCAAGGAAAGTTACACGTATACCATAGTGGCGGTGGTGGTGTATTTCTTCATTAGCGCAGTGTTATTGGTGTTGAACAATATGAAGAATCTCAAGAATGTGAAATACATTGGTTTCAAAAATGGTAACAAGAATAAAAAACTTTCGATTGCAGCCTGGACCAAGGACTACGATGCGTTATACCATATCAAAATCATTGATAATCTAACAAATCAAACAGTGGAAGCCAGCTTGCCATTCAACAAGTTCTTTGATGTCACAGGATTCTACAATTCGCAAGCATTCATTGAATTGTTGAAGCCAGAGTTGGACAAATTATCGAAAAAGCACCATTAGTGTGTATATTAGCTGTATATCGAATGTATATTAATGTTTTACCGGTTTTGTCGTAGCAAATGGTATACCCTAATTTTGGTCGTCAATGATTTTATTATCCATTCCTGATATCCAACGACAAAACTGTTGCATACAAAAAGGGAAGCATTTGATCATGGGAATGAAGTTGGCGTAAAACGGTTCCAGAATGATGCCTACTTTACCTTGGTCAATCTGGTCGAGAATCTTGGCAGTCAATAGTTTATGATTCACAATGGGAGCAAAAAATTGCGATGATGCTTCGATATCGTCAAACATACCCGTACTCAATTGGCCTGGAGTAACCAAAAGAAGTCTAATTGTGTCCAGCATGATCTCTTGAACCAATGATTCAAAGATCTGGATTATTGCCGCTTTCGATGCGGAATATATCGAGAGGTTCTTGGGACCAATCACACCCAATATAGAAGAAATATTAACAATGTAAAGTCTTTTGCTTTTGTAATGAATCATGTGGTTCTTGTATACTTCTTTGATCAACCATATAGGTGAGAATGTGTTGATCTGGAATATTCGATTGATCTTATCGTCGGATAGATTCATTAGCGATTCATGATGTCTGATGCCAGCATTATTGACCAACAAGCTCAAATGTTGGTGTTTCTCATTCAACTCAGTTATTATCAGCCTAATGGTTAATTTCACTTCGATATCATCGCTCAAGTCACATCGATAATATTTGCAGCCTTGGAAGTCTGGTTCAACTACATCAAGAACAATAACCTTCACATTCCGCTGCATTAACTGAGCAACAATCTCTCGTCCTAACCCTCTGGAGCCACCTGTAACTAATGCAATATCGTTTTCTCCATAACATTTCCAACCTATGATCGAGCTAGGTGATTTATACCACTCATTGAAATAAGACATCAACAAACCAAATGCCATCGACAACATTAAGATCACCAACCATATCTCCACCTGACTCAGTCGATATTGGTGAAATCTAGTTGTTAGTATTCAAGCCGAATCGGGATTCTATCGACAAAATCACATACATCAAGCCTAGTAAGCCTGAAGTGACAGGCCAGATGGAACGCTTAACCACATTTACTATAGTATCCACATTCAACACCATTATCGAGTCCACTTAATCGTGATCCCCCAACGTCTGCTTTCATCTCTTGCTCGAAACTTTTCAGTTCCAAACGCGCTGAACCGCTGATTGAAGTTTAGCCGATTGAGAGCAGTTACAATACGAATTGATATTGAAGCTAAGGTGATGGATGAATGCTCTATAAAATGATTTATGTACCCTATTTATTTTACTTTTGGCTAGCAACATCGAAATTGTATCCTCGTGCAACACCCGAGATACCTTCTTCGACTAATGCACCATCTTGATCATCTTGATTATAGTCACTGCCTAAACCCGTCCAGGTTCTTGATTGTAAATGTGTTGCCGATGTGGACACTGTGTTTTTGATCGCAACCGTCGTTGAGAATTTCTGAACCAATGCA
This sequence comes from Suzukiozyma glaebosa, assembly GCA_030564305.1. Taxonomy (NCBI): domain Eukaryota; kingdom Fungi; phylum Ascomycota; class Pichiomycetes; order Serinales; family Debaryomycetaceae; genus Suzukiozyma; species Suzukiozyma glaebosa. The sequence continues at coordinate 416,537 of JAJLUT010000009.1, forward strand.
TTTGAGTCTTTAGTAGACGGTTCTTCCTCGGTAGTTATTTGTAAGTGATTGAGGTGTCTCAATGGCCGAGACGTACTGATGAATTTACCTGTCACTGGATCAAACTCAGGCTCTTCATCCGAAGATGGGTAATCTTTAGCTTCAGATGCCTTTTGCTCCTCTTCTTGTTGCATATCGAGCAACACTTGGTTGAAATCGGTAACCCACTTTCCTGTCCAACTTAACTCGTCGTTCAATGCTAAAAAGAGTTCATAAGGCGTGATAATTGGCTTAAAGTATTCATTATATTGGTCAACAATAATACCTTGATGATCGCAGCCTAAGATGCACCACATGTCGATATTTTCAAAGTTGGCCAACTTGGCAACATTAGGCTTACCAACAACAAACAAATAATGCTTCTTGCCTGCTTGTTTGATCTTTTCCGAGATTAGTGTCATCAATTTCTTTGTATTACTCAACGATAGCGTGTTGACAAGTAAACCGATAGTGCCACTCGTTCTGGCAATTTGCATGTATCGATATCGCCTCATCAAGTTTGGAAAAGGCCCTTGGTCAAGTGCTTTTGTCTGTGGGTCGTACAACGTTACACTCGAGAATCTGGTCGTCAATTGTAATAGTCTTGGGGTTTCGGGTATGCCAATGTGGAAAAGTTGGTAGTTCGCAAGCGTACTATCAATATCTTCATCTTCGATCTTCACATTCGTCAATGATCGGTTGAATAAGTGACTGCTGTTGGGATCAGTCGTCGGTTGGTATCCTATTATTGTAGCTTTCGAGCTCGGATCAATGAATAAGTCAGCATGTGCCAAATTATATTCACTCAGCAATTCAGTGTATATATCCAATAGTATGTGGGTATTCGGGGCCGTCGCCATCAATAAGACCTTGTCATCAGCTGTGTATCTTTCTTTGAATTGTTGAATGATGTCAGTTCTATCGAGATTGGGTCTACCCAAAACGTATGCTGCTGGCAATTTATCAACAACATTCAAACACGCATCACCAAAGTGAATTACTAGGTCACTGTTGACATGTTCTGCTGCCACCTCATCAATGCAACACGATGAGTATGAAGTATCAGCTAGTATCCACAAAGTTTGAGGTTTATCTGCCGACTCCAACCCATCGCCACAACTCGTGAAACAGTTGCTGCAGCCTTCGCCACTTGAATGACACTTAGACTTGGCTTGAATATCTGGATCTAACCTTGAAGCTTCTATTCCTAATCTTGATTGTAACTGATGAACAATTGTTGCAGAATCACAGATCAAACTATCTGGGAATTGTAATGTTATTGTCTTGTACTTTAGTACATCGCCTTCTTTTTGTTGTAAAAATGTCACAATCTCGTTTATATCGTAATACTCATTGATCTTCTGGATCAACTCTTCTTCATCGTGGTCATTTTTCAATTGTAAATGTGGATGCGATATTGGTTTTGGTTGATATTTTGCATACGAGAATCCTTCCTCAACCTCATACGTAGTATCCTCTCGATATAGATCGAGCGCCGGCGGATCCATCGCTGATATTTTATCAAGTACAAGAGTTGAACTATTTTGCACCTAAATTTGTTTGATGCGAATTTTTCTTAACGTTTTATTTGCAACCATTCAATGATTCAATGGAAATATATTTACTTCATTACAATGCTCCTGCCCATTCCACAGGAGCAGGTCTATAAACAGTAACAGAGCCTTCAACGAGGTTCTTCAACACATACTCTCCCAGAACCACAAATCGTTTGCCGCCCACGTTTTGATGTAAAACTTCGAGCCTACCTGCATTGTCATTTGCTACTACCACCGCAGTGTGGCTAGGCATTCCAGCAGTTTGCAGCGAACCATTCACAGGGTCAACGAACTTGCACGATTTGAACTGCATGATGTCACCACGTCGTATTTCATCAGCAGGACCAGTACTATTGACAAAAATGATTCCTCCATTTTGGGCTTCAATCTGTAAGATGGGGAAGCCGTGATGAAGTCCAGTTGACACGAACGCATGCTTCCCGCATCCTTTAGATAACGCTTCATGTGCCAAGTCCCAACACTCACCTCTCAGTATTTGTTGACCTTGGTGATGCTCACACCACGAAGCAACATGCTCACCAAATTTGTTGTGAAAGTTAACAAGCTCACTCTTTGAAGGGACATTGAATGTAAGTGGTGAAGGTACAAATCTAACCAATTCAGCTTTGACCGTTGATATGTCATTCTTTTTCCAATCGAACTTGTATTCGAGTATCGACAAATCATGCATCCTAACCTTTACCAGACGAGTGCAAATGTCATTCAGCAACAACCACAGCGTAGTGCTTCCCACGCCACTCAAGCCCTCGGGATATTTGAAGTTTGCTTGGTCAGCAAACCAACCCGATGAAAGTTCCAAGTCAATGTTGGGTGGTTGGTCGTTTGCGACTGGAGCTGCCACTTTTGCTCGCAGATAATTTCTTGCGGGAGGAGGAGGAGGAACAGGCGATGCGTTATTCACTCTTGCTGGTGGTGGGACGGGCGAAGCTTTAGTACCTCTTGACGGTGGAGGAACAGGAGATAGACTGTTTGTCCTCAAAGTATTGTCTGCTGTCGAATTCGATGGTGTTTTGTTTTCAGCGAGCGCTGGTATCGACAGATTTGTCGTCCTATTCTCGTCGACTGAAGTTCCTGGTTTTACCTCAGTTGATTGAAAACTAGGTTTAGGAGCGATCTTTGGCTTTTCAACTGGAAGTTTCTTGGGAATTGGTGGCTTGGTGTGAGCTGTAGTCTCTGGTGCGGGTTCTCCAGCAGCATTCAGTTTGATCTGAAATTTAGCCAAGTTTCCGTTTAACTCATCGAGAAACAGACCCGACTGAGGATTCGGAGCTAATTTTGACTTCGTAGGAAACGGCTCTTGTAATACCCCATGGTTCTGATCATTTGTTTTTGAACGCCTGTTAGAAATCTCTTCTGCAAAATTTGGAGTTGCTGTATTGTTCGCCAAGAGCTCTGGTGTTGGCTCCGTGTGCGAATCTTCGATGGTATGTATTTTCTTAGGCTTTGGCGGAGCGCTTTTTCTAACTCCTGAACTCACTGTATCAATCCCGGGTGCATTGGAAACTGTATCACTTGCAAATTTTTTGGTAGGCATGGGCGGAGGTTTCGATTTGAATTTGTTACCTTCGTTGATATTATTTACGCTCGAAGTTGAAGTAGCTTTCGCAGACAGTAAGGGAAGTTCTTCAGGTTTCAACTCGTTATTCAAGGGTGATTCACTTCGCCTGGCGGGCATTGGTGGGGGTAATTCGCGTTCCCAGGTGTCCAGTCTTTTTATTGGCAAGCTAGGCGGCTTTGAATCAACAGTGTCGGTGATGTCAATTGTAGACGGTTTAGCAAATTTTGTAGGCTTGCTAGGTTTACTTGGTTTTGGAGGAGGGATCTTGTTTGCTGGCTGTGTATTCGAAACGTTCGATGTAGGGGTAGTTGAGCTCTTCTCAATTTCATGGTACCCCGGAGGGGGTGGTAGGTGGGCCAAAGAGTAATTATCTGTCGACGATAAACTGGCAGCGGCCGGTTTTGCTGTATACTTTGCGGTAGCAGGTGGTTTTGAATTATTGGCAATTTTACCAGCAGCTACAGCTAGCTTGTGCCTGGGAGGAGGGGCAAACGATGTTGGATCAGGCAACTCTTTTCTTGGAGGCGGTGGAGGTTTGCTGGGGTTGTAGGCTGGATATGGACTAACGTAATTCTGATGTACAGGCGCAGGCTCTTGTGCTTGAGTGACTTCTGGTTGATTGTTCACAGGTAGTTGATTTGAAACTGGTGTTTCCAAGGCCAGATATTGCTGAGAGTGTTCCGTGACTGGTGGAGAGTGATATGGATTGGATAATGTCACATTAGATGGCGTTTGATTTGGTGGGTTGGAGGGCCATGTTTGAATTGAGTCAGCAGTTGCAGTCCTTGGAGGTGGAGCCGGAGGTGTTGGTCGACTGACAGCTGCGTTTGGTACTTCTGTACCAGTTCCATACATTGGCGATGCTAGCGAGTTTGGTTGCTGGGTTGCAGGCTGGCCGAATATGGCATTTTTTACACCGTTGGCGATATGGGTTTGTGCAGCCTGTTGAAAGTGCTGCTGTTGTGGTTGTGATTGAACATGAGGTTGCAGTTGCGGCTGGTGTATTTCGGTACTTTTATCATACATTGGAGTTGTAGAAGGGGTGTTTTGCTGGTTTGGTGCAGCCGGTTGACCAAAAAAAGCATTCTTCACTCCATTCGTGATATGGGTTTGGGCAGCTTGCTGAAACTGCTGCAGGAGTTGCAGCTGTGGTTGCTGCTGTGGTGGACCTTGACCTTGAGCTTTACCTTGTTGCTGCGGGTCAATACTTCGGTCATAAACCGGTGGTGTCGCTTGGTTTGCCGACTGCGTGCTAGAAGGACCAAAAAATGCATTCTTCACACCAGCAGCTATGTGATTTTGTGCTGCCTGTTGGAACTGTTGCAGAAATTGCTGCTGCTGCTGTTCTTGAGGTTGTGCTGTTGGTTGCTGAATCAGATTTTGGCCTTGACTCTGTTGAGATTGCAATTGGTCAGTTTGAGGCTGGAACTGCTGGGTTTGCATTTGCTGTTGTGGTTGCTCATACAGCGGTTGCTGAAGTTGCGGCTGTTGATACTGTGGTGGTTGCCCAGGTTGTGGGTGACCAGATTGTTGTGGTTGATATTGCGGCTGCTGGGTCAGAGGCTGATATTGTGGGTCCTGGTATTGTGGTTGGTATTGCTCTGGTTGAGTTTGCTGAGGTAGCTGTTGATTCGGCGGATATTGTAAAGCCTGCTGCTGTTGAGCTCGATATTGGGCTGCTCCTTCACCCACAGCTTGAATAGGGCCAGTTCTCTTAGGTGGTGCAGGCAATGTTTTTAATTGCTCTTTAGGTAGTGCTCCTAATGTCGAGCCTGAATAAGTACTTGTAAGCGTCTCTCCATCTTTAGCTTCCCCTTCGTCAACGGGTTCTGGCAACCCTTTCCTTTTGGCCTCATTCTTCTTGTAGGCACCGTACCCAGCTTTGCCCAACGCCTTCCCCCCTGAACCTATTCCCTTGACCGTCGCCATTCCGGCTGACTTGAATGTTCCTTTGTTATTGTCCCAGAACGACATAGTGTAATCCTTCTGTGAAACAATTGGGTATTTAACTTATCTTACTAACAAATTGAATTCTGAAACTCAAGTACGCACTCAGATCAAAAAACGGGCACTGCAATAAAACTACAAAACAAAGATTTGGGAGATGAATGTTATTGTTTCTAGTATAGATAATGTACACTCTCGACTAATATACAGAGTTGTTTGTTCTTTTGTTTAGTTGATCAACCAGACGAGTAAATAGCTGAATATTGCACCTGCCGACAATCCAACACTCAAGAATACACTAGTAAACCCGCCAGCAGCTTCCTTTTCGTCGTCAGTGTCACAGTAGTCTCGGACAATCATGAAACACGATGTACACAACTGACCATTTGAGATTCCAAAGAGCAATTGCAACAAGATATACCAGATATCGGACTTGATCCAGGCGCTCGAGACTCCGTCCTGCGAATGCAAGTTGCAGGTCAAGAATAAGGGTATAAACACCAATCTTGCGAGTGAGTAGACAATCAAGGTCTTTGGTTTGTCAATGAGCATGTTACACCTGGGAAACCCACACAAAATTCGTCCCAACAAATCACCGAGATTCCAGATCAAGTAGATGAATGGGATGAATATTTTCTTTTGGTGGTACCAATGGCCACTCAACTCGTTATTCGATTGAATTGTTGAAGCAAACACGGGGAATATCAACGTTATAGAAAAAGTGAGGAATATTGATGATACAATCAACTTCAACTTTGACCAGAGCAAGCCAAACGGAACGTAGGTTGTTTGAGTAGGTTCCAATTCTTGCAAATCGTGCTCATTGACCAATTCTTCTTCGTCTTGATTGTGCTGCTCAGTTATATGCGTCAATGATGCATACGTCGCCAATTCTTTGTACTTGTGATTCAACAACAACAAACCCAACGATAAGATGGATATCAAGCTAGCAGTAATGTAGTATACAAACAAGCCATAATTCTTATCCACATATTGGTTACTGTCTAGTTTCTTTTCTCCCACCAACAAGATCGATATGATCAACGCCAATGCTGGCAATACCCCAGCAACCGCTTGCCCCACCATAACTGCGTTTGCGTAAATACCACCAAGAACATTGACAGTGGCCATGGTCCCGTTCTGAGCCAAACAAGTGGCCATCGCTGATACCAACACCATTGCCATCAACATGGCAAAAAACAACTTATCGGGCATCTGAATGAATAGATTTGACACACACGATATAGCCATAATCATAAATATCACCACAGTCGAGCTCAAGCCAATGCTGACTCTTCGATTATACTTCACCCCTTCTTGATTTTGCGATAAGTAATAATTGTACACTGTCGAAGTGATGCACGATACTGACATCATGGTCGAAGAATATGTCTTTACCAACAACGGACTATGGCTGAATCTATCCCCATAGTATGCTGAAGCCGACAAAAAGCAGTTCCAAGGCCACAACAACGCGATCCCCACGATTGTAAACGTCACATATCGAAGCTGCGAAAGTTTGAACTGTAGCTTTGGGTTGATCTGGAATATCACTGGATCCTGCTTCTCTACCTCCATCTCTATCGTAAAGTCTGTGTGGATATGAAAGAAGATACAACGTATTTATCTTTGTTAAATGATCTTATCTTTTGTGTTTAGTGCGTCTCCTGGCGTCTACAATTTGCAATCATAAAGACAATACATCTACAGTTGGCGTGGGTACATCGCTATTTATTAACTGGAGTATATAATTAATGAATATCCGACTATTATAGTAGTGGTCACAGCCGACACTTTCTAAGGAGGTATGGTTTTTGTGGTTTCTGATGATTCTGAGATATCGGATTTATCTGGGTGGGGGGTTTGGTCGTCAAAGAGCTTGTCTTGTTCCATATGTTCCTGTGAGTTCATTGACTCTTCGATTCCTAGGTCTATCAGATCGTCTTCATTTCGTATTTTGGTAATTTGATCGTAGTACGCTTTCAAACGCTTACTATCTTCCATCTCCATCATTATGAGGTTTTTAAGATCAGCTTCAATCTTGAAGAATGTCTTCATAACTAGATAGTTAGGCTCCTTCAACGGTAGCCTCAAGGGAGACTTATCGCTCAACCAGAATAAATTTTTGTGTGATGCGGGCTGGTAATCGTCGAGCTTCCTGTTTCGGACCTCGAGTCCTTCCTCCTGAGTAAACTTATCGGAATACATCTTGATCTTCTGAATCTCGGCAGTCTCATCTTCGGTATAGTCCAACATGTTACACCACTCATCGTGGTCGTATTTCTTGTCGGGTGATTTAACCGAATCAAAAATTAGCGGTTTCAAGTCGTCCATCTGGGTCAACATATTCTCGTACATGCTTTTGTGCAACCCTAGTCTTTTCTTGGTGTTGGTCTGTATTGTCGCCCACTGTTCGTCGTCAATCGTGGTTTTGGATTTAGATTCATTGATGATACGCATAAGCGCCTCAGACAGATTGGGCACCTTCTGGGAGTCTGGATCTTGTCTGGTCCCTGATGGTGTGGCCTGCAATTGAGACGGGTTGGTACCTTTTGTATCGAGTTGTCCACTTCGGTCGTTCAACGGTGCTGGTGCATTCGAAGAAGAAGTCAGTAATGTATTATAAGGTGCAGTGCCATTCTCAAGATCTGGATGTGAAGCACGACAATCAGACCTTGGGCTGTTTGGACCTTCGTTGGATGGCTTTGTAGATTCGTCATCGTCTCCCATATCGCGATCTATTTGCATATCTTCTTCTGCCTCTTGATCATTCACCGCATCCTCAACACTATCCAAATGCTGTTCACGCTCAATCTCATGCTTCCACTTATTGACGTAATCGTAGTGTCTTCGTAAAAATGTTCTGCTAAAAAAGTTTGAAAACACGTCGGCAAAGTCAAATAACTTATCACCAATGTTGGAAATCAAGATCGTCATCAATGGAATGGCGGTGACGGCCCAGCTAATGAAGAATACCCTTCCGAATGCAGTTTTTGGACTGAAATCACCATAGCCAATCGTCAATAGACATAAGAAACAAAAGTATGTTGCTTCAAAATAAGTCCAATCTTCGATCGCATTGAAAACTGCGGCACCAATCAACCAATATAAGCAGAAAATCATGATTGTGAAAACTAAACTAATGTTGACTTGTTGCACATTTGCTCTTTTTCTTATGACTCTCATCGCATGGAACGATGATTCGGAATCTAATTGAGTATCAGAATTCTCCAATCGATTTATCTCTTTGATACGTTCTTTCTCAATCCGATGCCAGAATATCGTTGGTCCTGATGACGACAAGACAACTTGTCGAATCATGGCCACTAGCAAACCCATGTTGAGCACCCCTCCAATTGATAAGAACAATATGACCACTCGCGAGCCTGTGGTTTGAGGTAGAATATCTCCCAACCCAATGGTTAAGAATGAGACGATACAGTAGTATAATGCTGATCCATAAGACAAATCGCTAATCATGTGCTCCATGACCACGGTACCAATAATGCACCAGATCCCAAACGTGATGGTGTAAACCATCAACGTTCTTTGTTTCTGATCTAGGTTGAATGCTGGCGGGTATTTCTTCAAATGGTACCCCATAAAGTTAACGAGTAGAATCAATGAGCAACAAAGGTAGTAATATGCGGTAAAAACCGCCATCCAGAACCCCTCGGATCTCTCGTATATCGAATTGGGCTCGTTGAATTCATTATTGGTGATGACTATTCCTACCACCAACACGATACAGGCAATGAACCAACACAAGATTGAAATAGTTTGTGTGACCAAGTAACGAATAGTACCAGAAAAGTTCATCAATAATGAAATGTTGCCCAAGATACCCAATACCAACGATAGGGTGTTCAATACCACCACCGCAGGTAAATCTGGCACTTCTCGTTTCAAGATCTTATCGTAGCGCCAGTGTTGGATCAAGGCGATAATGGAAATCATGTTTGCCAATGGACCCAAGCAAGCTGATATCAAGGGGAAGTATGCTGATATCGTGAACCAAAGCATAAAATGGGGTTCGCCTGGATGCACTGATAATCCAGCAATTCGAACTATTGGCACATCCAAAGTGTGCTCTAGCGCCAACGGAATGGCGCTCTTCTCCAAATCTACATTCACGTTCCCATAATTGTCTTCCAAGAGCGGGAGCAACTTTTCTTGGTAGTTGAGAAGATTCTTTCGAGTTATTTCCCCGGTCGATTTTGGTTGTGCAAGGTTTTGCTTGATGTCCTTCAAGCGTTTGCGTACACCGTCGCGTACCATGACGGTCTATATCCTCGTGTCTGAAACTTCTCGTCTCGTTCAATGATTGCTGTCCATCAGTTTCAAACACCCTAAATTTTTAGTCAACGAATTTCACTGTAACATGGTGAATTGCGCTGGTATAAAAACTAAAATACCTTCATTCATGGTTGGTGTTAGCGCTTTCATTGTTGACGTCGTGGGCCATCGGATTTGCATACTGTGGCTCACACAACCATAACCCGAGCTTGTTTGGTCAAATACACAAAACTTGGGGCAGATATAAACTAGTTTGTATGTATCGGTCTACATGCGAGTGAGTGTTGTTTCAACCGCAAATGTTTGTGATTGTTCTATGTACAATATATGCCGTTCGTTAGGTTCTCTTTTGAATTGTTTAGTTATCAATAGCCGCATCACAAATATGGATTAGGGAGACAATGCAGTTAGTGTGGGACAAGGTATTACCATCATTAAAATGCTACTGGGCATTCATTCTTGGGGTCTAAAATGTATCTTCGCAAGATATTCTTTTGGGTGTATCTGGGTAACGTGCTGGGGTCCTTTGACAATTGTTTGAAAATGTCGAGCCTTTTGGCGCTGTATTGTTCGCTGGTCATTAGTTCGGACAAGATGGTATGGATATTCAGTCTCCTTCTATCCACTTCTGACATCGTCTCCAACTCTACTTCTTGTTCATTTATCTTCAATGGTAGTATTGGTTTGGTCGAGGGCCAGGACTCTATTCCGTATTTGAGTTTGATTTCCTGGATTTCGGCAATCATGTTTTGTTTATTAGTCTCGTCGCTCGACGATTGGATCTTGGACGCAATCGAGTCCAACTTTCGCAAATCTTCAATTTGAGTCACTATCGAGTCAAACGCCTGTTTTTCCTTCATGAAATCTTGTAATTTCTGATCCTCTTCTTGAGTGATTCTGGCACGAGCCAACTCTTCGTACTGAGCAAACTGTTGACCCATGTTCACCTTGATTTCAGCTATAGCGAAAAACTTTCTCGCACTGATCTTGGGGATCTGTTGGATCCTGACAATGTCCCCTTCTTTACACAAGTTACCTTCATCGTGAACCAAATAATCCTTTCTTTTTAAAATTTCCTTGTGCACTTTCTTGTCGTAAGCCTTAGATTGAACTCTGACCTTAACGGTCTTGGCCATCTTGCCCTGTGACACCACAAGTCCAACAAAGTTCTGGTTCTGTGGCATTTGGTCTCCCAGTCAATGTCTTTTGACCCGCTCGAGAGTTTTTCACGCTTAGTGAAAATTTTGAAATTTGGAGCTTACGTAAGAAATTGGGAAATCAACATAACCAAAAGTTGATTGACACGATTAACACTGACTACAGGTGGTTTTCCTTAAAGTTGTGTATTCTAGTTGTCTATGAGTTTATTTCAGTCAAGCATTTGCCAAACTTTTCTACCAAAACTTGGTTTTCTTGGGCGGTACCGATTGAGATTCTCAATGCACCGGTACAGTTCAACTCTTTGCCTCTGAATCTTACCACAACTGCGTTGTCGGTGGCTAGTTTGTTGTACAATTGGAATGCAGTGTCGTTGCACGGCTGACCCTGTTTGTTTAATATCTGTAGCAACAAGAAATTGGCGTCCAAACCACCAATGTTCTCGCCAATTCCTGCTAACTTTTGTAAGTGGGTCAAGAGATACTCGCGTTGGTTGATTATCGAGTCGACGGACTCTTGCATCGCGGGCAACCCGGCGCTTTTATCTGTGGCGCGTATCGCCACATTCGACGTCAATGATGATATACTGTACGGATACTTCATTGAGTTCAAGTAGTGCGATAATTCGACCGACGAGTAACATATCCCCAATCTGATCCCCGCCAAACCAAACGCTTTCGATAAGGTCTGCAACACCACTAGGTTGGGGAACGTGTTCACCAAAGTACACATTGACTGGGTGGTATCGGCGAAATCAATATACGCTTCGTCCACCACCACCAACCCCAGCCAACAATTTTGGGCTTGCTCGACGAGATTGATAATATCATCCACGTTGATGAGTTTGGCAGTAGGGTTACCTGGAGAAGTCAAGTATATCAACTTGATGCTAGAGTCGCCCTTGATCTTGGCTAACAATCCCGGTACATCAATCTGGAAATCGGGGGTCAATAACGGCACGGTTTCAATCTTGATGTCGTTCACAGTAGCACAGACCGAGTACATTCCGTAGGTGGGAGGACACGTAATCATTTTGTCTATCGATGGAGTACACACGCATCGCATCAACATGTCTATACTCTCATCCGAACCCACTCCAAGACACAAGTTTTGCGGGGTGATCTTGTCGCCTTGGAAGTGCTTGTTCAACTTCAAATTTCGGTAGTCAACAATCTGTTGCTTCAACTCTATCTGATGCGGGTCGGGGTACCTGTTCAATTGCAAATCCTGCTCGACTTGCGTTTGGTTGGTCAATGCTGGACCATGGGTGTTCTCATTAGCATCTAGCAATATCCCTTCCTTAAAATCGTCTCGCGCACATCTGTATGGCTGGAGCGTGAGGATATTTGGTCTAATGATCGATTTCAAGTCAAACATACTGGAAATGCCTAATAAACTAGCGTAGTTTGGTGAAATCTGCTTCTGATTCATTATGACTCAAGTTTTCCCTCGCGAACTGGAAAAATGGCTGCAAAAAAAAATACAAAAAAAAAAAAGGACAATGCTTAACATGGATAGACTATTTATTATACAATCTAAACACAGACGAGTACTTCTTCTTGGGCTTGGGACTTAGTTTCATTTCTATATCTGACGGAAGACTGAGACTATCGGTTGAGTTGGGTGAAAAGTTTTCGTTGTTCATCAGGGTGGTGCATTTAACGGGGGTGTGGTTGAAGTGAACGTGGAATGAGTTGACTTTGCCCAAACAGGTGCTAATGTAAGATTTGGTGGAGTTGATTTTATGATGGAACTTCCAGATATCCACTGAGTGTGTTTTCTTGATTGGCGGGGGCTCTAGTTTGGCAAAGTACTCTTGTAAACTTGATTTGACCTTTTCAGAGTTGCCTTTGCGTACCCGGGGGTATTTCTGAGGCACGCTATCAATATTAGGCATGTCTCGTATAGTTTCACGATGGGTGTTTGGCGAAAATGCCTGGTTTTCTAATTTCGCCGACTCTGAATTGGTTTGATGGTACAAGTTGATCAAACTGGGGTACTTGAGTCCTGGGGGAATACTAGTCCTTGTTATGGTCCTGGTTGTGCCAGTTTCTGTCTTGCACTGATTGTCTAATTTCTTGGATATTTGTGATTCAAAGCTTTTCAGCGGGAAGATCTCGTGGAATTTTTGAGTGAAGCACCGATTGCTGGTGCTGCTCTCCAAAATATCTTTAGTGGGCGGGATATCTGAATATAGACGTAAACTACCCGTACTCGTGCGTGGCTTGAACTGGGACAACCTCGCTAACAACGTCTGCGGCGTCGGTTTGTTCAAGACAATGTTTTCGTATGTCAGTGAAAGCGAGTGGTGGAAAAGCAGGATCTCGTTCAAGTCAATGCACGAGTCCACTGACCCCTGGCTGAAGTAACTGACCTGGTCCTCGTACTCGTCAATGTCATACATTGCAAACAACTACTGGCGGTAAAACAATTTCGCAGTTACAAATAGGCTGCAAAAAATCCCACAACTTAATTTGCATTGGCAATCGTCACATCGGTTATGATAATAGTATAACTGCTGGAACAATTAGTAACAACTGTATCATGCAAGTAGCCAAAGTAGGTTTGTGCTGGTATATCTCGCATAGTTTTCGGAAATAACAAATGATTTCTGTGAGTTTTTGAGCAATTCAATCCAAACCACAAATAACGAGCTTCTATCACCAATACTGCTTGTCACTTTATTCTTATCATACTCCTTTCTACTAAACAAGCTGTTTAACTTTCCTGATCAAATTGGAAGTATCAGCGCTACCTTTTTTTTTATATGTGAAAAATCTCGAGTGCCAGGTGTTTGCATTGACCACCGACGACGATTAGCATGGATACGATGCAAGTGGCGATTAACTACGACCCCAAGACCAAGAAGTTGGTGTTGCCACCCGATGCTGAAACCAGCATACCCCAGGTCAAGATAGAAATCGATCAATTAAACATACTCAGTTCAGAAGTCATTGGTTGCGGCGCTGAAGTCCCTCCCCAACCCAGTCAACAAACATATAATGCTGAAACCAGTAAGATGGTCAAGAAACTTTATGAAGGTGGTGTGCAAGCGTTTAAAATGGGTAAATTCGACGAGGCCGTGAAACAGTTTTCCATTGGGATCGAAATGATTTCAAGAAGGTGTAAGTTTGAACCCTTCCAGTTCACATTGCAAGAACTCGGGTTATTCTTGATGAGCAGATCCGACGCGTACTTGAAGACGGGCCAACATTTGAAAGCGTTCAATGACTCCGATATGTTGATTGGTATGATGTTGACGTCTCCAGATAACTTCTTGCGAAGAGGGGTGGCTAACTACTTTATGGGCAACTACGAACTAGCAAGAGCCGACTACCAGAGAGGGTTATCGTTCGATCCAAATAACCAACGTTTGTTAAATGAATTGGAAGTGTGTTTGGATAAAATCTTGGAGGAAAATGGGGACTACTTGTGAAAATTTGGTAGTTGTTGGCACCATCAACCATATCACTGCTTGGGGCGTCCGTTATTCACCCAGAATATTGACTGTTCCTAAGGCCATGTACATTAGCGTGTAGAATATCTGCTTTTTGAAGCTTGAATAGTTTACTATAAATGAAATATCTATCAATACAGTAAAACAGAGTGTATAGCTATAGCCAGGCAAACATATTTGTTAATTCTGGTGTTATTCAAATTTTTGTTCATAGAAACAAACAATAAAATCACAAACACAAAACCAACTGATCTGAGAAATACCCAGCTAGATGAATATACTATTGAAATGGCTAATGTGGAGAGCAATACATTGATATGGCTATCTTCTGATGAGAGTGATGACAACCAGGAACCGCGACAGCATCAAGTTTCGAATAGAGCGGCCCCAATGTTCCAGCAAGGTGGTGGGAAACGCCAAAAAGTCGGCAGGTTAGAATCATTGAATGACGACTGGAGCAGGAAGGATTTGAGGAGAACACTCTATGAGCCTGACTCACCTATCAATCGAATTGCATTAAATCAATCCATCAATTCGAATCAAGGCAATAACGATGCTATTGATCAGTTGTTTCAATCAGTGTACATGGACTCGCCACCATTATTTGTTTCTGAACCTAACGATAATACCACACCAGGAATACCGAATAGTCTGAATTCATACCCAAACGTTGACTTTTCCCCACCGATAATCAATACAAATGAAAGATTCACATCCAACACAAATAACCAGAATAATGCAAAACAAAACAATTCACTACCGAATAATCAAGGTGTCTATCCTAATCATATACCGATAAACAACGGTCACTCCAACTTCAATTTCAATTCTCCTCAACCAATGGTCCAGCAAGTTTCGGAGTCAGGTCTTACGAACAGAAATCAAACTAGTGGCACTTATGATGCATTACACCCTCAAATTACATATAACACATCGAAACCGACTCGAAAGAGTGGTTTCTTCAACAATGGACAACCACTGTTTGTTAAGGATGGTGTGGAACTTCTACATCGCGCAGCTCCCCAACCAGACAAGTCACAAAGGGCAGATCCAGCTACTATTAAAAGGAGAAATGACAGAATTGTAGTTCCGGCTTTCACAGAGCGAATCGAGTATACTTCTCCTCAATTGCCAATCCAGCACACTACCGCCAACGCGATCGGGGGCTCGCATCAATCCAATGGCACACACAGTTCACATCAGCAACTAGGTTCAAATGCCACAATAAAGCTGACACCATCGAATAATCCTCACGACAATGGACGCTCCCTTTTTGTCGATGATAGTATGGACTCATTGTTAGGTACTGATCCACAAGCAGACAAGTCACAAACAACCGATCCATCTACTCTCAAGGGGCAAAATGGTGAGATTGCAGTTCCCGTGAAAGAAGTTGAGGTGATTTCAATCGATTCAGATTCCGACACTGAAATTACAAACGCAAACGAGCCGACACCGATGTCCATCACCGATATTGATCGTCGAATTACAAATAATAGCTTTTCTGCTCAGCGCCAGTTACATAATGGCAATGTTTTCCAGAACGATCGCTCAAATTCGAGGAACAAACATGTCCAGCGAAGCGCAAGTGTGCAAATGCAATATTCTGACGACGAAGTTGTTGTCTTGGAAGCTGATGATGTCGCTAACAAAAAGTTTAAGCCGAGTTCTTTTGATCTCCGCTCATCCCAATCTGGGGCCCTGGGGTCTGCCAGTAACTCTCACCAGTCTCAAAATAGCAACCAAATGCAGCCAGATTTGAACTCGGATCATCAAACAATGGTGCCATACCAATTTCCTCACTACAACCAACCTGCCCCAATTGTTCATGCTGGAGACATGGATGAGGCTAGTCAAAATTCAGTGATTATCCAGCAATTGAAACAGAAGGAAATCTCGAACTTGGAGCAGCATCAAAAAATGCAAGCGCTCCTCGAAACGACTCAAGCTAAACGCAGTTATTTGTCAAGAATGGAACAAGAATCTCGGAATACTCTTCGTCAGGGAATGGAGACGTTGAGGCGATTTTTGCATCAAGGTGTCGGTCCAGGTGCGATTGCTAAGGTACAAGAATCAATCAATAAAACAAAGGGCAACCTACTGAAGATCATGAACGACATAAATCATGTAGAGAGACAGTCTAATGCTATCAGGAATAACACCGTCTCGTTATCTTCAAGTTTGCGGCGTATTGGTTCATTAATAAGTCATTATCTGACTAACTTGCACATGGGTCCCGTTGATGACATGAATTACCCTCAGGAAGTTCACAAAGGTTACAGCCAGAATATCTATGACGATAATCAAGATCTCCAGAATTTGTTGGACAATATCAAATCAGACGAGGATCTAGAAGAAGGTTTAGAGTTCACTCCGAAGGAGATGTCCATAAATCTAATGAAACATCAGAGAATGGGTTTGACATGGCTCAAAAGAATGGAAGAGTCTAAGTCGCATGGAGGTATCCTTGCCGATGATATGGGATTGGGTAAAACTATCCAAACAATTGCACTCATTGTGGCAAATCCACCCCAAGACGAAACCAGAAAGACGACGTTGATTATTGCCCCTGTGTCCCTATTGAGACAATGGGCAGCTGAGATTGAAAGCAAATTGAAACCAGAATCTGCTTTGACAATAGGTATTTACCATGGTCAGGACAAAAGGAATTTGAATACGGCAAAAAGAATACTAGATTACGATATAATACTTACTTCGTATGGTACGTTGTCATCAGAGTGGAAAAAGCACTTTTCGGAGGTGCTTGCGAAATCAATAGAGGACAAAGCCCAGAATTTCATTCCAAAAGCAGGTAATGGTGGGCGAAGTTATACTTCCCCATTTTATACCAAAGAATCAAATTTTTTACGAATCATCTTAGACGAAGCACAAAACATCAAGAACAAACTCGCAATTGCTAGTCGTGCGGTTGCTTCATTAGAAGGGACATATAGATTTTGTTTGTCCGGGACTCCAATGCAAAACAACATTGATGAATTGTTTCCCATCGTAAGGTTTTTAAGGATCCGTCCGTATAATAGTTTTGAGAAATTCAGAGCCGACATTTCCATCCCGCTAAAAGATAATAATCACTATGATTCAGTGGACAGGGAAGGCTCGATGAGGAAAGTCAGAGCAATTTTGAAAGCGATCTTGCTTCGAAGAACTAAAACGACTATGATTGACGGTAAGCCATTGTTAACGTTACCTGAGAAACATGTTATCTCCGAGTTTGTAAAGATGGAAAAAGAAGAGTTGGAATTTTATGCTTCACTAGAAGATCAAACTAAACGAAAAGCCGAAAAACTTCTTAATTCCAAAGCCAGAGGCAAAGCATCCAGCATCTTGACGTTGTTACTCAGGTTGAGGCAGGCATGCATTCACAAATACCTAGTAGAAATAGGTGAAATGAAAGGGGAGCAAAACGCTTCTACCGCTCACTTGAAAAAGCCCACAAATTTCGACCAACTTTATTCCCACATTTCGAATCTTGATTCTTCGATAGTACTGAATGTTCGACGAATTTTAGGTGGTCAGGAAACGAAGAAGGAACCACAAGCAAATGATGGTTTGATATTTGGTGACAACTTCAAAGCTGAACCCTCATTCAGCACAAACTTGATGTTACCATTAACTCCTAAAGACGAAGAGACTGATAATGAGAATATGTTTACGTGCCCAATGTGTCTCGAATTATTCTCCACCGATGACACCTTGTATTTATTCTCAAAGTGTGGCCACATGATATGTCAGAATTGCGTCGACACATTTTTTGATTCTTGTGAAGTAGATGAGGATTCATCTGGCGTGGTAGCCGAATGTAAAGATTGCAAAGCCAGGATTCGACCAAAGGACTTAATAAACTACAGATTGTTCCAGAGAGTGCATGATGAAGGTTACACACTGGACGATTTTTCTGCTCTTTGTCGCAGACTATATGGTAACGTAAGGAAAGACGACAATGCTATATTGATTAGACAGCTAGTCATGAGGGACGACGGTTTTAATCCATCCGTCAAAATCGAGAAAAGTGTTGAATTGGTTCGTAAGATTTTCGAGAAGAGTCCCGATGAGAAGATTATTATATTCTCTCAGTTTACCACCTTGTTTGATTTGATGAAATTAGTTCTTGGTAGAGAGGAAATCCAATATTTGAGATATGACGGATCAATGTCAGTGGAAGAGAAAAACTCTACGATCAAAGCATTTTATCAATCTGACTGCAAGATATTACTAATCTCGTTACGAGCAGGTAACGTTGGTTTAACCTTGACGTGTGCTTCTCATGTTATTATTATGGATCCATTCTGGAACCCATACGTGGAGGAACAAGCACAGGATAGAGCTCATAGAATTGGTCAGGCAAGAAAAGTTTATGTTCATCGAATCTTGATTGAGGGTACAGTTGAAAGCAGAATTATGGAACTTCAAGAAAAGAAAAAGGAACTAGTAGGTGCTGCTCTTGACGAAAATGGTATGAAATCCGTATCAAAATTAGGAAGAAAGGAGCTTGGGTTTTTATTTGGGTTGAATAGGTTGAACTAGGACGGTTTTATTTGGGAGTTGATACAGTTTTTGATAGAGTTATTTATATGTAATATAAAATGCTTAGTTTACGCTAACGCGTAGCGGGGCACATTGAGATATATAATAGTTGATCGAATCTAATCCCTGAACTTCTTGACTTTTCTGAGGTTTCTGTTCCATTCCTCCTGAGTCAACAAGTTCTCATCTATGAGAGAGTTGATGATCATGATCTCAAGATTAACATGAAATTTTGATAGTGATCTACAGAGGTAAATGATTTGTAGTATTAGTCCGTCCTTTTGTGACACATCATAGTCTTCAAGTTGACAAACCTCTGGTAGATGATCTTTCAACTCACTTGTTAAAATTGTCGTCAACTTATCGATATATTGGTTGATTAGCGAATTATCATAATTCGAATCCTCAAGTTGGAATTTGAAAATGGTGTGGAATGACTGCAAAGAACTAAAGATATACTCACGGTACACTTCGATGAATCGTTTCAAGTAAGTTAATTTGTTAAATTTGATGAGCGGAACTAGAGTGGAGAGCTCCAATTGTAGAAACTTGAATCGACTCTGGAAGTAAATGATTTTGAGGGTGTGAGTTGAATCGGGTGTTTTTGAATTGCCCGATAAGTTCAATTTGTTCAAGATTTGAAATATCTTGATTAGTTGGTTTTGCTTCAAGTTTGTATTCAATAATTTGATCAAACCTTTCACCATTAGTTTCAATTCTAACTCCACCTGGTGGTTTATCTTTTGGAATATACTTAATTTCGGAAATCTGATGATCAACGATTTGACCATGATTGAGATTTCCAACGCTTCGTGATAATTGCCTTGCAAGATGCACAACTTGCACAATGTTGGTAGTTCCAACATATCTAGAACCGAGTCTATTTTCAGCAAGAGCAAGTTGTTGGTGGCGATATTCTTCAACAATTGGTCTGGCAATACAATCTGTAGTTTATCATGGGAATTCTTCAAGATTGCGCCAATTTGGCTCTGGTACTCAACCCCCAAGTTTTCATTCAAGTTATTCAAGTCCTGGTTGATATCGATGATCAAATCTCGGTTATCGTTGGTTATAACTGACAATTTGCCATTGATATTATAAAAGTCTTGATCGAGGTTCGCAATCTCTTCAATGAGGGTTTTCTTGTGAGTTTTATTGGTGCTGGTTGTGAAAGTGTCGGTTGATAACAAGTCGTCGTTAATCAATAGTTGAGTCAAGTAGTCTTCGCATGCCGTCTTCATTGAGTCGTTCTGTAGCAACTCTCGAAGATCAGGAGCCAAGTCATGTGCTAGCGTGGACAATAATATATCTGACATTGTGGAATCAATGCAAAGTGGTGTATGTTTTTGGGTTGATAAGGTACTAGTTTTATTCACCAAATTATCAAGGTGTAATCTCAATTTAGAATGACAGATTCAATTGAGCATGCAATAAACCAACTACTATACTTCTCTGCTAATACAGTGTACACGCACAACCAACAAACCCCAACCTTATCAGCTCTATGAGGATACACAGCTACACGCTTCAAAGTTACTATTGACATTTTTCAGACATTTCGGAGTGCATACAGTGCCAGTAATTGATGTTGGTAAATCGTCAATAACGAACCAACGAAAACTAACCTTTCTCCGAAAGTGTACTACCTATGTTTGTAAAGGCTACTTGGAAATACTTATGACTTCCCTAATTCAATTAAGCCAAAAAATGAAGATATTTTCTACAGTATCCACTCTCAGAGAATGAAGATCACTGATTTTGAAACCTCAGTAATACTCTTACAAATCTTATCGACACAACAACAACATGCTTCGAACCCACTAAATGGTTATGGAACCTGAGGTTGAAAACAGAGCAAAATGACGTATAAACATAAATGTCACAAATGTCGCAGTACTCTCTGACGACATAAATATATGTCTTCGATTTAGTATCAAGTAAGTTGAAAGTGTTGTTACTCAATGCTATTCAGTTAGGGATGACTCAACTTCAATTTTGAACCGCAAACAGTTCTACAAGATGAATGCTTTGATATTTTTCTTGGTTTTTCTTCACTGCGTCTCCTAAGGTCAACTAGGGTCACTACCTCACCACGATTTCACAGTGGAAGTTGAAAGAATATTTACGCAAGATCCAAAAACAAGGCGCTCTTGTCCTGAATCTGAACATTATTGGATGATTTCTTCTCTGCACTTGATGAAAAATAATGGTGCTGATATTTTATATGACTTTTGGTTCAGATTGAGCACTCAAAATTATTATCAGCCATAATCGGCACAGAATTTTAGCATGGCTGTCTTTAATGAAGGGGCTGTACCCGATACTATTCGTGCTGTTTGGTTATTTAAGACTGTTGTTTATCCATCAAAGTGTTTTGTCAACGTAAAAAAAAATGCAGAGTGCTCAATGCCTCTTAATTTTGGCAATCGTCAAGGTAGCTGTGGCATCATTAATTGTCGAGAAGAATGCGATAACGTACGGGAACTTTGAAAGAGGGACTGGTGAAGTTTTGATCAAGCCCAATGTTTATTTGTCAGCTTGGAATGATTACTCGTACATTTCAGGGTTTACCGTTAATCAAGGGTCCGGGTTTTACATAACTACTCCACCCGGTGAATCAGGTATGCGTCTACAGATTACTGGATCGATAATGAATGCGCATGAAGTCAGTTTCAACTCCACCCACTCGCTGAACAACTCGATTTCAAGCATGGAGATGCACGTTAGCGATTTCACCAATGGCGGCGACATCTTCTTCATTTCCAGTGATGGAGATGGGATCCCCCAAACCGACATATCGGTGTCTTCAGGTTCCAATGGTGGGTCAATCACGATCTATAAAGCACTGACGCCAAATGGTGCTTCCAGTATATCGGGAAATATGAATAACCAGGGAGAGATATGCTTGTTTAATCAGGCATTCAATATGGAAGACGGACTTGCAGGACAAGGATGCGTTCATATACAAGGGTCCTCGTCAGTGACAGCAGGATACGCTCCGCGTTCTCAAACAGTTTACATCCTAGACGGACCCAATGCTGAGTTTGTGGCAGCTGTTGGTGGAGATCAGATTTACACTATTGTTGGATTTGGCAATGGAAACAAGATCAGTGCAACCAGTCCGGTGGACGATGTTACTTTGAACATTGACGGCACATTGGTATTCACGGCAAACTCAACCACTTACAATGTCAATATTGGGTTGAAGTACGACGGTAGCTCATTGGGAATTTCGAATGGTTCAATAATCTACACCGCACTGGTGCCATCTCAAGATACAGTCGTGTTTTGTAACCCATGTCCACCCATCCCAGCCCCTCCCGAACCAGAAGATGACACCGACGAGGTCAATGTGAGTGAGTTTTTGGTATCGCTGTCACAAATTAGTGAACCTACAATCCAAGCGTCGACTGCTTTGGGGTTAACGTCCATATCAAGCTCGTCCTCACAAACCCATGCACATGATAGCGTATCGCAAACTTCATTTCCAACAAAGACGACTTTGGAACTGAACAATGTTTCCAGCACACCTATTAACAGTTACACCTCGACGAAATTGACAAACACCGTTGTCGATGTAGACGATGTGATTGAAGACCTCAACCTCAGCTCAAGCAAAGAAGTTATGAGTTATTTGGTAACCACCTCAACCACAGATGTCCCTACCAACACCGAAACTATGGTGCAATCTACATACACTGGTTACGAGTTTGCCAGCACTGGAGTGACCATTGACCTCTACCAAAATGTTGGGGCTCACTCTGCACCCTCTTTGATGTCGATGATAGCTTCCGTTGTACTATTCTACTTTTATTGACGTGCTGTTACTTTTGATAAAAGTCTGCACAATTTGTTATTGTAGTAGGCTACTAATGTGAAATGAAGATTTGGTTGGATAATGGTACGCAGATGTATCGGTATATATTTTTGAATGTAAAGTTTGTATTAACACTTTTTCTACGATCCTTAACAGCGAGGTATTAATCTCTAGGTAATTACCCATTTGTGGTATATTCCCGAGACGACATTGCTAATATGTCTTATTGATGTATTCGTAAAAAATGCTAGAATTGATTTCTCAAAATTACAACAACTTCTTCCATTACAATGTATCCAAGATTCATGTCCTCTAGTGTTATACTCAAACAACCTTATCGTCAGAGCAGCCACTGTTACTTATTACTAGAAACGACATTTGTTGATTATATGCACTACGATATACTCGACTAAAACTGAACAGCTGAGGATAATCAGGTTGATTAACAAGCACAGTTACATCTAAACAGTCATGGAAGGGTTATTTTTCAATATAGATTATGGATACGTGGAAGGAGTAGCCAGAGGGTATAGGCTGGGGTTGTTGAATGGAAACCAATACACCAATCTCACGCAATGTGACAACTTGGAAGACTTGAAATTACAATTGAGTTCCACCGATTATGGTAACTTCTTGGCCAACTACAACGGTCCATTATCTACAACAGTCATTCAGGAAAACTTGCTGAAGAACATGTACAAACAATTTCAATACTTGAAGAATAATAGTAGTGGTATACTCACAAAGTTCTTGGATTACATCACCTACGGATACATGATTGACAATGTGTCCTTGATGATTACAGGGACCCTACACGAAAGAGATAGAGCTGAAATCTTGCTGAAATGCCACCCCTTAGGCTACTTCGATACCTTGCCCACGTTATCGATTGCTACCGATATTGAATCCTTATACAACACAGTGTTAATCGACACACCATTGGCGCCTTTTTTCAAAGGCTGCTTGACTGTTGATGACTTAGACGACTTGAACATTGAAATCATCAGAAACAAGTTGTACAAGAACTACTTGGAACTGTTCAAAGAGTTTGTCGATGAAAATTTCCAAGAACCAGATAAATCAATCATGGTGAAATTATTGAA
Source organism: Suzukiozyma glaebosa (assembly GCA_030564305.1). Lineage (NCBI taxonomy): Eukaryota > Fungi > Ascomycota > Pichiomycetes > Serinales > Debaryomycetaceae > Suzukiozyma > Suzukiozyma glaebosa. Next base: position 440,013 of record JAJLUT010000009.1, read on the forward strand.
CTTTGAAAGTGATAAGAGGGTCATCAACATTACCTTGAACTCGTTGAATAACCCCGATTTGACTTCGGAAAACAAATTAGAGCTTTTCCCCCAGCTCGGGGAATTATATCCAGTGGCACATCATCACTTATCTCAAGTTGACGACCCCGAGCAAGTTAAATCCATCGTGGAAAATGTTTACGACTATAAAGATATATTTTCCGAGCTGAGTGATTCGTCGAAGTCACTTGAAGACTGGTTTTATCTTTTGGAAATGAAATATTGCAAAAACGCATTCACACAACAGTTCACGCTTTCGACAATCTGGAACTGGTTGAGATCCAAAGAACAGGAGATTAGAAACATCACCTGGATTGCCGAATGTATTGCACAAAACCAAAAAAACAGAATCGATTCTTACATTTCGGTTTACTAAAGTTTGGTTGACAAAACGCACAACTGAAGGACGGTAATCACATGACGATAGAAGCAACAATATTGCAGTAGGGTACGCCTGACCTCATAACATATTTCAATTCTACATATTTGACTTAGAAATAAACGTTCAATTTGAACAAACCGGTAAAAACTATTCGACCGTATTGCGTTTGCAATTCGTGTACCTGGAAGCCGAGAGTAATCATGATGATCATCCCGAGCACGATGATCTTCGGTACACTTATGCTCATGTAGTGCTATTTGCTCGCCTAGGCGACGAAGTGGTGGTGGTTGGGTTGTTCGACCTGAGTATAGATACATCTCAATGAATGATGTGACAAATGTGTGTAGCGAAGTTTGGGCTATTTGTATAATCGCACTGATCTGATTGTTCACAACCAACTCGGTTGAGAAGATCACCGGTTTGCTATGAGAAAGCTCATAAGCTAACGGTTGTTTGCTCCCAGCATGGTTCCGCAAAAAGCCCAACAATTACGAGGGCAAAGCATAGACGCTACAGTTTCTCGGGCAGGATATGACAGCGCCAAAGCTGAAGGGCAACTCATCAATGATCCTCACACTTTCTGCTCTGCTCTGCTATCTGTCTGTCTGTCTGTCCTTGCCCAACATTTGGTACAGGACTACACACTTGCACGCCGAAAATGCGTCTTGATTATGAATCAAATATTTAGGATAGTAACTGTTGTTTGGTTTCGCCACTAGCATGTAGTTTTGGCCACGGTGAGCAACTTTTGTTAAGCAATACTGACTCCAAACCTATTGTAAGACCCGAAATTTGCCTGTTTAGACAAAGTTTGCTATGCAAGAAGAGCAGGTTCGAAGCCAGAACAATGTAAACTAGGAAATTATAGGGATGTCAGTACTGTATCCATAGTTAACGGCAAGCTGGTGAATCTTTGATGTGAAATAACTACGTTAAAGAGTCCTATTTATTGGAAATCAAGATTCGCGCTGAACATATACGATTATGTGGCCTTGTTAAAAAATATTAGACACGACAATAGATTCGAAAACCTGTAGTTGATCTGATTGTTATGAGGTCATAACTACTTTGCCAACGCTGTATTTGTTCTAACGCTTCTTTAAGAATTTCCTAAATCTTTTGTCATCGTATCATTAAGCCTCATCTCCTACTGTCATCGAGAAAGAAGTGGCTGAGCATAGAGAGAACAATTGTCAATTTATACAAGCAGGTCAGACCCGACATGCAATGATGAATTATTCGCTAGCATAAGTGTCACTTTAGTTGAACATATTCAATGGACCGGACCCTGTTTGCAGCTGAAGGCGATACGCAGATCTCGATTGCATCTCCGACAAAGTGAAGGATATGAGTATTTTGTGGTGGATCAGCGAAATAAGGCATTACCATTTCTTGCGTATAAAATAAGATACTCGATACATAATTCAATATATCACTCGATGGGTCTGGGTTCATCAATAGAAATTCACACCAGATAAGATAACAAATGATTAAATGCCAAACGGCGCAAGCTGACGACACAGTCTTGTCCTTGAAAACAATTTGTGCCTCGAGATAGGGCGTTATATGTATTTCCTCGTATCTGGTCAGTTGCCATCAACTCGAGTATATTTTCCAGACTATCGTATTACATTGAATGCATAGATAATATAATATCGCCTGCATGGGCGATATATAATTTGATCATTCAGATAGAATCACAAATACATTGACAAACAACAACTTTAGCAAGCACACTTTTTGCATTTGAGCTCAGTTTACAATGCTCACAAGTCCTAACGAAGCATGACCTAGGGATATTAGTCTCAATAGCCATACTTTAGTCTAATCATTAGAAGTTAATGAGCTCAGCAGCTTTGGATCGTTCGATCATGTCACTATTCAAAATTTTGACCCTTCAAAATTGCCACAATTGGAATCATCAGTCAGACACAGTCAAGAACTGGCCAGTTTTATGTACCTTTATGGTTTGATTATAAGGATTGCGCTCAAGCCGATACCAAGATATTTTGCCTGGAAAGGTCGTGGTAGTTATTTTCTAAAGTTATTTTTCTTTTAATGCCAATGATTATTGTCGACGTATTCGGTTGATGGCCCACTAGGTCAACTATATATACCACTCATAACTGCCATACCAAACGTAGACAATTTATCAATTATTTACGACATTTGTTGATGGTGCGACATTTCATTGCTGCATTTTTTCTCCTATTGGTGGTTCATGGCGGTACAATTTATGGAGTTTTCACTGACTTAGTGAGCATTGTACATGTGGGGCAAGGAAACTCCAGAACCCTCTCTCCTAGTACTCCTTCATGGATGGTAACGTTGGACTGGTCTATAAATGGAGCCACCGCCCAGCCTGGTGACACCTTTGGGTTGACAATGCCATGTGTGTTCAAGTTTACAACAATAGTTTCGAGTGTAGATCTAGAAGTCAATGATATTCCATACGCCAACTGTATCACGGTTCCTGGTGAATTGCTTTTGCCGTACTCGAAATTGGAGTGCAAAGTTTTGAGCACAATTGAACCAACGACCGAATACAGTGGGCAAATCACCATTCCCATGACTTTCAACGTTGGTAATTCTTTGAATGCCAATAATTTGTTATGTGCTTCACAGTTTTCTACAGGAATCGATTCGGTCCTCAATACAGTTACATTCAGTGATGGCGAAAACACCTTATCAGCAACAGCTGCGTTTGAAGGCGGACCTTTGTATGAGTTCAATCCTGCGATCATATCTTATTCGAATAGAGTAGTTCCAGCGATGAACGTGCTCGAAAGTTATCTTCTCGCTGGCGAATGCCCGCAAGGTTACCAGTCAGGCAAATTGGGTATATCTATAAACTCGGTGATCGATTGTGAGACAATTGCGCAGGCGGTAACCTCTGAATTGAATGCCTGGTATTTTGCTAGGACTTCAACTCCAACAAACTTCACGTACACTTGCCTGCAGAGAGAATTCATCGTTAGATACACTGAGATAGATAGTGGCTTCCGTCCGTTTATTTCTTTATTATCTAACCCAAGAGTTGGTCAATCAGTGACGACACGATACACAAACGAATATCTTTGCGTGGGTGCTACTAGGACTGTGGTAAGTTCAAAATCTGTTAGTTGGGGAGTCTACGTGAACCAAGATATCATAGGATCTAATGGAACTGCTGCTGCAGTTACCGTGGTAACTTCTGTTTGGCCTGAATCCACTATTGGTATGACCACTTTACCATACACTGAAAATGGTACCAAGACAATAGTGGTGCAGATTCCAACCCCAATCACTACGGTAACATCAACTTGGGAACTGACTTTCAGTAGTACGTCAACCTTGTCATACATTGAAGGTGAAACACAAACAGTTGTTGTAGAAGTGCCATTCCCTGAGACAACTATTATCAACACTGTGGACGAAGAAATTGTGACCGCAACTACAACTTTACCCTACACCACGGGAGGGACCAAAACAATTGTTGTCGATGTGCCGTTTCCAGTAAGTACCATTTACAATACCATTGATGGTAATACAGATAGTTCGACATCCACTCTTGAATACACTATCGGGGGTACAAAAACTCTTATCATCGATGTGCCCTTTCCTGCTACTACAATAACAAACACTGTTGACGATGAGAATTTTGCTAGTACTACCTCAACATTTGCTTACACCGAAGGTGGGACTAAAACAGTTGTGGTTGACATCCCATTTCCTGCAACCACAATAACAAATACAGTTGACGAAGAAGAATTTGTTGCAGCCACTTCAACTCTTGCTTATACAATAGGTGGCACTAGAACAGTTATCGTTAGTATACCGTTTCCAGTTGTCACCAAGACCTATACTTTAGATAATGAAAACGTTGCTACAACATCTACATTAGAATACACTAATGGAGGAACGAAGACAGTTGCTATAAATGTACCATTCCCAGCAGTAACAATTACAAACACTTTAGATGACATGGATGCTGTGAGTAATACTTTTACATTACCTCACGCAATTGGCGGAACAAAAACCATTGTGGTGAACATACCGTTTCCACAAACCACAATAACAAATACGTTAGATGAAAGCTTTCTTAGTACAACTTCAACTTTACCATACTCTGTTGGCGGAACGCGAACAGTCATGGTTGATGTACCGTTTCCAGAAGTTACGATTACGAGCACATTTGATGTTGAGGGCATGAGTTCCAACACTACCACATTGCCATACACGATTGGTGGTACAAAAACAATCGTTCTTGGTGTGCTGTTCCCAGCAATAACTTTGAGACGTACAGCAGATGCGATAGCTGAGATATACACCTCCACTTTACCTTATACTAACGGCGGAACTAAAACCGTCGTGATTGACATTCCATTTCCAGCAACCACAATAACGAATACCTTCGATGAGGATGTGCCAAGCGCTACATCCACTTTGGTTTACACAGAAGGTGGAACTAAGACTATTGTAGTAGATGTCCCATTTCCTGTTGTTACTGTGACGAGATTGTGGGATCGATCGTACACTGAAATGGTGACTATGGCGTACACTGTTGGAGGTACAAAGACAGTGGAGATGTTTGCACCATTTACAAACAGTTTGTCGGCGACAAGCATTGTACTGAGTGAGACTGTTGAATCATCAGTGGTGAGTTCACTGAGTGATGGATCGTCATCCAGCCTTGCGTTGTCTGTTACTCAATCACTGTCAATGACTGAATCGTCCATCTTTTCATCAACATTTCCTTCATCGTTTGCCACAGAGTTTCTGGATTTTTCTTCGTCATTTGGTACTCATACATCGCATGTAAACGAATTATCAAGCCCTTGGTCGTCTTTAGAAGCTACATCCAGTTATTTATTGACCACAGATGCCGCTTCCTCGTCTTTTAGTGTGCCCACCGCGGTTGTTGGATCTTCAAATGATGGGACATTTATTGGTTCGATGTCATCCAGCCATTATTCCTTAGGTTCATCCTCCTCGAGAGAAGTACAATCGTTATCCGGAAGCCCAACTTCAATATCTGAATTTGAGTTTAGTCTGCAACCTACAAGGTACTGGAACTCATCTAGACCATCGGTAGGAATCAGTCAAACTATTGATCCGACATCATTCATAGTTGAAGAAACAAAGAATACTTATCCGACATCTTTGATTGTGGAAGAAACTGAGCTGGTATTTTCTGCAGTTGTCACTCCTTCAACGGGACCTACAAACACAATTGTACTGAATACTCAGGCTGAAAGTGGTACGTCAAAAACACAGAATAGCCCCAGCAGTACAAAGGTGACCTCAATGACGATAAATGCTCCAGTAATGTCAAAGGCGACACTAGAGACTTCGAGCAATTATATTGTGCGTACCCTACCTCAAGATGACCCTAGTTCTGGTAAGACAAACACAGTACCTGATCACGTCGAGGTTTTACCGATCCAGACTGATATTACATTCACTCAGGCTCCAAGAACACCTACACAAACGACCATTCTCCCGACAACTGAGAGTACAACTGTTTCTACTGTTATAAATCTTTTGAAATCCATTAGCGCATCCCCAGTAAAGCCGTCAATCACAATCTATGAAGCTCGAGGTGCACACAGAATAGCGAATTTAGTCGAGTTTTTGCTAGCGATGTTCATTTATGCTTTGGCTTGAAATACCAGCTACTTTCTCATCATATAGATTGGTGTCGATATAAGGTAATGGCTTTTCAATTTCTCAATTCATATTTGTATCTATCACTAGCTACCGTATATTATCGAAAGTCGAATTGGTTTTGATTTATAGTTCTCGACCAAAAGAAACGCGACAACTAATACAGTTGTAGTTGTAGTGTCTAGTATAATCTTTTTGTTAGACTTCACCTACAAAGATTCAATTAATACTGCGTGGGTCAAACCGAGTTCGCAACAATACAAAAAAGCGGAGCTACTAACAAGCTCCTCGTTCAGATACTCCGCTTGCACTAAATGATGAAGATTTGATCTCATAAAGTCATCGGCAAAGTCTATCTAAAATGACTTTGGTCAAGTCGCCACAATAATCTGAACACTGAATTTCGAACCAAAGGTTGCGCTTGGGAAATGCAAGTTCGTAGGTGTCGGAACCTCAAAAGATAATAATTACGTTACATAAAAAATACCATGGATGAGTAAGCGCCAAATATCATATTGGATGCAGACGATAATAGCCTCATCAAGGATGAATTCTTAACGAGGAGCTTTGATTTTGTTGATTTCCATAATATATGGATTAATTACAATCATCATAAAATTGCAGGTGTGGTAATTTTTCATTGCGTCATGAACGTTGAACCCCCCTCCCCCCCACGAAGTTTTACTTCGTGTTTTATAGTCAGCATGACCAGGACATTCGAGTATGTATACCTATGACTTGAAGGTGGCGGAAGCAGTATTATGTCATACTATTGATGGTGGCTAAGGCAAAATCGAGATTCTCAACTTGTATGCTTTGGTAATTATGAAATAGTCCGACTCTTATAATCAGACATCTCATCGACTTGAAAAATTGTACATTCAACTAATTATGACCAAATTATGGTTTAGATATGCCAAACAACGTTGTACCAACTTGTGGGGGTTTAGCTGGATTATTTTCATTATATCACATTAAGTATTTTTTATGAGAGGTCAAGTTATTATTTCCTTCGTGCTGCTTGATATGAACCCTTGATCTTGTATTATTTGGTAGTTGGTGTCATATAAAACCCATCCAAATCAATAGCTGTCTCCAGATCATAAATAAAATAGCAGATAAATACCAGAACAATGTTGAATCGATTGCTTCCAATATTACTATTTGTATCAATTGTCAACTGTGCCAGGGTGTATGGTGTGTTCACAGAGCTACTGAGAGTGAGATATGAAGGTCGAACTGGTACAACGGCTCCTCCAGATCCTTCGTGGATTCTCACTTTGAAGTGGACATTGAATGGAGCCCTTGTACTACCGGGAGACACCTTCAACTTGCATATGCCATGCGTTTTCAAGTTCACCTCAACCAACTCGGAATTTTCTTTGAAGGTCAGTGGTGTTTCCTACGCTACATGCACTATGGATGCAGGTGAATTAGTTGTTCCTTACTCAGAGCTAAATTGCGTTGTTTTACCGTCAGTGCTTTCAACTACTGAGTATAGTGGACAAATAACTGTGCCAGTTACATTTAATGCTGGAGGCTCTGACAATATTAATAATCTAATTTGTGCTTCGAAATTTTCAAATGGTATCGGGTCTGTCATAAATAACATTACATTCAGTGATGGTCAGAATACATTGTCCTCCACTGCGAACTTTCGGGCTGGAACATTATACAATTACAATCCGAGCCAAATCGTTTACTTTCCTCGTTTGGTACCCAGTCTAGGTGAACAGGAAAATTACCTTCTAACAGGGGACTGTCCCAATGGTTACAACTTTGTCAGATTGGGATTCAATATCACTAGTGGCGTTGAATGCGATACTGCGGCCCAAGCCTTGACCAGTCAATTGAACGCCTGGTATTTACCCATGAATAGCTTTGCCACAAATTATAATTACACTTGCCTGAATAATACTTTCAACGTTGAGTTCGAAAATGTTGCTGCTGGGTTCCGTCCTTACGTTTCAATCATTGGCAAACCACGTCCAGGGCAAGGCATAAACGTCAGGTATAATAATGTGTACCAGTGCGCCAACACCAATTCTACAATTGATCGATCTACGACGGTGGTTTGGGGCAAATATCCAAACACTGGTACTGGAGGGACGGATGGTTCCGCAAAAGCAGTTGAAGTTGTAACTTCTATCTGGTCGCAAACGACCACTGCAAGAACTACTTTGCCTTTCACGTCGGGTGGGACAAAAACAATAGTGGTACAAATCCCTACCCCAGTAACAACTATAACATTCACCTGGGAACAAAGCTTCAGCAGTACCTCAACATTGTCATATATTGACGGTGGAACTAAAACCATTGTGGTTGATGTTCCAGTACCACAGACAACGATAACGAGTACCTTTGACGGAAGTATAATCACAGCAACTACCACTTTACCCTACACAACAGGCGGAACTAAAACAGTGGTCATTGGGGTACCGTTTCCTGCAACCACTATAACAAACACATTTGATGGTAGTATTGATAGCACTACGTCAACTTTACTGTATACTACTGGCGGAACTAAAACTGTGGTTATCGATGTGCCGTTCCCGGCAACTACGATAACAAACACTGTTGATGAAGGTATTACCAGCACAACTTCAACTTTATCGTACACTACAGGCGGAACGAAAACGGTGGTAATTGAAGTTCCCTTCCCAGCCATTACAGTCACCAATACTGTTGATGAATCCATTAGTATCGACACATCCACATTGTCATACACCAGTGGTGGCACAAAGACTATTGTGGTCAACGTACCATTTCCGGAGACAACTATCACGAGCACGTTGGATGAGGGTATAAGCACGGCTTCGGAAACATTACCATACACATTTGGCGGCACTAAAACGATCGTCGTCGAAGTACCTTTTCCAGTTACTACAATAACAAATACATTTGATCGGGATATTGCTAGGACAACGTCAACGCTATCATACACAAGCGGAGGGACGAAAACAGTTGTCATTGACGTCCCATTTCCAGTCACTACAATCACAAAAACGCTAGATGAGAGTGTCATGAGCACTACATCAACCTTGGTGTATACAAATGGTGGTACTAAAACTGTGGTTATTGGCGTACCGTTTCCAGCAACAACTATTACAAACACCATAGATGGAACTTTTACAAGTGTGACAACAACAATGGCGTATACTAGTGGTGGAACTAAAACAATTATTGTCAATGTGCCGGTTCCAGTGACGACCATAACAAATACTTTCGATGATGACATTTCTCGTGCAACATCTACATTAGACTTCACAATTGGCGGGACCAGGACCGTGGTGATTGCTGTGCCAATTCCAGCAACCACCGTAACAAATACTTTTGATGGTAGTATTACCAGTGGTACATCAACAATGGTGTACACTAGTGGTGGAACTAAAACCATAGTGGTCGATGTACCGTTTCCAGTTGTCACAATGACAATAACGTGGGACCAAACTCACACCAATCTGGTGACACTACCATACGATATTGGTGGAACAAAGACTGTGCAAGTATACGTTCCTGCTTTGACGAGTGCGATGAGCACCTTGGTGAGCACCTCCACCAAATCCTCAGCTGGTGTAACGTCATATAGTCAATCTTCACTTGCCACTTCGTCTACAATTGGTTTCAGCTTCGAGCTCTCGACCAAATCTTCTAGCTTGGTGTCCTCGCTTTCGCAAACAGAGATGCCCGAATCGAGTTCGCAAAGCGCTACATCCTTATTCGAACCTGAGTCTAGTCTGCAACCGCCAAGGTACTGGAACTCATCTCAAATCACTATCGACCCGACTCAAATTTCGAGTTCAGATCTTGACCACATTTCCGAGCCCAAGTCGAACGCGGGAACTAATTTCCCGTCTCGCACTACGCACTCCACTACTTCATTTGCCTCGACAGTATCTACTTTGGTTGTTCCTTCACATACAGGAACCAGCTCACAAACAGGCACCGAGATAGTCGCACCGGACTCTAAAACAGGTTCGTCACCTGACATACAAACCATCCTACCTCCCGATTTTGAGACCATTTCTCCGCAGAGCAGTGAGACGAACTTACCAAGTGAAAACAACCCAACCGCAGCACCACAACTACCTACCACAATTAGCAGTGAGGCAATCTCCATCAGTCAATCCAACCAGCCCAACGAGGCTAACGAGCCCAATCAGCCCAATAATTCTGCAGGCACTAGTCAGGGTACTAATATTCAAACTACGACCAGAGCACACTCAACTACACCGATTTCTACGTATGAGGGCGGTGCAGGGTCCAGAAAGTTTGTTGGGGTTGAAATGATTATCATGTTGATGGTGTATATTCTCACATAATTGCAAACTTCCTTTTTGCTTTCAATTCAGTTATTCTCCGTGGTTAGTCACTGAGTTTGACTTTTCTATTACTTTTGGTCACTTATCCACATTTCAACTTAGTATATGTAGAGAAGATTTCGGAAAGGTTAAAAGCACGTCCTTCTGTGGTTTTGATTAACACAGCCTAGTTGTTTAACAGTTATGGCTCTCAGATACCTTTCAAAAAATCTACCAGCTCAAAATCATGACAACGTAATCTAGGGATACATGTCGATAAAGTTTATTTTGTCGAGCATGCATGTCCTGGGAGCAGGACCTCTACATGACCTAGTTTTAAAATGAATCCCGACATATCCGTTTGTAATCATTCTTATTATTGTGCTTGTAATCGTGCCTCTGCCACGAAAATAGCCGCCGTCATTAACAAAGTTGAGCTCGAGAAAACTAAACGGGGTTTACGAAAAGGAATTCAAAATAGAGAATAAGCAACCGAGGAGTAAAGTTTGATACTCAACGAGTTTAGTGCAACCTGCTTCAGTATTTATTTGTTAATAGTTTTCAATCTCATAGAGAGTACCAGGATCAACCATAATTTGGTTCATCTCTTTCATGACTAGCATTGTGAGTACCTTGTCGTATCCAAAGTACAAAGCGTGGTCTCAGGTTTGACTTTTCAAAAAGTTACTTTTGCCATCCAGCCATCCCCATATTTGATAACTTTTAATAGTTCTATTATTTTTTTAAAGTTCTCTCCATATTTTCTTAGTTTATTTTTGAAGATCTGATCGACATGAACCCTTGCAGAATGTTTGTTTGTATTAATATTTCGCGCTCTGCATGCCAACATAAGAGCTCAGAAACGAGTTGTTATTGTACGGAAACCTCAGTACACCTGGCAAAGGCAATTGATTGTACATAACCTATTGAAACGTATTTTTTGGTGAGTGAATTAAAGATCGAGTTGTCGGAAAAGAGGAATCTTTCAAGATTTCGTTGATAAGAGTGAACTGGTGCTATATTTTGAAATTTTGTATAGTCTCCAGGTCAGTTTCTCACAAGAGAGAGAATTTACTCAGTTTATTGTTACGGAACTGACTTGCCCGAGTTGTCTGAGGAGTGAGTAGTACAGTTGTGAATGCAACCTAAGAACCTGATGCACACTTTTGTCAAAAACACTCAAGAAACCTTTATATCCCCCAAGCTTCCCAATAAAGTCTCCTTGACAAATTTTGAGTGCAAAAAAACTGAATCAAGTAGGGCCAACTAACTTATAGCGTGTTTTTTGTCAGTATTCTAACTGAACACGAACTTCTTGTTTTTTTCAGGTAGATGGCTGGTCAAAGACTAGTATGAGTACCTCAAAACTTATATTTGCCAGAGTTAAGACCCCTTTTGTCGTTTCCTTGAACGACGTGACTAGCTACTGGCGATTATTGTGTGGAATTGCCAAAGTATTCTATGGGAAATTGGTTTGAGTAATAGCAATTATAGTTTCCACTTGAGAAACCCTTACACTTGCAACATCAACAGCTTTTACTTGCCCTGAATTCTCATCAAATTTTCATTTTGAGAAAGTATAAGGTTGCAAATGAGCACAAAGTCGGAATTGAACAGCAACAAATTTCAGTCAAATAAAATCCCATGGTCTAGATGTGATTCCTACTGCACAGATGACGCCGATTTCATCGCTTTTTTGCTACAGTTTTGTGAAACGACAGGGTCTCAACTTTTTTTTATAGTTTAGTGACATTGGCTGCGAAATTTTGAGAAACAATACCATCGTACATGAGGTACCAGATTGTACCTGCCTCGATCTAATCTGATCGATTAGGAAGGTCCTAGGTATATAAAGAGGTCGAATCCCACATTTCTAGTGTTTCAATCATTTTCAAACAACTATGACCTTCGCTCAAACTTTAGCCAACGCTCAAACTTTGACTAACTCATCAGTTGACGCCCTCGCGCAAGCTTACACCCAAGTTTCAACTTCAGTGAAGTCAACTTTCGGATCAACCTCGATCTCATTCAAGTCTACTGATTTGTATAGAAACTTGCGTCAATTTAACCGCTCGAGATTGCTTGACATTGATTTATTCACTTTTGCTTGCATGTTTCCTCAGGCAGAAGAGTCGACCTTGGATCTTACCCCCGTGCCATCAAATGCTTCAATCAACTCCACCGCTAGCTCCATTTCCTCCATCTTTTCGGACTCAATTAATGATGACAGACTTTCATTCGAAGAAATGGATGGTATTTTGTCCCAAAAAATGAGCAGAACCAAACAAAGTGTCCATAAAGTGGTCAAAGATTACTTGGAATCGTTGAAGAGAAATTCAAAAGTCGTTCCAGTTGTCTTATCTATCGCTGAACCTTGTGTCTATTCATTAACTAGTGAATTTTTCGCTATGGTGGAGAAGTCTAGAAGAGAGACACTTGCGGAGCAAGCAGTTTACGATGAATACATGATTGCCAAGTTTTTCGCTTCAACTGAGTCTTCTTCCAAAACAAATCAGTCAGCTTTCGACAACTACTGGTTCGTGTCGCTCATGAGTTTTATGGAGTCAGATTATGTCCGCCCTAACCAAACTCAAACTCAATCAACGTTGCACGATGATTATACTATTGCAAAATTCATGAGTTTACTGGGGACCAAATTGGTGGCTGAAATGGTTTATAACGCTTATGATGCAGCAAAACTTTGGCTGATGTGTCACGATCCGACCATTGGTATGCTTATGTTTGCGGATGATGCACTTGATGGGTTCATTCAGCCATTTGAGCAATCGTCAATTGAACAACCAGCTTACCTGGAATATTGGTTCTTATCATTTATGAGAATGATTGATGCTACCACCGCCACCAAGTCGATCCATTGCGATGATCCATTGGCAGAGGAAGATTATGTTATTGCTAGATTTGTTTCGTTATCAGAGTCCAAACTGGTTGTAGGATTACAATTTGATGCTTATGTTGCAGCTAAATTATGGCTGATGTGTCATGATCCCACCATTGGTATGCTTATGTTCCAGGATGATATACTTGATGGGTTTATTCAACCATTCGAACAAGCTACTATTGAGCAACCAGCATTCAAATATTATTGGTTAGTTTCATTTTTGGCTCTAGTGGAGTCAGATCTTAAACTTGATCAACCGACTTATGATTCGGATATGATAGCAGAATACATTTCAATGCGAAACAATCCAGTTCCTGTCGAAACCTTGTACGAGCCTTTGGTCGGGGAAGTCTCTGAGCTAATCGAATCGATGGTCTCTAGACCTGATTCTGTTAATTCAGTCCACGGCTTTTTGCCAGCATTCTTGGCTTTTTCCGAGGCCAATACCAAAAATGTGAAGCAATCCAATTCCTTTGGCCTCGAGGATTATCTGTTGCCTAGATTTTATAGTCTGGTGAAACACCAAACGAAACTGGTGGTCAAATCTTCAATTTATGACACAAGCGCAGTTGCCGAATTTATGTTGATGATCGACCAATCATGGGAAGATCACAATATTAAGCTGGCAGAGGTGTTAATTTTGGACTATGTTTGGTTCAAACTTGACAAAATTTTATCACCTCGAACCTCGACATCATTCCCATCTTCGACTCAAAAGGTGGAATTATTCAAATTGTCCCAATTGCAATTCCAAAGGAGATTCACCTGAAAAATGGCTGAGCACTGGAGATTTCAAAAATAAAACATAAAACAAAAAAACATCAAAAAACCTTTTCAGAAACACCAAAAAAACTCACAAAAACAAACAAAATACAAAAACATGATATCCTGCTGAACTTTGATTGAATAATTGGTTAGAACTTTGCAATCCATGAATTGCATCTGATTATAGAACCATGAAATAATCAGAATTTGATGTTGTGTCATCATTGAGTATAATATAGTTTATATTTTTAATTGAATTTGTATGAAGATAACAAATGTAGAAGAACCTTGATTTTTGAACAAACCCCCTATCTCAACGCGTTCGACCGCTTGTTGAGAAACCATATGCGATATAGTCTCAGTAGGTACGCCTCATACTAAAAATCCTATTTCAACCACTCCCTAGATTGTCAAACATGGGTTGATTTACAAAAACATTGGTAACTGAGTAATCTCTCTCACCCTTTCAATCTCAGGTTCGGGTTCCCGATTTCCATCGTAAGTTTTCACGTAGTTGTACAAATCGTCGTCATCGAACTTCAAAGTTGAGTCCACCAATTGTTCCAATAAGTTGAACGTGATTAAATTACCGTTGCACAACAACTGTAAGCACAAGACTCCCTGGTTGTCTTTCAAGAACTTGCATTTGGACGATATTTTCACGGCTGGCAAGATCATGATGAAGTTGGTGAAGTTGTATGTTTGGGACACGGTTGAATTGGAGGTCAAGGCTAATTTTTCAATTAGTTGCTGGGGGTAGATCAACTTCACTAGGCCAATTTTTGACTTGCTGATGAAGTATAGTTGGTTATTAATGTAATTGGTGATATTGCGCACGTCGTTCCTCCCCAGCACGTTCGACACCACCACGTTGAGCTCCAAGGTTCCGATCTTCACGAGGTCTAAGAGCAATACGTAGAGCAAGTCCGACTTAATGATTAACTCAAACTCGACGTTGGCATGGTCGATGGCGAGATTATCGTCGATAAAAATCTCCTGGACAAAGGTATAGAACTCCAACTTCTCCAATAGCAAGTAGTTATCAAACTCGATGGTCAAGGGGTACCCCAAGCCGTTGTACAGCATGAAGCAGGTTGTGGTGGTGTCGCTGATCGACTGGAACGCGTGGCTAATCAAGCTGATGTCGAGTTGCAATTCAATCGGCTCACCAGACAAGTTGTACACTTTGAACAAGGACGCGTCCACAATCAACAAGATGTTGATCAAATGGTTGTACACGGTATAAAACGTCAACCCTTCGGGCTTGATTGTCAACAAACATTGATCATTAATCGATGTGATTGAACACAACAAATTAGACAAATTGGCAATGTTCTTGGTAGTAGCCTCAAACCTAACCGACTGGGACCCCACCAGTGACTGTGAACTGGGTATGAAGAGGGACATGCCTCGTTGCAACCATTTGGAGCCGGAGATTTACAATTTGACATGTCGCACAATTTGCGTGGGTAGAATGTCGCGCGGCTGGATCATGAAATGTCGTTAACAATGCAAAGCAATGAATTAAACTCATTGTCTTGATCATTGTGAATATGGTATTTAACGTTTGGAATGTAAGTGGAGCTAAGTCTGCTCAACTAAGCACAACCTTACATTGCGGCGATCTCTTCACGCTGAAGCAGCTATTTTTATGTATTGACGCCATACATGATGGACACGTTTGGGTGTAGCCTTCACACATGGTAAACTTTTCACTAGTACCTATAATGGGTTTTGCTTGGCAATTTTCACTAGTTGGACTTTTGCAAATTTGGTCGCTATAATTATATCAGGCCATTGTCTCTATCGACTCATTCTCGAATGGGTGCAAAAAATCAACTATAATCGTCTTTCCTCAACCAACACCCTAGTTACAACCTGTCAAATTCGTAAACCTAGATTTCAAAGCTTCACTCACATATTTCTGACCCCTTCTCCTTGCCTTCTTATCCCCATACCCATTTACTCCCCCATCCATCTCTTATCTCGTGCAGGAACTGTGATTTGGCGTTGTTGCACTTCAAAAAAATTACTAGGCATTTTTAATTACTTATCGATTGTTTTCAGTTCTTGGGCAGCATGGTGTGGTCTCAGCTAGAGGTGTGTATGAGTGCTGGTACAGCGTGGATGGAGGGTATCGTGGGAGCTAACTAGGACCCATTTTGAAGGGCCTGGAAGGAGATTTCACCGGAGTTGGAATTGGGTCGTCGGCATCAACCAAAGGAGGAAGAGAGAGGTGGAGTAAATGAGGTTGAAAAGTACAACAAGCAAGCTTGTTCAACCTGAGTTACGTGTAATAGACCCGGTCTGGAAACCTTGGACCCTGGCGCAGGTTTTTTCACGACGATGATCATTTGTTTTGACAATGCAATACCAGAAAAACACACGTATTTGTAAATGTGAATTTTTGGTTCTGCTGTGTTTACTCACTGGTGATGAGCTTGAAAGATTTGGAACAACTGACTTTCCATGGTCATTGTCAAATTTGAAATATAATGAACACTCGTTGAATGAAAACGGGAGCTTCAAACAAAGGAAGCTTGTTGAAAATGACAATCGTATACTTCGTTAGATCCAGTGATGCCGTTTTCACGTTATTCGCGTGTATTCTCCATTACTACTTAATTCATTTTACTAACATTTTAGTTGACGAAACCACATATAGCCTATGCCTGTATTGGAGTTTTCTCGACAATATTCTCGCTAGTATCGTTATTTGTCAAGGAAAGATTATTTATAGGTGAAGCTACCGTGGCCACAATTGCCGGTTTGATACTAGGACCGCATTGTTTGGGATGGGTAGATCCCGTGAGCTGGGGGAACTCAGACTTATTGACGCTCGAATTCAGTAGAGTCGTTTTATGTATTCAAATCGTGGCGGTGGCTGTTGAATTGCCGAAAAAGTATATGAAAAATCATTGGCTCTCAGTGACTATATTTTTACTACCAGTGATGACTGCTGGATGGTTAGTGGTGGGATTGTTCATTTGGGCATTAATTCCACATTTCAATTTTGCCGACGCTTTATTGATCTCTGCCTGTGTTACTGCTACAGATCCAGTTCTTGCAGCAGCGGTTGTTGGTAAAGGTAAATTTGCCGAGAGAGTTCCAGGACATTTGAGAAATTTGCTAACTGCAGAATCGGGTTGTAATGATGGTATGGCGTTCCCCTTTATATTTTTAGCCTTGAATATGGTGCTCCACCCAGGTGACCCAAAAACGGTTGTCAAAAACTGGTTCTTGTTAACGATATTCTGGGAATGTTTATTTGGAATCATTTTGGGGGTATTCTTGGGTTACGTTTTGCGAAAGATGGTTGCATTTGCTGAGAAACAAGGGTTGATTGATCGTGAATCATTCTTGGCCATTTTCATTTTTCTTGCTTTCAACTGTGCTGGATTCGGCTCAATGTTGGGAGTTGATGATTTATTGGTATCATTCGCAGCCGGAACTGCTTTTGGTTGGAATGGTGACTTCTCCAGGAAAACTGAAGAGTCGCATGTCTCCACCGTAATTGACTTGTTATTAAATTTAACATTCTTTGTTTATTTTGGGTCAATCGTACCGTGGCCACAATTCAATGATTCTGCTTTGGGAATGGATATCTGGCGATTAATTGTATTGGCCATTGTTGTGATCTTTTTGCGAAGAATTCCTGCAGTGTTGGCATTCAAACCATTTACTCCCGATATAAAATCATGGAGAGAAGCTTTATTTTGCGGTCATTTTGGTCCAATTGGTGTTGGTGCTATTTATGCATCGATATTGGCAAGATCCGATTTGGAAGCACACTACACAGAGGAGGAAACTCCATTAGATAATTTGCCCACTTCAACGCATCCACATTATCAATTACTAATTGCCATTTGGCCAATGGTGTGCTTCTTTGTGATAACATCGATAGTAGTACATGGCTCATCGGTTGCAGTTTTGACCTTGGGTAAGCGTTTGAATAGAATGGCCATCACCATGTCATTTACCACCACTAATACTCAAGACGGTGGACATCAATGGATGAACAGATTGCAGATGTTGGATAAAGTTACAACTTCATTCTCATTGCATCGAATGGACACGACTACGCCCTCAGATGGAAGTGATCAAACGGATGAGAAATTTGACCTTGCACAAGAGGGAAAGGAATCAAATAATAAAATAGAAACGAGTGGAATCAAAGTAAGACCGGCAGGAGGAGCAAGACGGAGAAAGCTCAAGAAGAAGAAGAATGCCTCCAAACTAAAGAAGACATTATCTCGAGCTAAATCTAATAGTGATGACGAGATTAGTAGTGAGGTCGAAGATGAACGACAGAGACCACAACCCGAGGTTTTGCAGCTAGGTGGTAGATCTTCAAATCAGCCAGCGATATCTTCCGATCCACTACCTGCTCCTCACGATGAGGTTGTCGAAGAAATGCATTTGCACCAGACAAGATCAACTGCAACTATATCGAGTAAACCAATCATTGATAAAGTCAATTCGAAGATTGAACTTGAAAATCAAATACCAACCACCGCCTACCAAGAGGGCTCGAGAATCGTTATTGAAGATCAGCATGGAGAAGTTGTCGAGACTGTTGACGTTGGCAAAGAGCGAAGAAAATCCAAACCTGCCGTGGCGTCAGATGATGTATCCGAACACTCTATGGAATCATTGGAGCGCCATTTGACCGAGTATTCCGAGGTATCGATCCCATCAAAGGAGCTGAGCGTTGCATCACGAATCAAGAAAATGAGACCAATCGCTGATTTGTCCAAACTTCAAAAGAGTGTGTCCAACAAAGTTGCTTATGGAAGACGGGGTGACCAAAGACGAGTATATGCACATCAAATTGATGATCTTATTTACATTGAAAACGAGGATGGTGAGATTATCAGAAGATACAAGGTAAACCGACATTCTGCAAGACCCAGGTCTGGTAGTTTAGTGTCCAAAGCCTTGAACTTGGTTGGTTACAAGCCAACAAAATCTAAAGACGGTTCAGTGGTTAGTCCTACGACTTCCACTCCTGACCCGTTGATATTACCAGATAACCCTCAGCCATTAGTGGTTTCCGACAACTCAAGCCAAAGTATTGACCAAACCTTGGAAACCAAGTTGAACGAGGCACTTCAAAAATCGCCAAACCCAAGATTACGCAAAAGCTCAGTCGACGTTTCGCCCACGTATACCCAACCATCAACAGTTTACGAACACATGGAAGATCAAGATCTCTCTGAGGAATCTGAATTGTCTGAAGAATCAGCAGACTCTGAATATGAAGACGAGGACCCCAGACTCAGAGAAACGACAATCGAACGTAGACGCCGATTACAAGCGTTGGGGAAATTGCCTAACAAACGAGAACCTGAAGACGAAGAGTCATAACTGATCATGTACCATATCATCCCCCTAATCTTTTAGTCATTATATCGCCTAGTTATCATTGCATATATATATAAATCTTCAAATTGACGGTAGCGCCCGCTGATAAAACCGAGGAGACCCCACAAAAGAAAAAGACGTTATCAATCATTGACAATTTATAGTAACAGCAACAGACATGGATTCCTTATCTTCGTCGTCGATATTGTCGAACAAGTTGATTGAGGACAACTATAAGTTGGCGTTGAAGCTTTTTGTGAACAAAAATGTCCAGAAATCGTGGATAATCATCTCGAGTCTTTATCAACAGGCGATCAAAGAATATGAAAATGGTTTGATTGGGGAGAAGTTGTTTGTGAAGATCATCACATTGTACTTGATAGAGATTGGGTACAACTTACAGGATACAACCGATAAGGTGTTGGTGAGTTCGTTGCGGAACAAGACCATGATTAACCATTTATCACAGGTGTTTGGAGGGATGTACAATATTCCCGATGAGATCTTATACAATTACTACTTGATATATGTCACCAATCGCGAATTGTTGATTGAAGGAAACCGGCAATTCTATGAAGATATCGACCAATTGTACTTGAATTACAAATCAGTCAGCAATAAAAAGTATTATCGAAAGTTGGTTGACTTGTACATTTACGAGATACTACCAATAAACAACAAGTTTGAGCAATCACGAATTATCATCGACACCAACCAAGTCTATGCCAGCGAGCGAGAGTACGCCAAATCAAAACTAGACGAAGTCGAGAAACTAAAAACCGATGACGAGAAAAAGCAACACCAAATAAAGGCAGAAAAGCTCAAGAAGGATCAAGAGGCACAATTGAAAAAGGACCAGCAATTAAAGTTGCAGCGTGAGAAACAATTGGAGTACGTGAAATTGAATGAGTTGTCCAAGTCTCGCGACTTGTCTCGCGCCGGACTCGATCTGCCCCATGAACCGACAATGTCCCAGCTTCAACTCTTGAAGTCAAGACTTAATTACATCTTGGGTATCTCCTCCGACTATATCAAACAGTCCAGTCCACTTTTGTTGGCAATCGTGATCACAATCATAATCTCCTCCAAGTTCATCAACTATAGAAAGTTGAATTTAAAAGACAAGTTGAAGCAAACTGTGGAAATGGCATTCAAAGTGAGCTACTTGTAAGCTTGTCGAATGAAAACGAGCAAATGTATACACTAATTCACCCTAATGAAAATACGTAATATTCAAGTTGTAAATCACTTCCTACTCAACTCTATAACCAACTTCTTAATGAACCACACTATCATCGTCATCCACAGTGTCCACAGTTTGTAACACCCACAAATTTTGCAGCCACAAGTATCGCATCCGATAATGAAAAAGAACACTTTAGGTAGCACCAGTTGATACTTCGGGTACAAACAAGGTTCGAGGATGACAGTTGACGAGGGCTTATGGGTGATAGGATATGGGTCTTTGATATTCAAGCCACCACCACATGTTTCGTTCAAGGTTTCGGGGTATCTTGAAGGGTTTGTGAGAAGATTCTGGCAGAGCTCGATCGACCATCGGGGTACTAGGGAAGCGCCAGGGAGGGTTGTGACGCTCATATCGTTGCAGGATTTGAAGGAAAACGACAAGTTTCATAACGATCTACACATGTACGAATTGAAAAACCAGCAAGAGACAAGCATTGAGGTTGAGGAAACTCATGAGAAGATTCACGACAATACATACAAGATCAATCAGCTAAGCACCACTGATTTACGAGTGTGGGGGGTAGCATACTACATTGAGCCTGAGAATGTAGAGAAAGTGGTTGACTACTTGGAGATTAGAGAGCAGAACGGCTATACCACTCATAAAGTCCCGTTTCACGTCTTGAATGTTTTTGATAGTGACCATTCAATTTTGACCCAGTTGCCCAAAGATGTACATGGGAACAAGTTCATTGACTCCTCTATATACATTGGAACCATTGACAATATCGCCTTTGTTGGTCCCGAGAGCATCGAAGATACCGCTGAAGTAATCAAAACGTCAGTGGGGCCCAGTGGATTGAACCAAGAGTACTTGTTGAAGTTGATAGAATCGATACGAACCCTCGATGATGAAAACAGCACTCGAGATTACTACTTGGAAGACTTGTTGAGGCTTGTGAAGAGTTGAGCGTGAACAACAAGTGTATATTAACATCTCATAATATAAAGCAAGATCTATTTCGAAATTTTCAAAGTGTAAACGGGAAAGAAGAGACAAGAGCACAGACTCCTAATTTAGATGATCACTTGGATATCCTTGATTTGTTCAGTGATGTCACCCAAGTCGATATCAGTGATTGATTCGACAAACTTGACAAAATCAACGTTTTCGTGGGCACCTGTGAACCCGGTAGTGGGGTCTTTGACTTTGTAGTCTAATCTGGGGTTGTTGGCATGCACGTAAACGTTGATGTCAACCGCCGAGTGTTCTAAACTACCGAAACCAACACGGGCTCTAGCGTTAGTCAAGTTTGTGATGTGGATCAAGTAGTTTGGAGTCTTCTCGTCTTCGTCCGCTTGGACATCTTTGATTCTTGTGACTTCCTCGTCCGTGTAATCATAAATACCTAACCCATTTTCAAGGATTTCTGTTTTGAGGAACTCCTCGAATTGAGCATCATCGTCTCTGCCTTCAAAGGAGAGAATTTGATCTTGTAAATACTCACCTGAGTGGGTAGCATTAATAATTGGCTGGTAGTAACTAGCCTTGTTAGCGTTAAGGGTAACGGCACCGGTTTCATGATCGGAAAGAGAAACAATGACAGTGTCGACATCAGTTTTATCGGCCCACTCGACAACTTGTTTGTAAACATCATCGTATTCGAGTGTTTCATGAACCATGGCAGGAGCATCGTTTGCATGGCCAGCATGATCAATTCTCGAGCCTTCAATCATCAAGAAGAAACCATGTTCGGAGTCTTTAGTGGCTTCTTCCAAAGCGGTAATGGCGACTTCAACCTGTTCACGTAATGATGGAATCGATGAATTTCTGTCAATGAAGTAAGGGTAGTTACCTTCGGTGTATAAACCTAACAAGGGTAAGGTAACGTTATTACCTTTGTCCAAAAGGTCAAAAGTTTCTCTGTCGCCAGAATAAGACCACAGGTTGTTCGAAGTGACTTCATCGATCAAGTCTCTGCCATCGATTCTAACACCTAGCGGGTTGGTAGAATTAGATTGGAAGTTTTCTCTACCACCACCAATCAATACGTCTGGTATTCTTCCTAATGGGTGGTTTAACCCTAACAATTGCTCCGCAATCAAAGTTTGGTTGTCACGGTTGAGGGAATGGGCGCCCCAAACAGCGGCAGTAGCATCAGCAACACTAGTGGTCACCACAATCCCAATCTTGTAACCTTCCAATTTCAAGGCTTCACCAATTGAGCCAATTGGAACACCATCGGCGTCAACACCAATGGCTTTGTTGTATGTCTTGATACCATCTGCTAAAGCAGTACCAGCTGCGGCTGAGTCAGTGATATATGAGCTGTTTGATCTCGTTCTCAAGGTACCCACCAAGTAGTCTTCAATGAACAAAGTAGCTGGGAATTCAACGTCATTGACAATTTCGTTATATTGTCTGGCTAAACCAACATTGGCAACACCCATGCCATCAGACACCATGAAAATGATGTTCTGTTTCTTCTCCTTGCCAAATACTGGAGCAGCATTACTACCATTGATCAACAACTGAACAATGATTGCAAAAAATGTGAGTTTGGATAAGCTGGCTGAAAATAAATTTTGCATCCTGGAACCGTTTTACTTAATTGAGTAATTGGAACAAAATCAAGGTATTATACCAGCTTTTATATATCAAGTTCTGACCCAAGGACCCATAGTGCCATACACCGAAGGTAGGACATCCAACCATGAAGCCGGTACTCCTTTTTCAGCAACCCACGAGGGTCAATAAAACCACCACTGTTGGATAATTGCGTAGGAACGCTAAAATGAAACTAGACACAATGGAGATATGGTATATAAGCGGTGATAAATTTCTTGGTAGACATGATAGTTTGAGGGACCGGTACTTGGCGTACATAAATTCCAGCTACAAGGTAAAATTAGCCTTGACTTATACCGATTGTCAACCCTATATACAAAACCTAATTAATCATCAATTGAAAAACGTTCTGATTCTATTTGCGGCATTGGATATCAAATTAGCCACAACCTCGATTTCATGCTGTACATCACCAAACTGGTGGGCATCGAGTTTATCTCGAATGGAAGGGAATGAATTCCAATAATATTCGTCATCGGGAATGTTCGGGGACTGAAACGAGACCCCAAATAATTTATTTAAGTAGCCTGGTCTCTTCGGATCCGTGGGTTTAACCAAGAAACGTTGGTTGAAGCTGATAATATTTTCGTTCCATTTCCATCTCTTCATGGCCAACAAGGAAGGTTCCATCGAACCTGAGTCCTGTATGTATTGGGTCCAACCCTTGTGGAAAATCTCGTAATCGTTCCCAGCTAATCTCATCGACTCAATCGACTTGTGTAAACCTTCGAAATGAACAACCGGTTTGTTGAGTTGATTTAAGTTCTTTATGATATCGGCAGTATACTTCTCAATGTCTTTAACAGCATCTACAAGGTAGCTGTTGCAATCTATGAACCCGTACGGTATCAATGGCGATTCTGCAAGATCCAAAATTATCGTCCCCAACAATTCAACCAATTTCTTGTGTTTGTGCATGTCCTTGTCGATCTGTGAGTTTTCAAAGAACGCAAAATCGTCAAAACAAGAATTTTTGGGGTACTTGGCACCGGTGAATTTGATTTCCATCGAGGGAATATTCATGCCATTGATGAACGGTATATAGTTCTTGTCCTCGATCATGTTATTCGATATCCAATCCTGACCATTATGCTGTTGTTTATATAGGTCTAACATGCTGACCTTACCATTAAAATCAACTTTGCCCAAGGCTTCCTTGATGACATTATGAAGGAATGGATGCGACTTGACTTGTAATTTGTCACCACTCACCACATCGCTCAAGTCGATATATGTGTATCCTTCCTTCTTCAAACTTTCTCGCTTGTTCTCGATCCACTCAGACGATCCAGCAAGATTGTATTCGCTGGCATCCCAAGATGCAAATGTTATACTTCTCGAAGGCGACCAATTGTATTTCCGCTGTACCGACGTGAACGCCTTCAATAATTCCAAAAGGATCACAGTTCCCGTGTTAGTACTCATGGTGCCATAACAAGTACTGTCTCGTGCAGCCCCAATTATTATACCTTTATCTCCTTGTTCTCGTCCTCCCAAAGTCCCTACGACATTCCATATCGATTGAGTGGTGCGATCGTCATTGGTAATTCTTAATTTCACTTTCAATTCACCCTTTCCTGAGTGGAATTTATCAAATTCAATACCAGTATTCAATTTCGATAAAAATTTGTTACCATCCTTCCAAGATATGGGAATGGTGGGAATCTTTGGCGTGACTGTAGATTTGAACCAAGGTAATCGTGAAGTGTAACCATCGCTCGACCAACCTGGTGTTAATACATCACCAGGGCTTGCTCTAGTTAATCCAACATTGACCTTGGAGATCAAATCATCATGGGTTTCGGACCCGGTTTTCAACTCGTCGGTAATGAAAACTACGGCAATGGCCTTAACTTGCAGCGCCAATGCAACTTTATTAGCTTCTGGCATCCCCCCGCCGTAGCGCATAAACAAAATCGAATTTTCCAACTTGATGCCTTGTTTTGTGATTTTTTCAAAATCCAGCGGCGTCCCGTAATTAACAAAATAGTACTGTGCTTCGATTTCCTCGTTAGTGCTGAGTGAATTTGGATTCAATGCTAGGAATTGCAAGTCGTGATTATGCAATTCAAATAATTCCGCTTCTAGTGAGCCATCGGCCAATTTCAAATAAGTCTTCTTCGTATCGAAAACGGGGTAGTTGACATAACTGACGAATTCGTCAATGACGACTTTCTGCACTCCATTATTCTTCATGTAACTCTCCACAAATCTTGTTAGTGTCAAGTCCCCTTTAGTGCCCGCCATATGGGAAATCAGTGACAAGTAATGTAGATTTTCCTTCATCAACCCCGGGTCTATGTATGCTTTGAATGCTTCGGCCAACTTCTCCCTATCGTAGAAGCGACCATTTGAGAAAGCACCTCCGCTAACACCTCTTATGCCATCGTTATCGGTGTTTTTCGTGACAAAGAATATGAATATGAGCACAAAGAACACATACAACAAGCGTTTTACCACTAGTGGATTGCCCACTTTCATTATACCCTGTTCGTACTTGGTGTGGAAGAACTTGTACCCTTCATATATAGGATCTATCATTTTCAGTACTGGTCGCAAGACAATGACGTTGAAGTTGGATGCAAATTTCTTGGTGATCAACCCAGCTCGCACCATAAAGCTATCTCGTCTGGTTCTGTTGCTGAACGGACCTCCTATGTCGTTGTCTATATCCTCCTCTATCTCGAACTGCTCGATGTTTGGCGTGGCTGTATGTAATAGATTCACGTCTTCTTCTATATCATCGTATTCTGGAGGGTGCGACGGGATCTCCTGCTCGAGAGACAGGTACCTTAGTTGTGATACCATAGCAAAATGTCTAGCTACGCTCAGATCTCTCAACTGTATGGTGTTGTAGCACTAACTTTCACACGTATGACAAACTTTCTCGTTTATTCAGATTGAAACTAAAAATCGGTTCGGTAATCGTTCATGGTAGCGCTCATACTAAAGGAAACTATAGCGAAGGATAACAGTATTACAATGGGATCAGGGATAGAGTGTGTTTGGTATTATATTATAAGACGGCACCAAGCGTAAAGAACTTGTAACATTTTAACTTTACGCGATGATACTGGACAATATGACATGCAACTAGATCTTACTCTTGGTCTTTCTTTGGTCCAGTTTCGAGTTCTGCAAGGCATCGTAGACATTCATTTCGAACTTGACGTAGTTCATCAACGAGTATGGGTCCATGTATGGCAATATTTGCGAGCCCCAGAAGCCACCAATTTGGTTTTCCATGTCGATCCAGTAGTACAAATTAGCTAATCCTGACCAATAGATGGCACCCTTAGGTCTGCCGGTGGGTAAGTTATTCTGGCCATAGGCGTTACCCGATAACGTAAACCCATCTGGTTTGAACCCTTTGGGTAACTCAATCCCCAAATCGCTAAAATCAACCCCTAACCCTGGCGGTAAGTGGTTCTGGATCGCATACTTGACAGTTGATCTCCGTAATATTCTATTCCCAGTGTCGGGGGACGTACCGTAGTTGAGCCAGATCCGGATAAACTTCAAGTAGTCATTGACGGTCGAGAAGCCACCTTGACCCCCCATGTCGAGCTCGGGATCTAAGCATATTTGGTACTTGTGCATCAAAGTAACTTCCTTATTGGCGTGGCGTCGGTGCAACTTCAACAAGTTCTTGTCGTCTTGCAAGTGAAACGTGGTTCTGGTCATACCTGCTGGCTTGAACACCCGTTCGTGTAAAAACTGGCCCAACTTCTGGCCGGTGATTTCCTCGACAATCAACCCCAACCAGTCGGTGTTGTGTCCGTACCCCCACTTGGTACCCGGTTCGTGGGTCAAGGGGAACTTATCAGTGGTGAACAAGTCTCGTGTTGGGAACAACACATTGATGTGCATATCTCGTTTGGCCAATGCCAAATAATCGGGATTCATAAATGCATATGAAAAGCCGGCCGTGTGCAACATCAAGTGTCTGATTGACACTGGTGTCAGTGGCTTCTTGGGCGGCAACATAAACGTACCGTCCTCTTCATTCACTGAACCTTTCTCAATGATCCTAATCTCGTCAATCAATGGCAAATAGTTTCTGGCTGGAACTTCAAGGTTGAGTTTCCCTTCCTCGTATAAAATCAAAATTGCCATAGTTGTCATGGATTTCGTACACGAAAAGATACACATTTGACTATTAGCATCAACAGGGTCCCCCGTCTCGTTATTCTTGACCCCTTCTCCTTGCAAATACACTGTCTTTTTCAGATCAGTAACTCCAGCAATAACTCCTGGTATCAAAGCCGACTTGCGCCCATTCTTGTTGGGGGTAGTGACGTCCTTTAAGATCTCGCCCACCAGCTGGGCCATCTCCTTCTTCCGCTTCTCAGTGAATGTCATTGCTCAGCGTTTTACAAGAAGAATCAACCTGAAAATTTGTTAACCGGTTGAATTTTGGCTTGCCCCACATTATGCATTTTTCTCCTGTGATTTCTTGCTCCTATATTGAAATCTGGTATTGCTGGTCAGTTTTGTTAGGTGATGGGTGAGAGTGATGAGCATTGTACAAGCGCTTGAGCTAGGAGTATCTTATGTCGTTGGAACGGAAGTGTTGTCGTAATTATTCATTGTTGGAAAGGCATTTTGATTACAAAATATTGCGTCTTTGTATCTTGAGACCGTTTCAGAAGCTGGCTTACCCCAGAATGGGATGCAATCTATAGAGAAAAGAACTCACGTTTAGTATGTTGGTTTTGGCCTCCTAAAAGCAATAGCAGCAGCTGGAATATGTGAAAAAGTATAAACAACTCGTTACAACACGCTAATTAGTATTGATAAGTAGGGGGAGAATGGGCTACATTGTTAAGTGTGCGTTGGAGTATAATATCCACTACAACACTAGCCGTTTGTATGTCTTTTGCCCTATTATTCCCAGCTCCAAACACTTTCTTAGCATTTGTCGACACACAAAGTTGCAAAAAAAGATGGTAAATTTTGCAACTTCCCAGCGTTTAAGTTTAAACAATAGAAATCCTCAAAGACAAACCTTAAAACTATGCAGTTAGCAGTGGCTTGTTTAGGCATATTGGCCTTGGTCCACGGATACGTCCACCCGATCACCACCAAAGGTCGTTTCTTTATCGACTCGGTGACAAAGGAACCAGTATGTGTTGAGCGGCTGTTTTTGAAGTAAACCAGTTTTTGGCGACTAACACCTTATTTTTAGTTTATCATGAAGGGAGTAGACTACCAGCCCGGCGGGTCTTCGGCTATTAGTCCATACATGGACCCATTGTCCAACCCCGAGATTTGCGCTCGTGATATTTTGTTGTTTCAAAACTTGGGTATAAACACCATTCGAGTATACTCCATAAACACCGACTTGAACCACGATGTGTGCATGTCGTTATTGGCGGCAGCAGGCATATATCTCATATTAGACGTCAACTCGCCATTGACCAACCGCCACTTGAACCGATACGAACCGTGGTCGACTTATAACGCCGACTACCTAACCAATGTGTTTCAAGTAGTGCACCAATTCTCCACCTACAATAATACCTTGGGCTAC
Organism: Suzukiozyma glaebosa; assembly: GCA_030564305.1. Classification (NCBI taxonomy): domain Eukaryota; kingdom Fungi; phylum Ascomycota; class Pichiomycetes; order Serinales; family Debaryomycetaceae; genus Suzukiozyma; species Suzukiozyma glaebosa. The sequence goes on from JAJLUT010000009.1 coordinate 468,759, forward strand.
TTTGCCGGTAACGAGATCATCAACGATCGCATGTCGGCCAAGAATTCGCCCATCTACATCAAGGCAGTGGTAAGAGATATCAAGAACTACATATCGAACAATTGCGTTCGTATCATTCCCGTGGGCTACTCTGCCGCCGATGACTTGGATTACCGCATGCCGGTGTCAGAGTATTTGGAATGTGTTGATTATGACCCGTTAGAGGGTATTGATTTTTACGGGGTAAATTCGTACCAGTGGTGTGGCGATCAAAATATTCATTCCAGTGGCTACGATACGTTGATGCATGACTACAAACAATACTCAAAGCCAGTGTTTTTCTCGGAATATGGCTGCAACGAAGTTTTGCCTCGTAAATTCACCGAGGTGCAAGCATTGTACTCGAATCAAATGATTGACATCTTTTGTGGGGGGTTGGTTTATGAATTTAGTCAGGAACCAAACAATTATGGTCTCGTGAAGATTCATGAAAATAACGATGTTGAGTTGTTGCCCGATTACTTTCAGTATCAATATCAATTGGACACTTTACCGCCAATCAATGTTCAACAAATACACAAGCACTTGAACAAGTTCGAGCATCAAATGTCTAAATCTAAAGGTCCACCAATTCACAAATGTTTACCCGAATACAAGAATATCGACATTACCTTGGGAGTACCCACCAATGTCGCCGGTATTAATGAAGTAATTCAAAGGGGCTGTAATGTCACCACAGGGAAATTGATTGAAATCGACTTGAATGTGCATGTCAACAAATTCAATATATTCATCAATCGAGATCAACCCTACCCATTGCCCAATCGAATTGAAAAAGTATCTAATTTCGAAATTCCCAAAAAACCAAACAACAGTGAGTCTAATCGATTATCCACTTTACCTACTAACCCTGATACAACATCTCCACTTCAGGTCTTTTTATCAAAATTGTCTGACAGGTTCAAAAGGATGCTAATCAATTAGGTGTTAGTAGTAGCGTAATAGCATTACTAACTACATCTAGGCATTAGTTTAACAATCACTAACTTCCACGTGTTGTTGATCCTCACCACCATTCTTATAGTGTTCATATATTAGTGTTACACATCCGAATATTTCCTGAATACATAGTGAAATGAATATATGCAATTTGTAGCGCCAAGCATTGGGATTTGAACAATCAAGATGGAAAAACCTTCTATTGAAACTAAAACGCCAATACCTTTGCTTCGTTAGTGAACCCTAGTGAATATCACCGAGTCTGTGGAATCAATAATCTTCAAGTTCAATTTTTCATTATCGAGTAATGGTTTTAGTAACTTCGACAAGTGTTCTTGTCGGTTGGATTCCGGATCTTCGTCATCATGCTTGTGTACATTCTCAACACCACAATTTCGACACACCTGATAGTTCAAAAGATCTCTGCTTTTGAACTTGATTGTTAAGTTGGGTATTGTGTTTAAATTTTTGAGAAAATTGTCCAAACTTTCATGATTAATCCAGTCGTCTATTGGTGTCTGGTCTATATTGAGTAACTTCCCAGTTTTGTCGAAAAGATCAAAGTTGATCAAATTCAAATACTTCAAATTGGCGTATGAGTTTCCAGAACAGACCAATTTGAAAAAGCCATTGAATTTAGTGAAATTGAAAAATCGGGTGAATTCGTTACCATAGTCGAAGAATATCCTTGAGTCCAAGTCAATAGTAAGTTCTCGTAAATTAGGATTCTGATATTTCACAAAGTCAATCAATGATAGATCACTCCCTGCATTTAATTTGATCAATTGCAAATGCCTAACATTGGTGAATATGTCGTGATTGTTGTTGTATTTCTCTCGTTTCTTGGTGGCCGGAATGAACTTGCAGGATCTCAAAATCAACTTATTGATGCACAAGTTGACATTTTGAGGACCAGTTAATAGCTTCTCCTCGTCGATAATGAAATTATTCAATGACAACTCATCGATATTATCGAATACCGACACTATTGCTGATATATGCTCGAATTTGAAAGGTAGCGACCAGCCAGATTGAGTGGTTAATTTCAATGTGTCCAAATGCCTACTCACTGGCGTTTTCCTAAAAAATCCCGAACTTTTCTTTACTGGTAGATCGGGGAATGCAAAATGGGGTGAGATCTCTGTGAACGTTATGGTTTTGATACCGTAACCTTCTTTCAACAAAGTGGTGAAATTGGTTACGAATTCATCATAATCCATCGAGTTGTTTCTCTGTTTTATAGATTCAACATCGTATGAGCCAGCAATCTTTGTTGTATCTAAGTTGGTTTTCCGTTTTGGAGGGTTGATGAAGGTCAAATGGTGGATATAGTTGATCTGGGAGGATGTGTCATTGAATCCGAGTCGTTTTCCCAACTTGGAGTTTTTCCATAGTGGAAGGTGGTTTATGGCAAATAAGTAGAACCGTTCGGGGTTCAAGAAGGTCACTGAATTGTATAGATAAAACTTGTAGATCAAATTCCGAAACTTCTTACAAGTGATGGATAGATTGATATAACTGTCAATCGACTTGACTTGATCGAATACAATCAACAAAATCTCCAACGGAAGATTGATGATGTGGCCAGGTGGGTACGAAACATTTGAACCATTTAGATCTCGATCGAGTACCTTCTTTCTTCCAATCAACTGGTACTTCTTCATACCTGCAACACAACAAAGATTCTCACACCAGAATTGTTACCCAAGGTCTTATTAGGCGTTGCAAATCAAAAACCTTGTTTAACAATAAAAAAGTAAATCTCACAAAATCGTAACGATAACTAGAAGATAAGAAGCAGTCGAGCGATGAGTACCTTCAACCACCAAACCAACGATTGCGAGTATACCCAGATGTATAAGTTTGCGTGTTCACAGAGTATTTCCAGATCTTAGGATTGCTAGTGGTTTTCCAAATGAAATGAAATGACTAACAAGTTATGTCTCACCTTGTTCCGAAACCTTAACAGTTACCAAACTCCAACTGTGAAACTTGTTCACGCCAACAATATGATTCAAATGAACGTGTGAAGTAGCAACGAAATCGTTCTAGCTTTTACCTAATTCAAACAAACCTGAAATAGGAATACGCTGTAACCTTATCATCAATTGTGGCTCCAAAACTCGAGAGAACGATAAATATGCAGGAAAGTAACATACAATGCAACCAATGGTGAAGAATATGTCCATGTAGGGTTGTGTTGGATATAACGTAGGTTCATTGATCAAGTGAATGAGTGCAATGCCCATTGCCATGTCGACTAAATTCATTGTACGAAAAATAACACCACAACGTCAACTACGCTTCCACAAAAGATCACACTAGTTGTTGTAATCAATCAATATTTGCTTATCGCATCGAACCAACTAACAATGCTGCCCAATACATACCCTTTGTCCTCAATTCATATTATGTACCCTTGAGAACCACCCTAAATCATGCGTAAACCTCAACCCTTTCATCATTCGATCTGATTGACATGTCCAGCAACTCTCTGTTCCCAGTTAGACCACACATCTTTAGTCTCTGTCGTTTCTGTAAACCAGCCCCTGGCTATAAGTTTGATTTCAATTTGTGGATGGTTGCAAAATCACCCATTCAATGTGGTAGCGCCACTCGAATTGAAACTTTCAACCGCCAGAGAAGATGAATGGTTGATTTGACAGTGAATTAGATAACTAAACCCTTGTTTTGAGTATGGCTGAAGAGCAGCGTAAGCTCGTGGAGCAGCTCATGGGGAAGGACGCAATGATATCGCCTCAAGTACGAAGAAGAGATATTGAGATCACTAATCCCAAAGTATGCAAATCGTTCTTGGTGGGCACTTGCCCCTACGATTTGTTTGTGGGTACAAAGCAGGACCTTGGCAAATGTCCATTGTTGCATTTGGAGAAACATCGTTTGGAGTACGAGTTCAGAACCAAGAAGAATCACGAAAAGTTCCCCGAGTTTGAATTCGACTATTACTTGAACTTGAAATACTTCATCAACCAGTTGAACAACACAATAGACTTGGCAAATAAGAGGCTACAACATACGCCCGAAGAGAAATTCAAGATTGAGACTATCACCAAGGACTTGGAGAATCTTGACCTAAGGATAAACCTCATGAATCAAGAGATCAACTTGTTGATTGATAACAAACGAAATTTGAAAAGCTTGTTGCAATTGATCAAACTCCAGGAATTGTCCAACTCAAGAATCCTACTAGCAGACCAAGCCCGAAACTTGATTGAAAATATCGGCCAGACTTCGCAACAAAAATTACAAGTGTGTGAGGGATGCGGTGCCTATCTATCGCGATTGGATTCAGACCGAAGATTGGCAGATCATTTGGTGGGTAAAATCCACTTGGGGTTTGTGCAAATGAGAAAGGACTACGATGAATTGCACTACAAGTTTGCAAGAAAGGAAAAAAAACTGGACCAAAGTAAACGCCAAGAGAATGTAGCATAAGATGATGGTTGAGGGTGTATAAACGCGACTGCTTGACAAGGTATATGAACAGTTCCAAGGTGACTCGATTAATGGGAAGTCAGCAAACTAAATCATTCTGTTCGACAGCATTGATATACGAATGAAAAATGCATCGTTGCCACCAATTGACGGATACGGGATATATCTGTGACTGGGCTAGTCTGTACTTAGTATACGTGTATATTTCTATTCATAATACATTACGAGCTAAGCGATTTAATCTTGTTTGACACCCTGTTTCACCTCGACATCAACTTCTTCAGTTTTTGCTTCGACCTTCTCTTGGTTTGGATTCAAACCCTTACCTACTTGTTTAGTGGAAACAAAACCTAAAGCGTCTAATCTTTCTGACAATAACGGATGGGATCTATGGTAAGCGGAATACAACCAGTACGCATCGATGTAACTCAAATTCTCTTCAGTCAATTTGATCAATGAGGTGGCCAAATCTTTTTCGTACCCACATTTCTTAGCGTACGCATCGGCTTCGTATTCGTGTTTTCTCGACAACAAGTTGGTTGAGAATGAGGTCAACGCACTAATGGGCTGGAACAAGTAGGAGAATAACGAAAATCCAATGATAATTGGGTATTCCCGGTAGAAACCAAATGCATTGTACAATGATTTGTTATTGATGAACCCATTGAATAAGGAGAATGTAAAGAACAAACTCAATTGGGAGTACAACAACATTTTTGGCAAATGAGATAATTGCCAGTGACCAATTTCATGGGCCAAGACAGCAACCACCTCTTCGGTAGACGAATGGTCAATCAAGGTGTCAAACAAAACGATTTGCTTCGACCAAGGTAAGCCAACGAAATAGGCGTTGGAATGACTCGATCTTTTCGAACCATCAACCTTGTATAATTTGGTCAATGGGAATTTTTGCTGTACTGCCAAATCCTCAATGGCTGATTTCAATTCTCCGTCCTCCAAAGTGGTGAATTTGTTGAACAAGGGTGCGATGACAGTAGGATAGATCGTTTGCAAGAATAAAGTGAAGATCAACAACAATCCAGTAGCGTAGTAGATGAACTTGTCGCCATAAATTTCAATAATTTTCAATAACGCCGCAATGACGGGACCCCCAAGGGCTGAACCCACCAAGATACCTTTGACGACATCAGTGATCCATAATTTGGTGGTCATTTTGTTGAACCCGTACTCTTCTTCCAATACAAAGTGCGAGTAATAGTCGAATGGCAATTCGATAACCGTCTTGATGACTGTGGTTGATAACAAGAAAAGCAAAGATTTGGTAATGATGCCGCCAGCGAAAGCGGGTAAGATTGGCGAGATCTTTTCCAAGATCATGGTAGCCAAGTGCCAGTATTTAGGCATAAAGTCGTACTTGATTTCAATCAATTCTTGGATCAATGAGAAGGTCGAGCATACCCAGCCGAATCTTTGTTTGGCACGAGAATAATCTTGCGATTTGTCAAAGTTGGCTTGACTGATTTCAGCTTTCAACGAAGCGGGTGGAGATCGTTTCTTCAACACTTGGTACTGGCGATAGTCGAGATACCTGTTGAAAGCATAATGAGAGATGGTGAATCCCACAATTATCGATTTCCAATCGATGCTAGGATTATCGAGTAAACTCAATGACTATAAAGTTAGTATTATCCTTGTTCTCACGTTCAATTGTCACCTCCCAACAACCATTATTAGAACATACAGATGCCAACGAGTACATGATAAACCAATTGTCGTTCGAGCAGCCACCATTTTCTGGTAAACATTTTTCATTACACGTATCCTCCTGCACAAACATCTAGCCACCAGTTTTATACAAATGGAGCCTATGGGGGCCCACTTTACAGTTGGTATAGACAAACTGAATAAGTATATTCAACTATAAAATAAATTAGAACGTATTTATAATCATTTTAGTCGGGAAATGCGATTTTATCTTGCTCGTAGACAACTAAAACTTGAGCAATTAGGATTCCAAGCATTTTGAAACCAAGTCAACTGAACTAGGGTTCAGTTGACTTTAGTTAGCATCGGAGGCTAATTTTTCAGCTTTAGCAACCACATCTTCAATACCACCTACCATGTAGAAAGCGTTTTCTGGCAAGTGATCGTATTTACCGTCCAAGACTTCTTTAAAAGATCTAACAGTGTCTTGTAATCTGACCAATCTACCGGGGATACCAGTAAACACTTCGGCGACGGCGAAAGGTTGCGACAAGAATCTTTGAATTTTTCTGGCTCTTTCGACGGTCAATTTATCTTGTTCCGACAATTCATCCATACCCAAAATGGCAATGATATCTTGTAAAGATTTGTAAGCTTGCAAGGTTTGTTGGACGTTGGTGGCGACTTCGTAATGTTCTTTACCCACGATATCAGCGTCTAACAATCTTGATTTCGAATCCAAAGGATCGACAGCGGGGTAGATACCCAATTCCGAGATACCACGCGACAACACGGTGGTGGCATCCAAATGGGCGAAAGTGGTAGCTGGAGCTGGATCGGTTAAATCATCAGCGGGGACGTACACAGCTTGGACCGAGGTGACGGAACCTTTTTTGGTGGTGGTAATTCTTTCTTGCAAAAGACCCATATCGGTGGCTAAGGTTGGTTGGTAACCGACGGCCGAGGGGATACGACCTAACAAAGCCGACACTTCGGAACCGGCTTGGGTGAAACGGAAAATGTTGTCAACAAACAAAAGCACATCTTGACCTTCTTCGTCTCTAAAGTATTCGGCAATGGTCAAACCGGTTAAGGCGACTCTGGCTCTGGCACCTGGTGGTTCATTCATTTGACCGAAAACCAACGCGACTTTCGATTCACCTTCCAAGTTGATGACCCCGGTTTCCTTCATTTCACGATATAAGTCGTTACCTTCTCTGGTTCTTTCACCGACACCGGTGAAGACCGAGAACCCACCGTGAGCTTTGGCAATGTTGTTAATCAATTCTTGAATAAACACGGTTTTACCGACCCCGGCACCACCAAACAACCCAATTTTACCCCCTCTGGCGTAAGGAGCCAACAAGTCGACAACCTTGATACCGGTTTCCAAGACTTCGGCCTTGGTGGACTGGTCCACGAACGAAGGTGGGTCTTGATGGATAGGTCTGGTTTCGGTAGCTTTGACGGGACCTTGTTCGTCAATGGGTTCACCAATGACATTCAAGATTCTTCCCAAAGTACCTCTACCGACGGGGACGGAGATAGGGGCACCTGAGTCGTTGACGGGGGTACCTCTGACCAAACCTTCGGTACCGTCCATGGCAATGGCTCTCACGGTGTTTTCACCCAAATGTTGGGCTACTTCCAACACCAAGTCGTTGTCACCGTTTTTAAGGGTGAGCGCGTTAAGAATAGCAGGTAAGTTACCTTCTTCGAACTGGACATCGACAACAGCACCAATAACAGCTCTATAAAACAAAAGTTAGTATATATATATATTGACATTGACATTGATATCACGACATTTCATGGTAGTGCCACAATGTCGCAATATTCACAAGAAAAAATGTCAACGCTCATTGGCTGAAACTGGAACCATGGACAATATACTAAACATCCTGAACAAAGTTCGGTATAGTGTTTCATATACTGAACTTTAGTATACTCCTGTTCAGTATACTAATGTGAAAAAGATTCGATTTCAATATTTCAAAACTGAATAAATCCAAAATCAATTCCATACACAAATGATCCAGATCCAGGTACTGGGATCAATTGAGTGACTCCCTGATCCATTCAACCTTATCAGATCCATACTCCATATTCCATATATCAATTCTAATTCCAATTCCCAATTTCAATTCCAATAAACTCTTCTCTTATACATACCTGACTTTCCCGTGGGCAGCGGAGGCGGTAGCTAAGGATCTGGTGTTGACACTCTTAGCTGCCTGTACCGCAGTACGAGAACCTGATTGAAGTAACCTTGGTAAAACCATATTCACAGTTTTATACAATTTAATTAATCCAAGAAGAAGGAAATTATATTGTGCAATTATATATAATTTTTCATCGTTTGGTGGACAAGTTTTTTTCGTTGATAATTTTCACCGCCAATCAAATCACAGAATTTCGCACTCACCACGGAGAATTGGTGGTGGCGCTGGAAAGGGAAAGTGCGGCGGCGGGAGATGGTAGCACTGGCTAATAGCTACCCCTTACCGTCTGGGTGGTGGGTAGCATTAGAATGGGATATAGTTTATGGACTACTCACCCTACCGTCAGGTGGTTGCTAGCACTAGCTTGGTTAAATCAGCTACAATTTTTGTGGAACCATTGATTGCGTGGGGTTTAGTTTACTCTACCCATATTTCAAACCTAATAATGTCAGCATTAGGTGAAGCTGGTTTTAGAGTTACACACTCCAGTTGGTTTTACTGTAGAGATATGTTAGTCTAATGGTTATGGTTATGTTGGGAAATACCTTGTAAGTTCACCCTTTGCAGCCAGGGTCGCACCCGGATTATATCGTAAGGAACAAATCGGAACTTGGTGCTATACTAGACAATGTTGAAGAAACTGAACTAAACAATATTAGATAGCCTTACTTAAACTAAACTAAACAATATTAGATAGCCTGACAATTGAATTTATATTAAAACATAGACATTCACTGGTGCCGACTTTGTACTCCTATCACCATTGACATTTAAAACATTTCCTGCAACTAGACATGAAGTGGTACATCCTGATACCGTTATCATAACTGGTATGGAACAAGTATTCTCGGTATACTATAGAAGTTCATCCTGCTGACTTGAAAGTACTTCTTGGTAATGTAACTAACTGTTGGTGCATACTTTGCTAGACTTAAATTGGTACTGCTTGCAATCTATTTGGAACTGCCAAACCCAGACCTGGAATCGTACATATTTTGCTAAACTTAAACTGGTACTGTTGCAATCTATTTGGCATTGCCAAACCCAGACCTGGAATCGTACATATTATGCTAGACTTAAACTGATACTGTTTGCAATCCATTTGGAACTGCCAAACCCAGACAACTGGAATCGTACATATTTTGCTAAACTTAAACTGATGCTGTTTGCAATCCATTTGGCATTGCCAAACCCAGACAACTGGAATCGTACATATTATGCTAAACCTAAACTGGTACTGTCTGCAATCTATTTGGCATTGCCAAACCCAAACAACTGGAATCGTACATATTATGCTAAACTTAAACTGATACTGTTTGCAATCTATTTGGAATTGCCGAACCCAGACAACCGGAATCGCTAGGACACATTTTGTTAAACTTAGACTGGTACTGTTTGCAATCCATTTGGAACTGCCAAACCCAGACAACTGGAATCGTACATATTTTGCTAGACTTAGACTGGTACTGTTTGCAATCCATTTGGAATTGCCAAACTCAGACAAGTGGAATCGTTCATATTTTGTTAAACTTAAACTGGTACTATTTGCAATCCATTTGAAACAGTTTTCTGCCAAAACCAGACCTGGAACTGCTAGCACTTATATCAATACAATCAACAGTACAGCCTGCTAAACCTGGACGATTGAAACTGCCACTACATATCTGTAAGGATCTATTGAGTATAATCGATGTAGATTACTATAACAGACTTAAGATAACAGCTATACAACAAGGAATAGTCGTTCCTTATATAGTACATAGTGAAGAGATTGTTATCGTTGTAGTTGATGTAACTCGTGTAGCTTTGACGACGTTTGGGTGTTTATTTTGAACTACCTGATTAGTCTATGTCATTGCTTAGGTAGACATCCACTAGTCAACTTGGATAACCATATACCCTGAGTGCCTGACAATATCACCTAAACCTATACAATCGAAGTGAATCATACTGACTTGTTCAACCTTCGATGCATCCAATGGTAGTACATCCTGCTGGCCTTACCCAAGGAACTAGGATTTTCGGGTTGACGTATGGTTAAAACTAGTATTTCCCGCTACCTTTCTTAAGTGGACCTGTTAGCACCAATGATACTAACTTTTACAACTGACCATTAATACATATATTACCTAAACCTATACAATTAAACTAATACATTCTCCCCAATTTATACTCACACTATTTGCAGCTCTTGGATGTTTCGTCGCGTTTCGTCAATCAACACTTGTAAGTTGGATGGCGTGTTCTCGTACACCAATTGTGAGTTCTCGGGCACCTCGTACTCGTGGCTGAGCTTGATGTTGCACGCCAAACATAACCGGATGCTGGGTTTGGCACTCAACGTTTGCACAATCGACTGCTTCAGCATTGAGCCCCCACGGCCCATTCTTTTGGTGGCAGCGTCGCGGTATACGGGAGCGTCGCCCAGTTTGCGCTCCAAACGTCGTGACTTGCGACGGTTGGCTTGTGAGTCCTCCTCTTGCGCTGCCCTCTTGGCATCGTTGATAAGCTTGTCGTACTCGTCCATCACACACTCGGTGGCAAGCTTTTGCAAGTCGGCTTGCTTGGGCACAGCAATCGCAGTTTCGACTTTGGCGGTGGGCATCTCTTGTGGAGAAGCATCGGGAGTGAGCAACTGGTGCACAGGTACAACCGCCACTCGCTTTTTGGCCCGGCCAAACTTGTAGTGGGAGTTATCCAAAACACAATATTGGAACGACACATACGTCTTGCACATGTCGCACAACGACTCCTCCTCGTTCTCGTCAAACTCATACATGTGGTTCTTCATCTTGCGCGGTTTGTGAACAATGGTGAATTTGGTGAGACTGATTTGCGAGAGCAACTTAAGTTGTTGCTGCACAAACGCATCGAAACTATCACAGCACTCGCGTACGAGCTGAATAAATTGTTTCGACGGCTTGACTTTGCGTTGGTGGTTGAACGTGCGTAGCACATTCTCTACCAACTGGTAATGACTAAACACATTCTCCTTCTTGATCGACTTGTAGTCCCTGACCGCCTTGTCGCCAAACGGCAACCAGTTGTCCATGGTGAAGTTGACAGCTTCATTGAAATTGAACCCGCAATTGAAGCCGGCATGGTACACTCGGGGGTAAGTGATTATGTACTCCCCCGGGTTCTGGTTGGCATACACACATTTGATTCCATTCTCCGCTAACGTCATAGGGTTCAATAACGACACGAGCTGGTGTAATAAATCGGGTTGTTTCTTGAATAAGTCAGGAGCGCTATCCTTCATGAGTTTCTCAAACTTATCGGCGTCGTACGAAGGGATCCCATACCATTTCTTGGTGGCACCAAAGTGACAGTAATTGGCCGACAAGGTATAATGGTCTTCAACGTGCCAACAGAATGTCGCGAGTAGCGACCCAATGTAAATCCAGGGCACAGTCATGCCCGAGATCGAATGGTTGATGTAGTTGAGCAAGCTTCCTTTTGAGAATGGTAATTTGGTCAAGTTGAATGGGTGGTTGATATAGTATTGCATCAAGGGATCGCTGGTGTCGAGGCCCGGGGTGTCAATCATGGGGAACCCGCTGACTTCCCCCGGTTTTAAATTGTGGATATCGGCACCGTAATTCACGGTCAAGTCCGATTTCTGAACGTCGACAAATTCCCAAAACTTCTGCTCAATAATCTCGATAGTTAGGGGCTGTCCATTGTTATAATTCCGGATGAACTCATCGTCGAACTTCTTACATTTGTGCCAGAACTCGCCGATGGAGTATTTGACGTCGGTTTCTTCCTCGAACCCGTATTCGCCCGTGCCCACCAAGCATTTGGAGCAGTACCAATTTCCCTGGGGGATTTCATACACTTTGGGCGACAAGCACGACATGTGGAATGGGTTATCGCAATTGTCGCACAACAAGGTTTGGCTGGGGTTGTCGTGGTTGCCACAAATCAAGCAACTGGCCAAATCGTCGTCGGAGTCCGAGTCGGGGAACTCATCATTTTCGTGGCTTGCGAGGTACTTGGCGTAGCCTAAACAGTTCCATTCGTACTGGTTCTTGATATCGGGCGATCTAGTTGGGAGGTGAAACTGGCAATTGAGTTTGTGCCAGTGGTGGGCATTCATGTGGTTGTAGCCGCCCAATTTTTCAACCGCCACATGAACGTCGTAGTAGTAGATGCGTTTGACGCTACTCTTGTACCTACTATTGCTCTCGTTGATTGTTGGTGAGTCGAGTTGGACTATATCATCGGGGGTCGTGCTGTCTGCAGGATTTTCCTTTTTAGTTGATAATTCTGGCTTGACGGGAGATGACGGTGTTGAATCGCTGCTGTCGGTCAAGTCAATGATTTCCACTGGGTTAGCATCATTCCCAGGTGTATTCGACATTTTTTTTGCCAATCCCGACAAATTCGATGACTGGTCGTGTTCTGGTGTTGGAGCGTCAGTTTCGGAGTAGTCAAGCAGCTTAGTGGCTCTGGTGGTGGGTCTGTCGCTGGTACCTGCTGGATATACCTTAAAGTACTCGCGTACTTGCTTTTTCTTTCTCATTTTCAAGAACCGGTTGAGGTTGGCGGTGTAGAAGCGACGGGACCTTGTGGTCAAGCCCAAGTCAGATAGTGTTTGAAGACGGGTGTGGAACTTGAAGTTGGGGCTTATTTGGAACCCTGGTTTGAAGCTGGGTGGTGGTACTAGTTTGACGATACCGTGGGTCGAGCCCAAGTGGGCAATGTCGGGGCGAGACAAGTACCCAATAGGGTCCTTGAACTCTTCCTCGGTAGGATGAACAATAGGGCAAGGCGTGAGCAACTCCTTCCTGAACTTCATCGTCTTACACTTCAACAAATACCAATGTCTGGTACCAATAATTTAATCGTAACTGAAATTAAAATTCGCACCGGATTTCAACAATGACAGACTCACAAGAAGAGCAGACTCACTTACAAGAGTAACATACATGTCTACTGCTATTATCAGTACATGTTCAACAACAACATGTTGTATAACTCTACTAACACTTCCAAAATTTCTGATCAGTCCATGTATTATCGGCTTTTGAGTATGGGCTCAACTCATGCATGGTTGATGCACCTCATTTAAGGGCAAAACCAACTGAACTGTAATAAGAACAAGAGATTGAAATCAAGTTGAAGTAACTACAATAACAGTGATTAGTTTTTGAACATGATTACATCTTCTTGTTGTCTTTGTTTTCGCTTCAGTTCTCAGTTTTTATTCATTCGCTTTGGTTGTCTCTTTCCATTAGTGATAGCGCAATTTTTTTATCAGCGACAAACTTTTCTAAAACCTGGAGAAGAAGTGAAACTTTTTCAGGAATTGATCTTTCTGTTGCTTCTTACTATGAAAGACTATACAATTACCGTGCTAGGCGCTGGTGTCATGGGCACAGCTGTTGCTTCTGCTATTTTAAAAACTAGTTTCGACCCTTATCCGGCCAGAATTATTGCTTGTACCAATAGTGAAAAATCGTCGCAGCAGTTGCAGCAGACGTTGCCAGGCGATATAGTCGAGTACTCGTATGGCGCAGAAGCAAATGCTAAAGCAGTGGCCCAGGCCGATATCATCATCTTGGGGTGCAAGCCGTACATGTACCACGACATCTACCAACAATTCAAATCGAGCTTGTCGGGCGAGCAATTGGTGATATCATTGTTAGCAGGCATCACCTTGGATGAATTGTCAGTGTTCTCCAAGTACGTGTGCAAGGTCATGACCAATACTCCTGCCAAATTTGGCTGTGGCACTGCGGCAATATCATTCAACCCCATCACCGAACAAAAATACGAGGACTTGATCATGAAGTTGATCAACCCCATTGGGTTGGCATTCAAGATCCCTGAGAAGAACATGGACGCCGCTACGGCGTTGGTGGGTTCGGGCCCTGCGTTTTGTTTGATGATGATGGAGTCGTTGATCGACGGGGGAGTAAGAATGGGCTTGCCCTTTGACGTGGCCCGACTCTCGGCCGCCAAGGTCATGGAGGGCACTGCCAAAATGGTATTGGAAACCGGAGACCACCCGGCAGTGTTGAAAGCCAAAGTCTGTACACCCGCCGGAACCACCATTGGCGGGTTGATGAAAATGGAAGACGCTGGGGTGAGAGCTGGGATCGCCAGAGGCGTCGAAGAAGCCGCCATCATCTCCAAATCCTTTTCCAAGAAATAGGTTGTATATATATATACTTACAAAAACATCTACATTCGATTTATTCGGATCATTCATTTTTATTTTCTATTTATTCTTTTGTTGATTCAAGTAGATATCTGTCAATGCTGCCAAGTCCTTCTGGTTGATTTGGATATTGGCCGCATCCAACGCATCCTTTAACTTGGACAAGTGCTCGCGAATGTCGGCGTCGGTCAACATCTTCATCATCTGGGTCATTGAGGGCGCTTTACCGTGTGTCTCGATCCCTTTGCTGGCCAACAATTTCTGGAACCCATCCAATAACTGGCCCAACTCGGGATTGCTCTTCAATGTGTTAGCAAACTTGTCAAATACCGCCTGGGGGTCGGTGGGTGGATCGTCGCTTTTGCCGCCGCCGCCAAAAAACTTTCGCGGGTACGAAGTAGTGAACCCTCGTGCGTAGCTCACTCTGGCAACCCCAAATCTAACATTCCTCGTAACTATGGCTCTGAACATGTTCTTTGAAAATTGTCAAAAGCAACCCACCAGTTGCTTCATTAGTATATTGGATAAAATGTCGCGTTAATCAACCACAACAAATGTCGTGAAAAATTTCACTTTTGCCATTTCGCACGACTTTTCCCGCTGAACAAAATTTCAAAACACCAAAAACACCAAAGGACAATCTTTGCAAACAACTAGCACCAACCATGTCACACGAAGGCCAAGAAGAATTATTGGACTACTCCGATTCCGAAGAAATCGCTGTACCAACCACCACTTCCGCCACTGGCGGTGAAGCTGCCAATGATAAAGAAGCCGATAAGAAAGGGTCCTACGTGGGTATCCATGCCACCGGTTTCAGAGACTTCTTATTGAAACCGGAGTTGTTGAGAGCCATCGGTGACTGTGGTTTCGAGCATCCATCAGAAGGTGTGTATACGTGAAATGGATAAATCAATGGTACTGAAAAGCATTGAAAAAATGGTATACTTGCTGTATTATCAACTCAATTAATGCACTCCAATTTTGATGCGACGACGTCCAATTGATGTCAAGTGATAAGTGACAAGCATGATACAATTCAGTTACCATTCACTCACCAAAGTTTCTACTAACATTTTAGTCCAGCAAGTTTGTATTCCTCAATCGATTTTGGGTACCGACGTTTTGTGTCAAGCCAAATCAGGTTTGGGTAAAACCGCCGTGTTTGTATTATCGACATTGCAACAATTAGACCCCATCCCAGGTGAAATCTCCACCTTGGTTATCTGTCACACTAGAGAATTGGCATACCAAATCAAAAACGAATACTCGAGATTTGCCAAGTATATGCCCGATGTCAAAACTGAGGTGTTTTATGGTGGTATCCCCATCAAGAAGGATATTGAGAAATTGAAAAACAAGGATACTTGCCCCCATATTGTTGTCGCCACCCCAGGTAGATTGCATGCATTGGTGCAAGAAAAAGTCATTCGATTGAACAATGTCAAATCATTTGTCATTGATGAATGTGACAAAGTTTTGGAATCGATCGACATGAGAAGAGACGTGCAAGACATTTTCAAGGCCACTCCTCATCAAAAACAAGTGATGATGTTCTCGGCTACATTGTCGCAAGAAATCAGACCCGTTTGTAAGAAATTTATGCAAAACCCCTTGGAAATTTACGTCGATGACGAGGCTAAATTGACCTTGCACGGTTTGCAACAATACTATATCAAGTTGAAGGAAGAAGAAAAGAACAGAAAATTGTCCGACTTGTTGGACTCTTTAGAATTCAACCAAGTCATTATTTTCGTCAAATCGACCCTGAGAGCCGATTCGTTAAATAAATTGTTGTGTGCCTGCAACTTCCCTTCGATTGCTGTTCACTCGGGATTGCCACAAGAGGAAAGAATTGAAAGATACAGATCGTTCAAGGAATTCAACAAGAGAATCTGTGTGTCTACTGATGTTTTCGGAAGAGGTATCGATATCGAAAGAATCAACTTGGCCATTAACTACGATTTGCCCAGTGAAGCCGATCAATATTTACACAGAGTGGGTAGAGCTGGTAGATTCGGTACCAAGGGGTTGGCCATTTCATTAGTCTCCACCAAAGAAGACGAGGAAATCTTGGAAAAGATCCAATCGCGCTTCGATGTCAAGATTAGTGACTTCCCCGAAGAAGGGATCGATCCATCCACCTACATGAACACTTAGGGGAAGTGACATGTCATCTTTCATTCAGTTCAACTAGTGTTGTACAATTAGAATCGTTTGTAGTATTAACCAGGGTATAGTAATAAACTGGCAATCAATAAGTTTAGCCGTATCTGCGAAAGCGCAAAAATTGTTTTTCTCATAAAGGTTGCAAATTTGCACCCAACCAACAATGGATAAAGTACCACATTCAGCCACAATAGCGAAATGTGGGTATGGCTAGTCATTGTAGTACGCAGTGGCATGATCATCTAGAAAATCGCACTCTGGCGGTATGGATTAGGAAGTACGCGCTACATCGACCAAACCAAACGGTATTCATTGACCAATTGATGGGGCCAAAGCGGGATAGTAGGTCGTGAATCCGGGCAATGACTCAATCCACCTTTGACAACCTATCGTACTTACCGTTTACGACGAACTCAACTACGATAAACTTTCATTACTTGACATCACGTGAAATGATCAATCTGGTATTTATAAACCTGCTAAAGCCCACTAACGGGGTAGAGATTGATCTATAATTACTTTTCAACCATGCCATCTCACTTTGACACACTTCAGCTTCACGCTGGCCAGCCATTGGACTCGCACAATGCGCGTGCTCCCCCAATTTACGCAACGACCTCGTATGTGTTCAAGAACTCCCAACACGGGGCAGCATTATTCGGGTTGGAAGAACCAGGCTACATCTACCTGAGAATCATGAACCCTACCAACGATGTGTTTGAACAAAGATTGGCCGAATTGGAGGGCGGTATCGGCGCGCTTTCCGTGAGCTCGGGTCAAGCCGCTCAGTTCTTAGCCATTGCCGGTTTGGCCCACACCGGCGACAATATCATCTCGTCGACTTACTTGTATGGGGGTACATACAACCAATTCAAAGTTGCATTCAAGCGTTTGGGAATTGAAGTCAGGTTTGTCGGCGAAGATGGTGATTTTGGCAAATTGATCGACGACAAGACCAAAGCAATCTTTGTCGAGTCAATCGGTAACCCCAAATTCAATGTCCCTGATTTCGAAAAATTGTCGAAATTGGCTAGATCAAATGGTATCCCTTTGGTGGTTGATAACACTTTTGGCGCTGGAGGGTTCCTCATCTCGCCATTCAAGCACGGCGCCGACATCATTGTCCACTCGGCCACAAAATGGATTGGCGGACACGGAACCACCATTGGGGGGATTGTTATTGACTCGGGTAAGTTCCCCTGGACCGACTACCCTGAAAAATACCCCCAATTCTCTAAACCTTCCGAAGGTTACCATGGTTTGGTGTTGAGCGAAGCTCTTGGTGCAGCTGCATTCATTGGCCACCTCCGAATCGAACTCTTGCGTGATTTGGGTCCAAGTTTGAATCCTTTCGGTGCGTGGCAATTGATTCAAGGTTTGGAAACCTTGAGTTTGCGAGTGGAAAGACAATCTTACAATGCCCGTAAATTGGTTGAATACCTTGAAAAAAACCCAAACGTTTCATCCATAAGTTACTTGGGCTCTCCTAACCACGAAACTTACGAATTGGGTAAGAAATACTTGAATAGTCAAGATGCCGGTGGGATGTTGACATTTGAAGTTAAAAGCGCTGGTATCAAGGACTTGAGCGTCAAAGACAATGCCTTTGCTGAAGCTGCACCAAAGTTGGTCGATACTCTCAAACTCGCTAGTAATTTAGCCAATGTTGGTGACTCAAAGACGTTGGTCATCGCCCCATGGTTCACTACCCATCAACAATTGTCAGACGAGGAGAAGGTGAGCTCGGGAGTAACCAAGGGATTGATCAGAGTCTCGGTCGGTACTGAGTTTATCGATGATTTAATAGAAGACTTTGAACAAGCTTTCAAGGCAGTCTACAACTAGACTAATATTATAGAGTAATGAATAGTTGCATTGAATGTACACCACTTAAGAATGTTAACCATCAATGTAGTGGCCGCAGCATGACTGTTTTCAACTAGGGTACGCCAAACGAGTGAATTTGCAACAATCAAAATTCAGCCAATACGTTGTACTTGGATGAAGGTTACTTGGTTATCAACTCCATATTTGATTCCAAATACTCAACTCATTGGGTGGTGTGCAATTTGAGGCTACACAGCGACCATATAAATTGTACATATCTTTGGTCAAATTGAATGGATAGCTCGTTACACCGAATTGAGTAAATTTACAAGGCCATCAGCTTGAAAATTTGATAGCATTGTAACCAATATGATTTCTGTAGTGCTTTTTTTGTTTTTGTGTTTGAATCTACCTTTCACTTGTTTGAGTCTGTTTGTGAACTTATTTTGCAACCTCTTTTATCAAAGAGCTGTGTAATTGAGTTGATTTGAAGAAGAAACCAGCGTTGTTGGAGCCTTGTCCACCGCTTTCGCTTTTTTGCTCGTGGATATTAGTTGGGGACTGTGTTGGCCATATATTTGTGAGACATCGCGTAATGGTTGCCTCGTTGTAGAACTTGACAATAAGCATTCCAATTTCGATGAATCGTCATTCCATCCAATAGCAGTCAGAACCTCTGACTTGATGGTGGGTGGACTTGATTGACTCGTCTTGAATACGTCGATCAACGATAAGCGTTGGACTTCGCGAGTTCCTGCAGTGACTGGAATACATGGCTCTAGACAGTTGTTGATTATTTCCGTAGTCTTGGCCGTTCTGGTTGAGAACTTCTGATTCAATCTGTTGAGGAAATCTTTTATCTTTTGTTTCTTTGTGGCTACCCTATAAGTAGCTGAAAATCGAGTGTAGAAGCTATTTGGTGAAGAGTTGATAGTACCAGCCAGGTTTGACTCACTTGAGACTTGTAATGCACTAACGGGTGAGTGGATCTCAGCTGATGCCGTATTGCAATGCAATCTTTGAAACTTGGTTTCGCTGGAAAAGCTTGGGAAGGAACTAAATTTGATTCTACTAGCTTTCCTTTGAATCTTCGATTTCAAATTTGAAATTGATATCATTTGAAACTTGTTTGAGCCTGACTCTTGCTTGAAATTGAATATTCTGGACATTGGGGTCAAATTCTTTTGAACTATTGGTAAAGAATAACTCGGCCTGGTTTTGTAAATCTAGGACCTGAATTTATTTCTTATAAACCTTTAGCAAAATAACAATAGATAAGCGGGTACAATCAAAGAGATGTAACTAATAACCTACGTTGTCACTTTATTTGATGCTCGATTGGGCATTTACGGTGATAAGGTTGTATGCGCTTCAAATTTTACCACATTTCAATATTTTGCAGCCAACCCTTTTAGGATAAGACGGGGTGTGGAATCTGATTTTCTTGGTGATATTCTACTAGCAAGCGTATTAGAGCTTTTGAAAGCAGTTTTCAGCCCGGTCGTTGCATTTTTTGGAGTAAGTATGGTTATCATATCAAGCATCGTCGTTGTATAAGCGTCTTGTGGCTCGTAGTTCATTTACAAACCAGAAACGACGAATCATTAAATTTAATGATTTTATGGTTTATTTACCTTGGTGTACATCAACTGTTTTCGAATATGTGTGTGAATGTTAATTGGCATCTTTTTAGCGCACTATAAGATTTACAGTATTACAATTGGGTCAGTACATTAACTTTTTTCTGAATAAATAAACACTATGGTAAACAAGCCTGCTCTACCGCCTCACATCGCGAGTATTCTCATCACATTGTATGAAGTGGTCATAGATTTTTTTAATGAACAAATTAGTAGAAATAAATAAGTTGTTGGTGGAAAACCACTATTAGCAATCGTAATCAAATAACTCAAGCTTCAGAGTTTTTGGTATTCTTCTTTCTTTTCGTATTGAGGAAATCTCCGTAGTGTGGGTTACAGTACTTCTCGTAAGTTGGAGCTGTCCATCTTCGTATGTTTTTGCCGTAGAAAATGAAAATAATAAAAGTACCATTGATAACTAACGACAACATGAACAATAACCAGGTCGTCAATGGTAAACCACAAGCTTCCAACCATGGCTGGAAAGCGAAAGTAAAAGCTGTCCCTATCAAATTTCTAGCAAAAAGCATCAACACTAAAGTTTCACTTGCTAATTTATGATAAGAGTCGACAACATAGGTGAAGGTAATGGCACCAGTCGAAGCCATGGAGAAACCCAAAAGACCCTGACCCAAAACTGTTGGAATTGCCCAATGTACACCGGCATTCGAGCCCAATCCATATGCTAACAACCCGGCAGCATTCAAAATTGTGGGAACAATCATCGCCCATAATCTCATTTCTGGCTCTAAAACCCCATCATTACGACGAGCCAACTTGATGGTCAACCAATCAACGAACTTCCCACCATACAACATACCAATCACATTCCCCACAGCAGCACCAAGATTAGTCAAACCAACAGATGAGGCAGAAAAGTTATAAGGAGGTTCTGAGAAGATCATTGACTGAGTAGTTAACAATAACGATAACCACATAATTTGAGCTCCGTAAACAATACCGGCCCAAGCAATCGCAGGGAAGGTAACCAACAAAAATGGACGAGTGAAAATGACAAACCACGATCTAGTGTCGTTATATTCCAATTCAAGAAGTTGCATTCTCTTTCGATAAGATCTTTTTGGAATAGTTGGATCAATAGAAGCTGCATCGTGTTCAATCTCGACGATTGAGTCCTCGTTTGTTTGTGGCTTTTCATTCATGGTAGAATTGTGGGATTTGATGGTGTTCAACACGTTATTCTCGAAGTCGGTTTGGTTGAAGTCCCTTCTGAAGGAAGTATCTTCCATCAAGAATAATTGTAGGATCAACAAGACCACCATAATGATCAAAAAGATCCAGAAGCACCATGTCCAATCTAAAGTTTCCACAACATACCCCGACGCCACTGGTGCTAAGTTACTCCCAAGGTATAATGCCAAAATCATGGCTGCAAATGCAGTTGATCTTTCGTGCATGAAGAACACATCTGTCGACGAAATCTCCACCAAAGAATCGATTGGAGCACCACCAAATCCTAATAAGACATTCACAAAATAGAATGGTACTACCGTCTTGGCGGTGCCACCCACGATACAAGCAACAATGTACAAAAAGGTACCAAAAATGTAAATTATTCTTCTTCCAATCTTCATCGCTGTAGGTTGCAAAAAGATACACCCTAACCCCAAGAACAAAAAGTTCAAAGCAGTGGCATTATTCAAGGCTGTATAACTACAGCTCCAGACTTCTGTAAATGTTGTGAATAATGGACCTGTGAAATTTGTACAAGCCGCCAACAAAAACGCCCAAAACCACAAGAAACCAAACTGCAATTTCTTCTTTCGTTGTGACCATCTTAAAGGATCATTTATATCTGCACTGGGTTGTGGTAACAAGACAATATCACCTTCCTTTTTTGCATCCAATATTCCAGCCACGTCCACTAAATGAACGGTACCCGGCACCAATTCATGGTCGTTGTTAAATTTAAACATTTGTATCACTGTTGGCAATGATTAAAGCCATCTCCAGTCTTTTTATAGTTCTGAATCATCACGAAACGGAATTTAAATCTAGCAATACCGCCAAAACTATAAAATATCATTTTTGAAGATAAAAAAACTCAAAAAAATGGTAAATACTCGTCACAGCCAGCACTATCATTGTACCTACTCGATACAGTTCTATTCACGAAACTTATCTCGCTAGTTATCAAACATTATCGGTTCTGGTATTGCCGCTAAAAAATGTTAACAGTGGGGCTACGAAATTTGCGCCTCCGCAATTCCCAAAT
The DNA here is from genome assembly GCA_030564305.1 of Suzukiozyma glaebosa. Lineage (NCBI taxonomy): Eukaryota > Fungi > Ascomycota > Pichiomycetes > Serinales > Debaryomycetaceae > Suzukiozyma > Suzukiozyma glaebosa. Next base: position 491,121 of record JAJLUT010000009.1, read on the forward strand.
CAGGTAGCTGGCGATGAGATAAACCACCATCATGAGTTTAGAGCCTACAACTACAGCTAAAGTCCAGGTCAACACTACCAAGGGGGCAATAGTACTTGCGCTCTGGGCCAAGGAGTTTCCCAAGACTTGCCGCCAGTTCTTGCAGAATTGCTTGGATGGTAAGTACGACGGGTTGCACTTCAATAAAATCATCAAAGATTATTTGATTCAGGTCGACGCAGGCGTCCTCGAATACGGGTTACAAGACGAATTCAACTCGCGAATACGGTTTGGTCAGAAGGGTCTCTTGGCGGCTATCAAGAAGGACGAATCAGTGAAACATGCGCACAGCGTTGATGCTTGGTTTATAACACTAGCTCCAGCGCCCGAGTTCAACAACAAGTACAATGTGTTTGGAAAACTTGTGGGTGACTCGATCTACAATGTGCTCAAAATCAATGACAGCCAGATGAAGGATAACTTGCCAGTCTTCCCCACAAAAATTGTCAATATTGAAATCATCGAGCCATACTTTGACCTCGCGAAGTCGGTGGAAGAACCAATCAAAAAGAAAGTCAAAGTGAGTAAAAGAAAGGTCAAAGTTGCCTACGACAACGAAGAACTAGAAAGTGATGAAGAGAAAAACTTCAGAATGAAGTCTGCACATGAACTTTTGAATGATAAGAAATTGGTCAATAAACAACCAAAGCGGGACGACACCATCGTTGAAAATGACAGCAAAGGTGGCAACCAGGAAACAAAAACGGTGAGTGCTCCAAAAAGCGAGCAGGAAAACAAATCTGACGATAGTATTCAAGAGAAACCAAGCCCAGAACAAGATCAAACTCGAAACGATTCTGCAGAACATCAACTGCCGGTCTCGCAAGTTCCCCAGATCAAAAATCCCATGCCCATTAATCGAGATCTCTCCATTGACTCAGAATACGACTCCAATCTTGATTTATCGGATGGAGAATTCGATAATGCAAGATTGCATTCGCATAAGTTTACGTTAGCTACACGATGAGGTTGTTTCAAATCATGTTTTTTATTCTTAATCTAATCCGTAGATATCCAAACCCAAATAATACTAATATAACGAAATAAAATATAAATGAATCATCTTGAAATTCATTCCCAAGTAGATACATATCCTGGTATATCAGCTGTATCATTTTGCATATTCTCCAACTGTGTCACAATGTCATCTTCATTTTGCGTACCATCGTAACTGAACCAAGGGTGGCTCAAGAGCGATTTAGCACTAAACCTCGCGCCCAAGTTATAGTTCAAGCATTTCTTGATCAAGTCTGTGAGCAATGTCAATTCCAAATCTGATTCAAACTTGTACTTTTCGATAAACACATCTTGCAATGACCAGAATTTCAAATTGTCGATATTCTTCAACACCATGTTGTTGCGGCAATCAAACTTGAAATATTTTGGAGTTGCTTTACAATTCAACAAGTAGTTGTCTTGAGGGTATTCGCCCAACAATTCAATAATCTGGGCCAAATGGTCGTCATCCTTGGTGAACGTCTTGCCGTCGTGAGGGTCAAAAAGATAGTCCCCTGTGATCAACTCAAAGATGATACACCCCACGCTCCACAAGTCGGTTGATGCGCCCCAAGTCTGGTGTTTCAAGATGATTTCTGGCGAGCGATACTGTCTGGTTTGGATCTGGTTGGTGAAGTGTTGGTGCGAGTACGTCGCATTACCGAGGTCGGCGATTTTGATGGCGATGTTTTCTGTCAATTCGTCTTGGCAGATTGGTTTTGAGCAGTGGATGGGCGACAGCGGAATCGAGTCCGAGCGCAAGCTGAGTTTTTCAATTAGCGATTGCGGATCTGACAAGTCAATCAAGATATTCTCGGGTTTCAAGTCGGTGTGGATGACGCCGCAATGGTGCATGTAGTCGAGTCCTTGCAACAATTGTTTAACGATTGGTTTGACCAAGTTGATGGGGATGCCCGAAGTCAATGGCTGGTTGGTTGGTTTTGTTGTAGTTACGATTGATTTATGGTGTTTGAATTTGTAGAGCAAGTTCAAGATGTTTTCGCCCAACAACTCAAACACCATGCATACGTGAGTTCCGTGGGGGCCGTCTACGTCAAAGTGGTCCAACAAGGTCAAGATATTGTTTGCCCCCTCCATGCTTTGGTGGGTGCTAAAGTAGTCTTTGTAAGATTTCAAGTGGGCACTAGTTTGGGGCAGTTTCAACTGGTGCAAAATGTCAATTTCGTCCTTGGCGGCTTCTGAGTAGTTGGCGTTGGACTTGACAAACTTGATGGCGACGTAGTTGTGGTGGTTATCTTGCAAATGGTTGGCCCTGGCCAACCATACGGTGGAGAAGTGACCCCAGCCCAATTTGCGCACAATGGTGTAATTGGCCCGCTCGGACGAGTAAACGTCGCCAATGGCGACGGGGTGGTAGCCGCCTACTTTATAATCGGCCATACTTTCTTCCTGGCACGGGTCGATGGTTTCGTTCGACACTGGCGACACTGGCGACACTGGCGGTGCCTCGGCCAACTGGTTGAGGTTAAAAGTATCTTTATCGTCGACGGTCATTTCTGAGTCCTGCAACGAGATGCAGTCAGTGACGAAGGGAGTGGTGGTGAGTTCTGGTGCTAAGAACAGGTTTGGGGGTAATTTATCCTGGGGCGATATTGACAAGCTGGGATTTTTCGTGGTGTAGTTATCATTAAAGGTATAATTGTTCAAGTTGTAGTTGTAGGGTTTATAATTCTTGAACTGGTTTGTCGCATCGTCTTTCTTGTAGTTCTTGAAAGGTAATGTCACATCTTCCTTCTTCTTGTCGCCGCTCAAGCGGCGAAAGAGGGTTCCCAAGACATTGAATTTCTTCAACTCTTTCTTATCTTGCGACTGGTTGATTAGTAGCATGGCAGTTTAGTTTACAATAATCCTTGTGGTTTGTTTTTTGCTGACTTGACACTAGGTTACTTTAGTGTAGTATCTGTAACAACATGTATTTTTATCAAAGAAACTAAACCTCTAGTGTTCAATTAACCCGAAACCAACAATTGATTGGTATTAAAATTAATAATCCCCTCATCACGTGGGATGAATACTCCGAGAGCCAGTCGATAAAAGAAAAAAAGAAAAAAAATAGCAACAAAAACCGGACAATCCGTCTACGCTACCGGAAATTTGGTGGGCAGTAGATAAATTGAACAATACATCCACCACTATACACTGCTACTACATCCATACGGTTTTATACAACTTGTCATTACACTTCATCTATACAACTCCACCTCCACCTACACCCACTTTGACCCACTTACTCGATCAATGTGAATCAATAATCCTCGACCGGTCTTTGTTCGAGGGGTGATTCCCCCTTTGCCTTCCGTTAATGGCAAAAGCTTAAATAATAAATTCGTGATGCCTTGTTATCGACAGGACACGACCAGCAACCACAGAACCACAGAACCACAGAACCACCACAGTGTGAGTGGACGGTGTGGGTGGACGGTGTGGATGTGGGTGTGAATGTATATGTGGATGTATATGTATATTTGTGTAGTGTCTGTGTGATAGCGTTACACTTTGTTCTATCGGACTTGGTGACAGTTTGCCGGAGCCAACCGTTTGGTGTGGACACTACGTTGCTTGTTGGGTCGGAGACTATGGGAATACTCCGAAGGGTTACTGAAGTGGGAACAACGTAATATGGTAACGCTAGTGATAACACTAGTGGTAGTAGTGGTATAGTACATAGGTACTACGAGTTGTAAATGCTGCCACAAGGTGTTTGTCATTAGCTAACATAATTAAGGGTATAGAGGCTATTGTCGTGTCTAGCACTCTTCTAGTTTTGTATACGTTCAAGGGTGTTGTTGAATATTGGTGACAATTACCAAGTATCCTGATTTTGGACACGTTCCAATCATTTTCATCATGTCTTTCCTACAATATCATCTATTCACAGTACAAGTGTAAGCATCTATGATGATCTATTGAGAATAATCTATGTGGATTACTAAACAAACTTAAGATAAAGACTATACACTTATCAGGAACGGATGTTCCCTATATAGTATTAAATGATAGGGCGTCGCTGATTCCTACTCAAGTGTGTGAGACGACGCTTGAGTGGTTGTTATGATAACCACTCAATTAGTCGTTCGGTAAGTTATCGACTAATAACCTAATTAGTCGAATACCCTGAGTGTCAGGTTCAGAGGCTAGACACTTACTAGTATGCCTAATTAGGCACCATTGTTACGACAACAATGATACCTACAACAAGCTCTATCGTTAATATTCATGCATTCATTGACGTCGTCTTTGCTTTTGACCTTACCCGATGGGTATTCTGGGTGGAAGAGCTTGACAATTTGTGAGTAAGTGGGCACACGCAATGATAGTGGGTAAATACACTAAACCTTTCAATACCAGGATTCGATTTAACTTGACAATCAACTGCAATATAAAAAGTAGACTCGGATGTACGTTGTGAATACCTTAACTTTCTGATTATAGCACCTCTGACTCAGAACCTAATTCGCGAGACTTCGTATAAACCGACTTTGTATTACTATTAGTGTAACAAGCTAATTTGTAAATTAGATGAACAGCATAAAGTCTGGTAATTGGTTTTAAATAGATTCCCATTCTCGATAGTTGAACCTTCTAATTGAGGTAAGTTTTGTCTAGTTAAAGCAATGACCGATGGGGTAGAATCAGATTCAATGGC